>BMAO01028397.1:0-267990 GCA_019973975.1 Trichonephila clavata
TAATTTTGAAATATGCTCTGATGTTAAAACACCTAAAATAACTAATGTGTTCAGGTTTTTTAGTAATTGAATTTAATTAGAGCGTTGTGCACTAAAGGTAAAAAATATGCATGTTTTATTGATAAGCTATAGATACATATTCAATGACTTTGGCAGAAAATTGTCCATATTCAATGCATCGCTAAAAATTATTCAACATTTCTTAAACCTTAAAATGAAAATTTAAATAATAGCAGTCTCTGTTTTATTAATTAAAAAACAACAAAAATGAAAATTACAGTCATTTTAAAATTAATTTAACATTGAAATTTAATAACATGGGTTTTTTTTGGCAGCAGACTTCAAATTTATATGCAGTCACACCTCAGCTAGAACGTTAATTTGAATTCTATTCACTACCATACATCATTCGAAAAAATTTGAGATTCCGTTTCTTATATTAAGTCGCGCTTGCAGAATTTCACAAAGTGGATTCTTGGTAAAACCAGGATTCGAACCCATGATTAATCTTCTAGACTGCGATCCATTAAAAAAGATAAAAATTGTAGAAATACCTAATACGAAGTAAAAATAGACGCGAAAACTAAATACTACTTAGAATTTTTTTTAGAATATTTTTATAAGTGGGTCTGTACTGTGGAAATCTGTCACGAACTGATAAAAGAAAGTAGAAAATGGAAACGACAGATTTTAAAGAATTAAAAAAAAACTAAACTTTATTTAAAAAAAGATTTCTTTCGATGGAAAATAAATTGACTGATTTGAGCATACCAAATTGTATCAAATTTTTAAAAATTTCATATGAATTTTATTAAATTTACCAATAATTTTATTTTACATAATTATTCCACTTAACAAATGGTTATAAATTTGGATTGTTTTTAATATAGCAATTATAAATCAAATAATAAATGGAATGTTTTCAGTATCAGAATGTTTACTTAATAAACCAATCCTTAAATTAACTTAATAAATTTATTAGTATTAAATTCTAAAACGATGTAAGCAAAATACAAATTTTACCTCCAAGATGTATACACAATATATGTAGAGAGAGTGAGACCTCCCTGTAACGTGCCATATTAAATAAGTATTAATTATATATAATTCAACCTTGCATTTATTTTAACTAAATAGTTTTGTACAAGGAAAATTTTAGATACTTCCATTCTTTAACGATATAATTACTTAATGTTTTATATAAAAATGACACCTTTAAATTGAGGAAAGTTTACAGAAAACGGGACGACTATTTAAGGACTGAAGAGTAATAATATCCAGAATAGTGAAATAAATATGTTTCTTTTGTCAGCAAAATTTTTAAAAAATAAACGATATGCAATGATAAAAGAAGGATTTTTTCAACAACATAATATTTGAAAGAAACATATTTACAATTTAATGTGATATAGGTGCTGATAGAGACGTTCTCTTTCTCATTTGTTCGTTTTCCATCTAGTTATTACTTTCACTCTTTGCCGAAAAATGTATTTAAATATCACAAATTTTTTTAACCTAGTTTGTTTTAAACGCATCTTCAGGAATGAAAAAATACAGGTAATGGGCTTAGAGAGAAAGAGAGCTAGAAAAAGAGAACAGAGTCACGTTAAAACTTTTAAGTACCTTTTGAAATTGTTTAACTAATTAAGAAATACCTCTTTGTGGGATTTAGGTATTAAATAAGTGGAATTAATTTATTGAATTAGAATTTCGCGTTGTATTGCAAAAGATGCTGCGAAATAATTTAGAGCTCCCATCAATAGACCGCGGCGAATGTTATGATTATTAATAAATTGAATGACAAAAAATGAAAGCGGATTTATTATTTTCAAGATACATTAAGTACATTTTATAAAGATATTCATGTTCTTTGTGATCTCGGAATTTTGTTCATTAAAAATGTTTCAATATGATTGATTGCATAATATAAAACACCTGAATTTGTTTGTAATAGTTTGCATAATAAAGGCTTGTATTGATAACTCAAATCAAAGGCGCAATAGCCCATAAGAGCCAAGGCCTATGGTGTCCGTATTAGTTTTTCTGGTCTTGGGCACTGAGGTGCATGAGTAGATGTTCCGTTCAGGTGGTTAGTCTGACGCAAAACCCCCAGTGTTAAATTCCCGGGCAAGCTTGGTACTCATTTATCGACCCACTGAAGGGATGAAAGTCGGGTCGACCTTGTCCGCCCAGGGTTTGAGCCCCGGACATGTGTCGCTGAAACGTGATGCACTGCCACTCGGCCACTGGGCTACGATTATATTGATAACTTCTGTATAATATGCTCTGTATTAATTTATAAAACAGAAATGTACAAATAGAAGCCTTAGTTTACCATAGCAATTATTCAATAGAAGCGATTTTCAAAATTTTATTCCTTGAATTATCGTTTTTGCATGCATTATCTATTTTCTAAAGATGATATTACCTCAAGAAACTAAAAAAAAAAAAAAAAAAAAATAGTGTGACTGGCTCAAAATCACTTTCAAATATGAATTTTTATTTATATAAATGATAGATCTCGTAATTCTGACCTGTAGTTTAGTAACAAAGATGATACCAGAGCTCGTATATATATACGAGTATATACTTCACATATTTAATATGAACTATCTTCGATGAAATCAAAACTGGCACGATTTGAAGCCCGCTGTGTTTGTGATCACATCACTAGACTTCCATAACCCAAATATCAATTCTAGTGCAAACATAAAAATTAAAATAAAAAGCATTGCATATTTCTAATTTTTTAGTGAAAAAAAAATACGAAATAAATTTTTTTGTAAAAAGTCATGCAATTAAAATCTAATATAATTTCCTATTTTCATATCAAGCCATTTATTCAATAGAAATCAATTCCTTTTTGTAATACTTAATTATCTAATGAAAATTAGTCATTTTCATTTTTCAACTTTCTTTTAGATTAAAAAAACTGCATTTCATGATAGGTTTCTGTTATATAATCGTAGATATAAAAATCTGTATTATGAGGAATAATTCTACTTAATTAGCAGATTTTCTATTTTCTATTAAAATATTTTATATAGCTTTTATTTTTTAGTCGATATTATATTCTGATTATTAGGTGCGTCGAGGCTCAAATCTTGATTTGATCAAAGGTTCATCATGTGAAATTCAGCAAGTATAAATTATTACATGAAACAAAAACAAAGAAAGAGGAATTCAACTGTCATAAACTTTTTCTGAATAGGTGAAAAATATACTATTTAATTTTAACTGTAATAAATTTCAGCAAATTTTAATTTCTTACAAATTAAGAGAAATAACATGATTTTTTCAGAGTTAATTATAGTCTCTTTTATTAGTTGTACTAATTTTTGTACCGTATCCATAAAACTTAACGCTATTTTAGTTCCTTGATATTATATGACAGAATCGAATGTGATATGTGTTTTGATATTGTTTATTACTTATTCACGTTTTAAGTTCTGAAACTAACAAAATGCTATTCATCATTTTTTTAAACGCTATGATTTACCAACAAATCTAAATCTAATGCTAACAGTTTTTAAATATTGTCTATGGCCAAGGAACAAATCTTAATCCGACGTTGATTAAAACATCCATTTTTGTTTGAAAGGAGAAAAGTGATTTGGTAAACATTATTTTTTGAACATTTTCATTTTGTAAAATTTCTGTTGATATAATATATCTTGTCTTTAACAATAATAAAATAAATTTTATATTATATTCCAAGTTTCTGACATGGATGTAATGTTTATTATCTTCTTTTAGAAAACTGTGGATTGAGGAACATATTTATTTTAATATCTTCCGTTGCATATACGCCAATTCTATTTCAAATTTTACATCGATATTCGAAATATGTTAATTTCAATTTTGGAAGTAGGTTTAGTTATTTAAATATCGTTAAATCTTACAGGGACACATAGAGCAATAGCATTAAAATCGATTTATTTCTCATCTAAGGCCTCTGAAAGGAAAAATATGCAACACTCATAAAGCGAATCATTTTACAGTCGAAGAAATCCGACTGCCTTCTACCAAGGCTATCTTGAAGACATCCACACCCAACAGCGGACGCCGCTGATTGGGTGCATTGTACCTGGGTGGGCGGACTTCATCCGCCCACTATTTCTCCTAGCAGGCATTACGCCATTGCCCATTTAATTTTTACCTTAAATTCTCTTTATTTTTCTCTCTTTTTAAATTTAAGTAACTCCATTTTTATGTAATTATCCCTAAATATTCTGATGAGGAGGTACATCCCCTAAAGGGGATAGGAACTCCGTAATTTCCACGCCACTTGCCACTTGAAGACATCTTATTTAGAAAGCCTTGCTTCTACTCCCCTCCGGGGAACGAACTTCGGCCTTGAACCCCCCTTACAGAAACTGAGAGAAAAGCGACACAGAAACACTCCAGTTAAAACTGTTGTTCCTACCCTCCTTCTCATGTGTCGCTGACGGATCTACATTTTCTGTTTCCTTTCAGAAACACAGAAAGAGAAAAAGCACAGCTCATTGAGCATCGTTATCTCCTGAGTTAGAAAGAGGAGGGGTCTTTTTGTATAACTAGTATAGCCGGCAAGTTTCCAGTGCTTCAACAATATGATGGACAATACTACTCTATGCAGGAATCACTTCCTGGAAACACCGTAAAAGTTTGCAGGCAGCGACCATAAATCTTGGTTGTCCTTCTGCCATCTCAAATGGGAAGAGTCAGTTAAATGTTTACCCCCCTTGGTTTTCCATTTTACTTAGCATCGACAAAAGTCAAATTCTCATCTTAGATAATGTAGCCCTTATAGTGTTGCATAAGAAAATGAAATTCTCATGAAAAATGCAAGGAAGGGGGAAAAAAACATGGAAATGCCCCGACAGTAAGGAGTAAAATCGAAGTGCCAATTATAAGAAAAACGTCAAATATAGAAAGTTGTAAAATATATATCAGCCAGCGATACAAGTGGCACATTTCCAATACCAAAATTACAAAAGAAATTTATTCGACTCCTTTTGCGTGAAAACTAAAAAAAAAATTCTGATGAAATGAGTTTAGTAATTATAATTCTTTCTGAATATTTATATGGAGTTGAAAAAAAGAAAACAATACCTTAAAAAAAAACATTTTATATTTCAGTCTAAGCCTGAGAAGCAAGTGTAATGAATTCAGTCTCTTGTATCTGAAGTCAATGGAGAATCCCAGTATGTTGGATTTAAATTCACAAAAAATTATTATAAATATACTGTAAATCTATTTAACATAAAGGATGGATTTGTGTTTGATCTGTATAGAAAAACAAACTATTGATGAGTTTTATTGAAATTCAATTAAAATATTCTTTACTATCTAGACTAGACTGAAATAAAAGCTTTGTCCGAAATCATAAAATTAAGATGTCCATCTTAATAAACATATTTTGTTTATATTTTTTTCAAGAACATTTGTTTTCCATTTTCTTGTTAATTAGTGTTGCAAAGTGATAGTAAAAATTTTCCAGCTTTTTTTCCAGCAGTCTCTAATAGCGAGTTTGGTCGCGGTAGCCAAGTGGTCAAGGTATCGGAACATGGCAGGTATGCCATAAGTTCGAGCCTAGTACAATTAAAGACCCGCGGTGTAGGGGAGCAATGCACGTTAAATCTGTCGAGAGTTCAAACGTCCTCCCGTTGGTGTGGTAGTTAGGAGAGGGGGTGCCAGCTCAGGTGCCGTCCTCGTCACTTGACCGTGGTTCAAAATCACGAGGTCCGTCACCAAAAGCCCTCGTGTAGCTGAACAGAGTGACGTTAATATTCACTCACTCACTGATAGCGAATTTTTTCTCTTTGTGAAGCTTCAATTATTCCTACATAAAAAAAAATTTAAGAATGAAATAAATTTGACATTTTTAATTAATATGACAATTGCCTAAAATTATTGCAAATTTTAATGCATCTTTCGCAACAGGCAATACATTTAAAAAAATTGAATTATTCTCAAATTATACATAATTCATTGACAAAAGAATGAAATAAACTATTTAAAATATATTTAAATAATTAAAATAGTTCGATTGTATTAATTTAAAAAAATAAATTTTAGAAAATATATAGCACACTAATGCGTATTTCTGGCGGTAGTTTTTTTTTTTTTAAAAGAAAAAGCTATAGAAATTTTTAGAAATATTCCCCAAATTTCAATCGGACAGATAGTTGCATTTTTAAGAATAGCATTAAAACTACGTTTGTACTTGTATAAATGAATTTTGAAAAATGGAATGCAAAGGATAAAACATTGAATTTGATTCTTTTCTCCCTATAGTGAATGTGGTGTTGTGTGGCATTAGAAGAATGATATACCATCTTTCGTCATCGTCTTCCCATCAAAACAATTTACAGAGTTAACTTTTCCAATAATTAAATATTGATTAACATATTTTAAATTTGAAACAAGTCTGAAAAATGTAAATAAAATTTTTCAAGAAAGTAGTTAATTTTAGAACTGGAATAGTAAATAAGATGATCAAGTGTATCCACTAAAAATTTGACATATTTTGATATTAAGGGAGGGGACTAGGAAAAATTGAGTGATAAAAATATTCTTTCTTTCTTTTTTTTTTAATAAGACATATCTTCAAAATAACCAAAACCTGCTTATAACAATTGACAATCCATGCGTAATTCAATTCAAGTGAGTTATTGAAGGAAAACGAACTAAAAGAAGGTAAAAAATTGTATTAATCTTTCACAAAAAAAGTTCCAAAATTTAAAAAAATGAAGTAAAGTATAAATTTTTTTCACTAAAATAAAATTTTTAGTAAAAAATCTTATTATTTTTTTAGTATTTTATTTGCAGATTTGTATAAATCAAATATTGATTTTTACCTTAAAAGTTATTATATGAAGTAATCAAAAATAGTTTTATTGTAAAAATATTATAGAAAAAAATAATACAAATAAAGAATATATAAAATATACAGCATGTAATAAATAAAGGAGATAAGAGAAAAAAACTTTAAAAAATTAAACTTTTGCAATACTATTTTCTAAAATTTCTATAATTTTTAATTTTACATTTAAGTAACAAAAATTAATAAATTTCAAAAAATATCAAGTGTCCCAAAAGAAAATTGGAATTTTTACTTTTAAAAGGAATTAAAAAAATAAGGAACTGTGTTTTTGTGACGTTTAATATGCATAAAAAATTTCTATCTTAATTTCTTCAAACACTAAAAATATTATCCTAAGAATCTTTAAAAATTTATTATGCAAATTAAGCTCAAAACTGACATTAAAAATTCATTTCTTTTTATGTATTCTCTTTAAAAAATGTAATTATATTTCGGACTATATTATCTTGCGGAAGAACCGAACTCCACCACTTGTTTCTAGTTCTAAATTACTTCGTGTTGTGCTAACTCTGTGACGTAGCCAGAAGTAAGATCTAACAGACGGCAGCCACATTAGAATGATACTGGCGCTGCTTGGCATTTTTGGCGTATTTTGAAGCGTGAAAAAGCCCCTGTTTCTAAAGACATCCCGGTTAAAGCTTGAAAGAGCTAGGCACTCTGTTCATTCTCCCAGCGATATATAGTATACGCGTCTTAGGTCTCAGTAAAGGCTGTTATCCCAAAACGTCTTGGTGATCCACCGGTCGATCGTGATTAATTTACTACCCATCCTTGATTTAGTGTTTCTGCTCACTGTTCTAATTATTAGAATAGATCTGGAATTCACATCATTTTACAAGTACGGTAATTCAATATAATTTGTGTTATCTTTAATATTTAGAATTACCCATAAAGCTCAAAAGAAATAGGTACGCTGTTCATCCACCCAGCGATATTTTCCCAAATACAGAAAATAAATATTTAAAATAATTAAAAATTGTGGCAACATAAAACTTTTGGTTCGGGATTTAATTTTGGCGCGGTCTTCATCTTTTATGGAAACTCATTTGTTTCCAAGTGTAATACTTTCCTTCTGTTTTTTGAAATATATCTTTGTCTCCAAGAAATGGAATCTATGTTGAAGATAATAAAGGAAAGTCTGAAAGACGCCGATCTCGAGTGAGTTTTAATTTTAAAAATTTACTTCCATTCCTTCTTGGCGGTTGCATGTAGTTGTAGCTTATTAAGTAGGAAATTATCAATATGTAATATTGTGTCCATTGTATTTTTTATTTTTCAAAATTGTCTCATTTTGTTCAGGTTTTTTGTTGTTGTTTATTCAATAGTTCATGAAAAATAATTTTCTATTCTTATAACGATAAACTTCTCTATATAAATATGCTAAAAAATTTATCTAGTCTTAAATGCAAAAAATATATATTTTGATGATTTCTGTTTAACGTTTTTCATCAAGAATTTTATGTAATAATTGCCAATATTGGCTTAATTTTATAGAATTATAGAAACTTGCTAGTGAATTTTTAGTAAGTTTCGTATTCAATGTTCTAAATCTCTAAAACTACATAATTTAAGGTAATTTATTTATATATTGTGATTGAGTCTTGTGTCTTATTTATGGCTTATTGCTTAGTTATTACGTTTAAGAAGAACTTTTGCGTTAGTAGTTACTGTTAGTAAATAAATCGACCGAAAAAGATTTTAATGGCTACGAAAAGCCATTAGTTTTAAGAGGAAAAGTATCTTAATTAAATTGAATAGGTACTTTTGTTTCAAAATAATAGTCTCATTTGAAATGTTTTGAAATGAAAATATTTTAGTTTGATGAGTAAGATACTTTCATTGTTAATTTTGGATGCAATACAACATAGAGAATCCTAATGTAATGGTTGTATTAAGTTATTATTTTATGAATATTTTAAAGTAACTTTAATATTGTAAAACTGGTTTGATAGCATAAATATAGTAATGGTGTTATTTTTAAATAATCAGGAAAGAATTTCATTATGATTTCTAACTTGGTAAAAATTGATATAATCATGGTGAAGTTGGTTTAATGGTTTTTACACCAATCTAAATTGTCGGTAATTTATTTAAATATTTTTTTTAAAAAAATCAATTTGGTTTTTTAAGTTTTTCTTTCTTATTACAGAAAGGTTACTACAATTGAACTACGAGAGCAATATTTGAAGAAAACAGGCATAACTAAACTCTCTAAGGAAGATAAAAAGTTATTTTCATCTGCTGTAAATACAGCCTATTTAAGTTTTGTTTCGCCTGTATGTAAAATAGATGACTCTTCTGATATAAATGTAAGTTACATGATTTTTCACAAGACCTAATAGTTAAAAAAATCTGAGATATTTTTCAGCATTTGGTTTGTTTTAATTTAATTACTTATATTTATCTAATTCCAAATATGTTCATTTTTTTAACTTGAATTTTTAAGAAACTAATGTCATAGAAATAGTAAAAGTATTGCTTTCCTTAAAAAATATATATAATCATTCATATACTATATCATAATATTTTATCCACTTTTATTTATTGTATTTTTGAAATTTTTGTACTTTATAATGTTGAATAAGATGCATATTATCAATTTTAATTTATACATCCTGATGTGTTATATATAAATGTAACTTTGACTTCAATTTAGAAAACTTTGAATAATGGTGATATCAATGATGACATTTCTAAAAGTAATGAAGAAAATGCTGATTTCAGCATTTTGATAATATTGGTTCTTTATGTTTAATTTTACAGTCCAAGAAGCAGAAAATATATTCTCCAAATCTTTTTCAAAAAGAACTACTGGGGTGAAAATATATGAGATTATTAACTATTATATGAAAGAACACAAACTGCATTGGATTTATGTTTGCATATTTGTACAGATAGCGAAAGTCATTATTGGCTCCAACAAAGGAATACTATACATTAAACATACTCATTGGTGTTTTTCATCCATATGCATTTGTAGTAATTCGAATATAGAGTGCATTAAACGATGCTTTGAATAATGCTGTAAAAAGGATTAATTTTATAAAATCAGCAGAATTAAATTCATGATTATTTGTTTTATTATGCCAAGAGTTATCTAGTAACCATAGAAACTTTTTATTTTACATTTGGAAGTCAGATTATTTTTAAATGAACAAAATCATGACTGTACTCCACAATTAGGCTGTGAAATATATTTTCAATGTTTACCCTATCAAGCAGACATATTTGCCATTCACTCTAAATGAAGAAAACATATTTTTTCTGAGACTGAATGTATACATAAAAAATTAAAGGGAAAAAAAATAAAAACTTAGCCTGAAAACTCAATTTGTGTTCATCATATCTTAGAGCAGGGGTAGGCAACGCATGGCGCCCTCGATCGATTTTTAATGCGCCCTTGCTGGACTAATGTAAATGTATGATAGCCAGAGCCATTTACTTACTCTTGAAGCAAAACTTTCCCTTTTTGTTTTGTCTATGTGGTGCCAGAGTGCTCGCTTCTAATTTATTGCTTAGATCAGTGTAATCACTATTTTTTATTAGGCAGAATAAAACTAGATTTCGAAGGGAGAGGTTGTTGCAATGTCTCTCTTATTTTGAATAGTAATATTGATTTTTTTCACTCTTGTCAAACGGCGATATACAGCAAGTAGTCAGTTGAGTTTAGGATTGTGCATAGATTAGCAGTTTGCTAACCTTGAGCGTATCTAATAGCACGCACATATTTTTTGTTAGTGTGTGATCGTATTTCAAATAGACCACGCGTAGACCGTGCATTTAAAACTATCAAGTAATCCAAAATAATTCTTGTAAAAGAAAAAGAACATATTATTTTAACGATGAATGGGAACTTCTATATTGTTTCGTTGATTACAAAGGAGGTGTATTTGTTTGTTGTGTAATAATAGTGTTGCGATTCCCAAGAAAAGTAATATTGAACAACATTTTAAGACCGTTCATACCAATTTTGATAGTGACTATCCAATGAACTCTGAAATTAGAAGAAAAAAAATTATTTCTTTAAAATCTTCAATAACTAACCAGCAAAGTTTTTTTACTAAACCACTGCAACAGCATAAAGCAGCAACGATCGCGTCATATAAAATATCGCATTTGCTAGCTAAGAATAAAAAACCATTTACAGATAGAGAATTAATGAAAGCCATGTTAGAAGCTGCTGATTCACTTTTTGAAGAATTTAAAAATAAAAAGGAAATAGTTTCAGCTATAAACATGTTGCAATTATCAGCACAAACTGTTACTAGAAGAATTGAAGTAATTGCGGAGAATTTGGAGGCAGAATTAGCAAATGATATGGAAAATTGTATTTTCTTTTCGCTACAGATGGATGAATCGACAGACAGGACAAATATATCACAATTAGCAATTTGCGTGAAGATGGTATTTTCTGATTTTACAACAAAAGAAGAATTCCTTAAAGTTCTGCCATTAAAAGGGAAGCACCAGGGAGAAGATATCTTTTCTACTTTTAAAAAGTATATAACAGATGTAAAATTACCTGTACAAAAATTATCGTCAATTACAACAGACGGGGCACCAGCGATGACTGGTAAGAAAAAAGGATTTATTACCTTATGTAGACAGGATTCCTTATTCCCGAAATTTATTTCTTATCATTGTCTCATACATCAGGAAATGTTATGCGCAAAAACAATCGGTTTTCAACACGTATTTACGATAGTAACAAAAATTAATTCCATAAGATCGGGAGCTATGCAACGCAGATTGTTTAAATTACTTTTAGAAGATGAGGACGTTCAGTTCACAGATCTTCTTTTACATACTGAAGTGAGGTGGCTGAGCAGAGGTAAAATACTTGAGTGGTTTATCATGCTTTTGCCACAAATAAAGGAATTTATTGCATCAAGAGGCGAATTTTACGAGCAATTAGAAAATAAGGATTGGCTAATCGACCTCGGATTTCTGACAGATATAACGGCAAAGTTGAATGAATTAAATTTAAAAATACAAGGGAAAAATCAGCATATCGCTGACATGATTAGTGCAGTAAATGCATTCAAATGCGAGTTAGTGTTGTTGAAATCCCATCTATTGAAAAAATCATTATCACATTTCCCAAATATAAAATATACTGTTGAGAGTTTAAATTTGAATAATGAAAATTTTACTGCTACATCATATTTAGAAATTATAGATAAGCTAATAGAAGAGTTTTCTTCTAGATTTGAAGATTTTGCAGCATTAGAACCCGTTCTAAGATTTTTCATAAATCCATTCAATGTTACTGAAGATGATGTCCTTGAAATAGTTTCAGTGTATTTCGAGCTTCATAATATCGAAGACCTAGAATTAGAAATAATAAACTTGCAAAGTGATATTATTTTAAAAGCGCATAATAATGATAAAATGTTTTGTAACTTAGTCGATGAAAATAAGTATCCTATTTTAAGGAAATGTGCGCTAAAAATTTATTCATATTGTGCAACAACATACAATTGCGTGTCTTTGTTCTCAAATATGAAATATTTGAAATCAAAATACCGAACAAAGCTTAATGACTCACATTTAGATAATTGTTTAATTACCGGAAGCTCTAAATATATCCCCAATTATAAGAAATTAGCTGAAAATAGGGACACCCAAGTTTCATACTGAATTATATGTATCATTATGTATGACACCAACAAAATAAAGTTATAAAAAAAATCTGTTTTTTTTTTAATGCCTATTTATACCTGTTGATTATCTGTAAAATATGCGCCCTCGGGGATTTTCAAATTTAGTATTGCGCCCTTAAGGACAAACAGGTTGCCGACCCCTGTCTTAGAGAATAACTTGCAATGTTTTTCAAAACTAAACAATTTTTTAATGAATGAATTTATAAGAAAATGTGTGTGGGAATTGAATCTAGAGGGAAGTGTTTAATATTAGATAATAGATCACATTTTTTTTAATTGGGTGGGGAAAAAACCCTAAGAATATTCATTTTCCATAAGAGAACACGAGAGGGAAAAACTTATATACAAATTCAACATTAAAATCTAAACTTAAGCTAAAACAACTTCTAGATTTTTGGTAGCAAAGTTATATGGAAAAAATACACTGCTAAAAATTTAATGCTATTTGAAGCAACATATTTAAGTGAGAAATTGTTTTTTAATGTATGTGGCAATATAAAATATAGAAACTAATTAAACGCAGGATATGAAATGCAACTGCAAATAACTTCAACAGAACTAAACTTTGACAGTAAAAATAATGCAAGCACAATTTCAGTCACATAGTTTAATTCAAGTGGTGACACCAGGAGCATAAATCAATGCTACTAATGAGTAAATTACATTAATTTTGTATCAGAATTCTTGGTTGGATCCTAGCAGATCCCACACCCTTGGCACGAATTATTTTGGTTGACGATAATTGTGCCAACTTGGTAACCCTACTTTGATACACTGGATATGGTAAACCTAACTATTTCTGGAATTTTCGTATTTTGTCAGTGGGCATTTCAAATTTCGTCATTTTGTCGTCGGACGCCGGGCTGGAAGTATGGCTGCGTGTATGAATGAGTATATCTTCGACTTATTTAGTTTGTTGAATGCGAAAGGTTAGAAAGAATTGATTGAATTGTGTATGAAGGAAGAATTGATTGCTTCAGATTATGAATGTCCTGAATGTAATGAGCGAAAGGAATTATACGAACGAAGGAGTGTTGTTTTGGATGGATTTGAATGGAGATGTCGGGAAAAAAGTATGAATGCGCATGATGTTTGCAGAAGAAAGAATTCGTGCACTCCACTTGGAAAAGATCAGCAGTAAGAAAGTAACTGCTGTTTTTTTTAATCTATACAAATAAATAAAATTGAAGTGTCTGTTTGTAATTTCAAATTAGCAGCTTTTTACTTAATGCACTAAAAGTATATACGGTACTCATAACAAAAAACCAATTTTTAAAATTTTTGTCTGTCTGTCTGTTTGTTCCGGCTAATCTCGGAAACGGCTGGTGCGCTTTTAAAAATTCTTTCACTAATGGAAAGCTACATTAACGGGGAGTAACATAGGCTATATTTTATTCCCGTATTCTTACGGGAACGGAAACTATACGGGTGAACGTGAAACTGAATGCCAAGATGAACGCCAAGCTGAGCTAATGAAGCCGTTGTTTTGGTTACTGGCGACCGATACTCTTCATGAGACATAATAGTGTTACGCGCACATGATAATACGCTGACACGTGCCATAATTTTTTTTATGATGGTTATCTCACTGTTCAGTTAAGTAGAGCATCGGCTGTTTCAGATGCACTTTTAAAAATAATAAATCAAGGCTTCATAAGCAAAAAGCAATGCAAGAAACAAAAAAATTGATAAGTTTTACGGTTAGTTTTAATCCTTGCTTTTTTTTTATGTACATTTTTAGTCACATTTAAACAATAGTTATTATAATCCCAATCTATATCTATACAAATAAATAAAATTGAAGTGTCTGTTTGTAATTTCAAATTAGCAGCAATTGTTTGCGGGGGTGGGGGTTTAAGGGGCGTTAGAAATTCCGATTTTTAAGTTATTAGACGTACAGTCTTGAAACTTAGTAAGTAGATTCCTCTCATAGGGTAGAGATACGCTACAAAATGGGTTTCGTGAAAATTGCCCTCAAGTGACGTTGCGACACTTAAGGGGCGTTATAGATAATTATTTCCATTTTTAAACTATTAGACGCACAGTCTTTATATTTGATAAGTAGATTTCTTTTATAGAGTAGAGATCAGCTATAAGAAGGTTTTGTGAAAACAGACCTCTAAATGGCGTTGCGGGGGATTTAGTGGCATACTAGATAAATATTTTCGTTTTTAAACTACTTCACCTCCCTGCTTGAAAATTGGTAGGAATGTTTCTTTCATGGAGTAAATATCCGCTACAAAACAGGTTTGGGAAAAATTGACCCCCAAGGGGTGTTGCGGGGTGTTAAGGGCAGATATAAATAATTATTTCTATTTTTAAACTATTAGACGCACAGTCTTGAAATTTGATGAGCAGATTCCTCTCATAGGATAGAGATACACTACAAAATGTGTTTTGACGAAATAGACCCCTAGGTGGCGTTGCGGGGGTTAAAGGGGCGTTATTGATAATATTTTTTGTATTTTTAATTTATTGGACGTACAAATTTTGCTAAGCAAATTCCTTTCATAGAGTGCAATTCCCCTACAAAATGGGTTTAGTGAAAACAGACCCCGAAGTGGCGTTGCAGGGGAGCAAGTGTTAAATATCCCCATAGATAATTATCCCCATTTTTAAACTATTAGACGTACAGTCTAGAAATTTAATAAGCAGATTCCTTTCGTAGAGAACCGCTACAAAATGGGTTTTGCGAATATCAACTACTAAGTTTAATTTCGGGAGATTAAGAGGCGTAATCGATAAATATTTCCATTTTTAAACTATTTGATCATCCTGCTTGAAAATTGGTAGGCATGTTCCTTTCATGGAATAGAGTTCCTCTAACAAAGAGTAAAATGAAAATTGTCCCCCAAGGAGGGTTGCGAGGGGTCAAGAGGAGTTGCAGAAAAAAAATTCCTGTTTTTAATTGTTAGACCCATATACTTGAAATTTGTTAAGCCTGTTTCTTTTGTTGAATAGGGATCTACTAAGAATGTATTTTAAGCAAATCAAGTTCTGGGGGGGGGGGGTGTTCAGGGGGTTACTGGGACGTATTGATAAAAAAAATTACTTTTTTCGAGCTACAAGGACTATAATAATGAAATTTGTTTTGCATTTTTCTTTTGTTGAGTTGAAATCCGCTAAGAGCGGTTATTTTGGAAAACGGCTCTCAACAGGATTACGGGGATATTGATAGTAAAACTTTTGTTTTTTTTTCTGTTAGATTTAGACTTGAAATTTAGCTTGCATGTTCAATTTACGGAGTAGAGATCCACCGAAAATTGGTTTTGCAGGAATCCACTTGGTTTTTGGGTTACGAAAGAGCAAACATCATTCTATGCTTCAATTTTAGAGATTTTTAGAAAACACAAATTAGATGAGTTCTGCCCCTTATTTTTTATCAACAGGCGACAGTTACAGGTATAAGTATATTTTTCAATACAATCGAATTCTTAATGCAGGACTTAGATATCAATAATTTATACATATATATAAGCAGTAAAAATTTATAAAACATCATGAAATTCCCAGCGAAGTGGGCGGGTAATAGCTAGTCTTAAATATATTTGATTAATTTCTGTATTGTTTACATATATTTTCATTACGTATCCACCTTGTCCTGCTATATTAACTTGCCACCATTGTCGGTTTCGCTTGGTACCATCTCATTCTGGCTTGGCGCTTTTTTCGGTTTGTATTCTTCTAAGGAAAGGGATGGGACTTCCCCCAAACACCTTCTATTCTTTAAGGTTTCCATGAGTGGATAAAGTTTGAAAACTACTGATGTAGATAATAAAGGTGCAAAAGAGTGAATCATTTATTATTTTTTTAAACCTCTGATGCTAGGTTAAAATTACACAAATTTTTTGAATTAAGCATTAATTTGTGCAGGGCATTTATATAAAGAGGTAATAATTTAATATTTTTGAGTATCATTCAATAACATTTCTTATAGATCAGATAAAATGGGCATGCTAATTAAATTAAGTATTTTTTTCTTTTTGCTTTGATAATAATGAAAATAATTTTTGTAAAATATAATTACTGCTTGTAGGTATTGCATATTTTGCAATTAATTTTCATTTTGATTTTTAAAAGTGCAGGTGTTTAATTTAATCTCTGATTTCTTTTGCTTGTACTTTCTCTCTCTCTCTAAATATAGATAACATCTGATTCCGATGATGAGATTCCTTCAGAACCAGTAAAGAAGGGCTTCAGAAAGAGGTATTTTTTTTAATGCCAAATTTTTTCTTGTATTTTTATTTTTACTAAATAGTAAAAGTCTTTTTGAAACTGTATAAAATTCTAGTATTGTTCAACATGTTCCATGAATTATCATGATTTATGTATTTCCCCCCCTTATAAATATGTTAATTATGAGTGAAATTTTATTAATAAAGTAAAAGTATTTGATCTCTATTTGTATTCTTTTAAATGTCCTTTTTACAGCCATGTTTTATATCATTAGTAGAACTTTTCCTGAACTCCAGCAAGATTAATTTAAAATCATACATTAAATTCTATTTTTTTAATCACTGTATGATTTTTACTAGTAGTTGCTTTTATAAAATTGTATTGTGTTTTAGTTTTAAATCTAAAACAGAACTAAAATGTTTAAAAATTAGACATATTAGACCCTTTAAAAAATTGAGGAAATTTTTAAAATTTATCAAATGTTCCAGTATTTTAGTATTAAGTTCTTCAATGATGTAATCATATTTTCAGTTCCTTTGTGCTTTCTTTATTAAACAATTATTTTTTCTCCTATATGACTCAATTTTTTATTAATACCCTGTATTTTATTTTCTATTTCTAGTGTTAAAAGACCATTGACCATCTCTTCTGATGATGACTTTTCTGAAAAGATGCAGAGTAAAAAAATCGTTCAGAATAAAATTCAGAAGGTATAACTGTACCTAAATTTAATCATCATATTAAAAATGTACAAACAGAAATAGCTATTGAATTAACTCAATTTAATCCTTTGATATAAACAAAAAAATCTGTATCTCCATAAAGTTTTTTAAATGAAAGAATTTTTTTTCTCTTTACTTATATGTTGAGTTATGGATGTTACTTTGAAAATGCATTTTAACTGTAACAAAGCTATTTCTTTTAACTTTGATTGTCATATGATCTAACATTAAATTATTCTTGTTGAGTTTTCTATAATCTCAAAAAAATTCCTGAGATTTTTTTCTAGGACAGAATTATTCTCCAGGTGAAATTTTTTATATTTATGCTTGAAACAAAATAATTAGTAAAGAAAACTAATTAAAGAAAATTATTTTTTAAGTTAATCTGAAACTGTTTCATTGGGCTTTTTTTCTCCAACAATTATAAATGAATTAT
Organism: Trichonephila clavata; assembly: GCA_019973975.1. Classification (NCBI taxonomy): domain Eukaryota; kingdom Metazoa; phylum Arthropoda; class Arachnida; order Araneae; family Nephilidae; genus Trichonephila; species Trichonephila clavata. The sequence goes on from BMAO01028397.1 coordinate 17,866, forward strand.
TATTGTAGGACTGGTTTTTTTTTTTTTTTTTAAATTGTATTTTAAAAGTTTCAAAGCTACCTTTTCATGAGACTTGGTCCTTAAGTTATTTTTGCTCAGTTTTAGGTTTCAAATAAATTAATAAATAAATTAGTACTATAATAATTATCCTTAAATTACTAATATAAAAATTATCCTAAGTATGTAAACAATGTATCAAAAAGTAAATAATTGTATCATGTATCTGATTAAATACATACAACTATATAATATGTTAAGAAAATGTTTTAGTTTCTGTATTGCTTCTTCATTAAAATTCCATCTTTCATTGAGTAACTGATGTGAGGAAATACAAATATGGTGCTTCATCAAAAGCGTAAGTTTAGCAAAGTGATGCAAGTATATTCTACATATCTAAATCTGTTTAATTATTTATCATCTGTAAATAGAAGAAATATTCAAGTTTCCAAACTGGACAAAAATACGGGGTGAGTACAACTGATGAACCCGATTTTAAAAAATTACATTTTCGAAACTACTGCATATGTTACAAGAAGTGATACGAGAATATAAAAAGGATTATACCAAGTTTTTTCTCTACCAATGATCAACAGCACATTCAATATCACTGTGATTGAAATCTAAACATGGTAACAGTGGCAAAAAAGAGTTTTTGCAGATTTTTTTCAGTTGTTTCTGTGCATAGTGCATTTAGAAATGACTGTTAAAAAGAAGCACCTACCAGCAAGAGCATTCAGCGATGGTATCCTCACATTTTTGTGCTAAAAGAAAAGCAGTGACCAGCAAGTGTCTCAGAAAAAGCAGTGGAGAGGAAGAGTTTTGTTTAAGGTCTACGAGAGTTGCTGCCTGTGAACTTGGAATGCCCCAGAAAACGGCATGGAACATTTTATGAAAATTTAAATCTCGGGCAGTATTATTTGCAATTGACACAACAAAGAATGACGAGTAAGCATTTGTGCAGCTTTACGATAGAATGATGCTACGTAGTGTATGTAATGAACTGGATTACAGGTTAGATGTATGCTGTGTAAGAAGAGGCAATAGAAGAAAAGAAAAAGAAAACCTTGTAATAGAAAAAAAAAACTTGGTATATTTCTCTTTTCATCCATGTATCATATATTGCAATATGTGTAGTAGTTTCGATCATATGATTTTTTAAAATAGAGACCATTTGTACTCCCCTGTATTAATCATCAGCTGCATCAAATCTACTGATGACTAATCAGTTGCATTATTTTCCCCACTTTATTTACAAATTTTCTTATATATCGAATCATTTTTCAACTTTTAAAATTTCACCGAAAACTTTATATTACAATCTTAAAGAAATTATTTGTTTAACATAAAGGAAATGGCCCATCATGACCAGTAATTCATTTTAATTTGTTTTAAAAGTAATAATTAAAAAATATCTAAATATTTATTGCAATTCTAATTTAATAACTTATAAGACATCCAAATTCAATATTTTTTAAAGTATATTTTTTTGCTGAGTCAAATTTTGGACAGATTGTACTCTTCTGGTGACAAGATTTATTTTTACTTTTAATATTACTTGTGTTAAGGATTTTGTTAGAAACTTTTCTTTAATGTGCCCCCCCCCACTTGGATATTTAACCTTGAGTTAGTTATAGTTAAATATTAATAATATGCTGTTAAATAATTATTTCTTTATCATCTTTTATTATTGATTTCTTTTATTTCTTGCATTCTATTTATTTTGTAAGACATAAAGTTTACAAAGTTTATTCATCTAGGAAAAGACTTAAGTGATGTAATAAAGGGATTTTTCATAAAACTCTGAAAAAGTAAACAAGAGAGTATAAATAGCTAAAAGTTTTACTGCATTTTTTCTGTTGATGAGAAAATATTTCCACAATTGTTCATTTGCTTAAAGAAATTTTTAAAGTATGCAGCTTTTTTTTTATCTATCCAATATTAAAAGAATTTTTTGAAATAACCATTTTATTTACATATATAGAGTTGCCTCCTTCCTTTACACCATATGGGTACTTGATATAGCTATCAAACCACTAGTCTTTTCGTGATGTTGGTGGAAGGGGAAGACAGGTGGGAGGGCCCTGACCACCCTCTAGGGTGTTCTCCCTCAAAATTAGGATGGAACTGGGCCAGATCGTACTGTCACCTGAAAGGTGCTCAAAGCTACAGCTAATGACAGATGAACACCTAGTCCCTAGCCACAATGAATTTCGTGGGCCTTTATCTGATGTTACTGTGTTGATCAGGTGGCATTTAGAACAACAACATAATTAAACTTACCTAAAAGACGGCATTCTGTAGCTAAAATGAGTGGATGGATTGCCACCAAATTTGGCATGGGGATTGTACACAAAAGGCATTCAAGGAATTCTTTAAAAAAACTTTTAGTTCTAAAATGTGCAGTAGTTGGTATTTTGCATGAAAAATTTAACAGAAATGATGTACAAGTAATACATAGCCAATTTGAATAATTCAGAATTAGATTTAAGAGCAATAAAATGTAAAATCAAGAAAAGCTTTGGATGCTCATTAATTCTAATCTGGCTATAGGGTTGCTTAAAGGTTATCATGGAGCTTGTTGCAGTGTTGGCTGACTCCATTATAGTTCATAAGCAAAACATTACAAACCTATTATTGACGAATTAATTGCCCATCACCTTTGAAAATTTAAAAGTGCATAATGGTAGTCATGTAGAGCAACTTTCTCCATATTGCTCTGAGTAAGATTAATTGCTGCACTTGTGATACTTGGTCCTAAATGTTTTTGCAAACTGAACCCACCTTCCCTACCAATTTAAATTTAGCACAGATGTATAAAACTAAACTCAGTGGCCCTACAGCCCATGAGGGTCAAGGCCTACTGTGTCCATCTCAGTATTCGTGACCTTGGCATTAGCAGATGTTCCTTGTCAGGTGGCCAATCTGATGTGAAACCCCTAGTGTTTAGTTCTCAGGCAAACTGGGTGCTCATTTATTGACCCACTAAAGGGATTAAAGGCAATACAATGATCAGTTTAACTCTCTGGTGGTCAAAAACCAATCAATGTATGTTCAAATTATGTATAAAATTTGATATATTTTTTGATGTTCTTTGGAAAATTTGTTGAATATATTAAAATAATTTTTGAAAGAAAGAAGTGAGAATAAGTATGCAAATTCATGTATGACGTGATTGAGAAACTGTCAGACAAGAGTAGGAATATCAGTTGTTATAAATGCAGGTCTACTGCTCACATTCATCAATCGGAACTCGTACAGTAGCGAAGCAAAATGGACATATCGAAGGAGCTCGTTCAGGGTTGTTTACTTTACGATTTCAAAATGGGCTTATCAGCCGATGCATCAAGTTGCCAAATATGTCAAGTGTTTGGGGATAGTGCTGTCAATGAACGTACAGCAAGGCATTGGTTTAAAAAATTCAGGTCGGGATATTTGTTCCTCTGTGATAAAGCTCGAACAGGACGACCACAGGCCTTGGATGAGGAAGCCCTGCAGGCGGCCATTGAGGAGGACAGTAGTCAAACATGTGGTGAACTTGCCAGACAGTTCAACAATTCCAATGAAATGGTTAGACTTCATCTGCACCACCTAGGTAAGACATACAAGCTGAGCAAGTGGGTTCGTCACACGCTGTTGGAAGTCCATAAGCAACAACGATTGGCAGCCTGCTTATCGTTGCTTTCTCGCCACCATAGCGCATTCTTATTCAATCGGATGTTGACCAGTGACAAGAAGTGGGTCATGTATGACACACCGAAGCATTCCAAACATTTGGTGTCACCCCAGAATACTGTCCCGCACAGCGCAAGACCACGTATGCACCCAGGCATAATTATGCTTTATGTCTGGTGGACTTGTCGCCAAGTGGTTCACTATGAGTTACTACCAAAGGGCCAAACAGTCACTGCGGACCTGTATTCACAGCAATTGGAACATGTACAACAGGCATTGCATCAGAAGGACCCAGCACTGGTTAATCGAAGGGGTGTACTGTAACGCGAAGCCGCATGTCGCATGGGTGGCCAGGAATACGATACAGCGACTTGGTTGGGAGACTTTGTGTCATCCTCCTTACTCGCCTGTCCTTGCACCATCAGATTACCACCTCTTTCATTCCCTGGACAATAAGCTTAATGGTAAATCCTTCACCAATAAAGCAGATGTGTGCCAAGCTCTCACGGACTTCTTTGCGTCCCACACCCGCGAGTTTTACTGCAAGGGGATTGAACAACTGGAGACACGTTGGCAGAAGGTGCTGAATGCCGATGGTGATTACTTCGAGGACTAACAATAGGCTACGCTGTTTGTATGTCATGTTCTTTTGGGTCATTAAAAATGGCAAGAACTTTTTTGTTTACCTTGTATATATAAACTTTCAATATTTTCTGTTCAAAAATTTGGAAATAAAGATAATGTAGTGTTTTAATTTTCTTATTAATTAAGCATATTATTTAAGGTTTTTGTTAGTATTATAAGATTAGTATAAAGATACTGAGTTCTTTATTTTGGTTATTAATGTAGTTTGTAATTTCACATCTGTTGATGTTCATATGATAATTGTTTTTACATGAGTAAATTAGAAATAATACATTGTTTAATTCATTTTCAGAAAAAGAGATCTAGATATTCCTCTGACAAAGACAATTACATCAAGAACACAAATTCTGATTCAGAAGATGAACCTGTGATTTCATTTACTGAAAATAGACCAAATTCATATAAAAAATCAAAAAGCAACTCAAGTCCATCAGAAAATGAACCCCTTACAAAATATTCAAAAGGGAAGTCAAAGCCTCATAAAGTAATGGAAAACAATTCAAGTGAATCGGAAGATGAACCCCTTACAAAATATTCAAAAGGGAAATCAAAGCCTCATAAAGTAATGGAAAACAATTCAATTGAATCAGAAGATGAACCCCTTACAAAATATTCAAAAGGAAAATCAAAGCCTCATAAAGTAATGGAAAACAATTCAAGTGAATCAGAAGATGAACCCCTTATGAAATATTCAAAAGGAAAATCAAAGCCTTGTCAAGTAAAGAATAGCAATTCAAGTGAATCAGATGAACCCCTGGTGAAATATTCAAAAGGGAAATCAAAGCCTTGTAAAGGAAAGGAAAGCAATTCAGGTGAATTAGATGAACCCCTTACAAAATATTCAAAGGGGAATTCAAAGCCTTGTAAAGTAACATTAAACAATTCGAGTGAATCAGAAGATGAACCACTTACAAAATATTCAAAGAGAAAATCAAAGCCATGTAAAGTAGAGAAAAGCAATTCAAGTGAATCAGAAGATGAACCCCTTACAAAATATTCAAAGAAAAAATCAAAGCCATGTAAAGTAGAGAAAAGCAATTCAAGTGAATCAGAAGATGAACCCCTTACAAAATATTCAAAGAAGAAATCAAAGACTTCTAAAGTAACAGAAAGCAATTCAAGTGAATCAGATGAACCCCTTACAAAATATTCAAAAGGAAAATCAAAGCCTTTTAAAGTAACAGAAAGCAATTCAAGTGAATCGGAAGATGAACCTCTTACAAAAAATTCTAGGAGATCAAGTTCTTTAAACAAGGCAACAGGAAGTAATACTAGTGAATCAGAAGATGAACCACTTACAAGGTCCTCCAAAAAGAAATCAAGAAATCTAATTGATTCTGAAGATGAATCAGTAATTACTTCTACTAAAAAGAAATCAAATAATTTAAATGAGTCACTAAAAAATAATTCAAGTGAATCTAAAAATCAACCTGTGATAATACTTGCAAAAAATGAAAATTCTCCCAAAATTTATGATATTTTTATGTATGATGAAAAGGATTCAAATTTTTCAAAAGCGGAGCCCTTGACAAATTTTATTTCATCTAGTGATTCAGATTCAGAAAGTCAACCAGTGATCACCTCAAACAGGAAAAAAAATAATTCCTCCAACCCATCAGAAAACATTGTAAAAGATTCAGAAAATGTACCCATGGAAAAGTTTATGAAAAACAAAGTTAAAAATTCTCCAAAAATTGATAACATAACTACATTACAGAATGCTAAAAAATTAAATGCTTCTAAAGTTGAATCAACTAGTGATTCTGAAAATGATGGAATTTCTAAGAACAAAATTTCTGATTCAGAAGATGAGCCTCTTACAAAATACTCTAAAAAGAAATTAAATGATTCTATTGATTCTAAAGATGAACCAATGACATCAATAATCAAAAGGAAATCAGGCTCCTTTAATGAATCAACAAAAAGTAGTTCAAGTGCTTCAGAAGATGAACCTCTTACTAAAAAGAAATCAAGTAATACTATTGATTCAGATGATGATTTTGAAATACCCAAAACTAAGAGAAAATCAAGTTTGTTGAAAAGATCTCCCAGAGTGACGATCAATATAAGTGACTCGGATGATGAACCTTTAACTAAATTTACTGATAGAAAACCTGATAATTCTAAGAACAGTGAGAATAAATCTGAGAAGATATTAATTAAAAAGGAAAGATCTTCAATTAAAATAGATGACATATCTATTTTAAATGATTTAGATGAATCAAATGAAAATTCTTTAAGCAAGAAAAAGAAACACAGTAATTCTGATGATATAAAATATCAAAAAGAAAAGAAAAGTAAAAATATAGAAGTAAAGCTTCCTACTGCAACTACTGATTCAAGTGAAGATGAACCTCTCTCAAAATTTTCTGAAAGCAAACCAAAAGATTCCAGTGATTCAGAGGAACCTTGGAGTACTTTACCTACTGCAGGTTTTAAAAATAAGCCAAAAAGGTAAAGATTCTTTTCTATTTTTAATTAAAAATGATAGCTTTTTAATTCACAAATATTACCTCAAATTTAATTCTATTAAAACCTACTTGTAGTTAAATACATGTATTTAACTGCTGTATTTAACAGTCAATTAGAGATTTTAGGAAAAACTAAAGGAATAAAATTTCTAAACCATCACACATGAAAGCAGCAGTGCTAACAAATGTTGAATACCTGGCAAGATATAGTCTTGGCTAGAATAAATGGGGAAGGACATGTATTTTGCAATTATGATAAGAATACTTTGTATTTTGTTATTGTACATTTTTTTTATTTGAATTGATTTTAAAGTAAAATCAAAGTAAATTTATCAAAAGGGAGAAAAAATATTTTTGAAGCAATTATGCAATGCGTTTTCACTAAATCTACTACAATGTTATTTTTATCTGTGTGAAACAGAAAATATCTAAAAAAAACAACAACTTAACCTTAAAAATAAACCTTGAATTAATTAAGATGAGAAAGCATTTAAGCATGTATATATAGAAAGAAACATTTAATATATTTATTTAATGTTATGTAAATTTCTTAATTTAAAAATTGTATGGAGTCATTCATATTTTCCTCCAGGGTTTCGATAATAATGTTCGTAATGTTGATAATACATTACATGTTGAGTAAAGTGTGCCAGGAGCTATCGCATTGATATATACTGTGTAACCAAGACTTCACATATAGAACACTTGTAAATTATGTAAATAAAAATTGAATTTTTTCTGTATTCTTTCAAATGTCTTTTTTTGCTGTATTCATCTTAGCTTTTTTACTATAGTACATCGAAACCCTGGAGGGAATTATAAATAATATCCTGTATTGACAACTTTTTTTTTACTTAACTTAAACTATTATAATCATAATTATTCATTCATTCATAATATTAGATTGGAAAGAAGTTCTAGTGTATCTCCTGATGAAAATGATGTACTTGTTGAAGAGGAAACAAAGAATATGGAGTTTAAGAAGAAACAAGGCAAAAATTCTGAAAAAGTAAGCCATTGTTTTTCCGCTCACCTTCTCCTAATATATTGTTCCTTTAAAGAAAGAATTCACTAAAATTACTTTTGGAAATTTTTTTACTTTCCAGTAAATTTTTTTCACTGGAAAAGAAACTGTTTACAAAATTATAGCTTTTTTGATCAACATTTTTCTTAAGCATATTTTTTATTTAGTATAGCTCTGTGGGAAAATGCATTTCTTTAACACTTAAGCAAGAAAAGTGATTTTATTTATATATATTATACACACATGATTCGTGTGTAAAATTTAGAAATTTTCAAATTATGTCTATTTTTTACAAAAAATGTTGGACTCAAAATACTAATAATACTGCCAAAGAATTATGCTATTCAGAGTCGAATACATAACATGCATGTGTACTTGTGTTTGTCTATGGAGGATATATAAGCACACTAAGAGTTGTTGCAACTTGTGTGTTTGTACTCCTTTACAACATTGCTATGCTTCTTGTGAGAGTTTGGTAAATTTTTTAAAATATTGCATAAAATGAATTGTTGTAAATGTATGGATGATGGAATGAGATAGATGTCTGTAGGTAAGAGAATCACAAGTACTTCTGACTACAGAACTCATTGTAACATCCAGTGTCATCTGCAATTTGTAGAAATGGTTTTGGGACACTAGATTCATACAGAAAAGACGAATAAGGTTGGCCAAGATCTACAGTGATAAATGAGGGTCATTATTTGGCCCTTTCAATGCAATGGCATAAGGCTACCACTGCTGCTCAGGTCTCATGAGCTGTGTCAGTGGCATAACAGAGAATATTAGGGCAGCTCTACAAAGTCAGGCTCTTGGCTCGATGCCGGATCTTACAACACATATGTCCTTAGAATAAGTCCAGCTTTGCCCCCCCCCCTCCCGTGATGCAGGGGTGTATGTTACACCACTGAGCTGTGTGTTGTTATTGCAATCTGAATTTCAGTCTACGATTGTCCGAAGACTTCATGAGAGGGTTTTATTCCAGGAGACCCATTGTTTGCATCCTACTCAATGCAGCAAACAATAGAGAGTGATTAGCATGAAGAAGGCACTATACCCCTTGAACCAGACTTCAGTTGAGCACCATGCTTTTTACAGATATGGGTCAAGATTCATTCTGGATGCTGGTTCTCAACATACCAGCATTCCAGAAAGAGCCTGGAATTCCTGCCTCATCAGGGAAAAGTTCCATGTAATGGTTTGAGCAGGTGTTATGTTGGACAGCTGCACACCCTTGCATGTGTTTGATCATAATTTCCTGACTGCTACAAGGTGTAGAGAGATTTTGAAATCCTATGTTCCAACTTCTTTAATGGACAACAGCATTGATTCACATATGGCTCCACTAGTCAACAATTATCACTTACAGCATGGGTTGGCCAATTAGATTTCCTGACCTTTACCCTGCTGAGCATATTCAAGATGTTTTGGGGAGAGCAATTGCATCTTGCCATCTCCCTCTGAGAACCGTCCCAGAGCTAGAAACTACCTTTCTGCAAGAGTGCGATTGACTGCCATGGGAGCTTTTCAAGCATATCCTGCATGTGTGCCATTGTGCTATGTGATCTGTTTAGCTTTGAGAGGGGACCATACCCATACTAGACTCGGTTTCAGTTTGATATCAATATGGATTTTAGATTTCCCTTCACTGTGAGATTTACTGATAATCATGCACAAATAAAATGACTTTTCTTTCTCTTATAAATATATATTCATATCAAATTTCATAAAAAAAATCTATTATTTTTTCAGAAATTTGATATAATGCGCAAATTTTCTTAAGTTTGCACACGAGTGTGTGTGTCATGATAACTGTAACTGTGAACTTTAACTGTATATCATTGCTTGTGTTGTTGCTGTTATGAGATGAAGATAGTCACCTCATGGGAAATAAAATGATAGTGTTAAACCATAAACTATTGGAACTTCAAATATCTTTAAAACATGGTGTCAGGAGTTTCAGCGATTAAATTAGATTGAAAAAAAAAAGGATCCACCTGCTCCGTTGGAAATGTTAAAGAAAAATGGAAGAAGTGGAGGCAAGAGCTCGAGGGTTTGCAATCCCATGTCATATTTTTAATCCTGGGATTTCGGGATTGCATTATCCTGATCTTGGGCTTGGTACCGGGATTAGGATTGAGCTATTTATTAAAAATACTTACATATTAGCATAGTTGAAATAGTATAATAAAATTGAAAATATAATTAAAAATTGATTTATTTTAATGAAACAAATAAAAAAGTTAATTCATCATAAAAAAAGAATTTTTTCATTTCTTGTGTTTCTGTAAATACTAAGCTTATAAAAACACAGCTCCACCTCTGTTTCATCGTTGGAACGGCTTCTTATTTTTATTACACATTGTCCTGCTGAGGAAAATGCACGTTTGAATTCTATACTAGTAGGTATTATCGTCATTGAATAGGAGTATGTTCTTTTCAGGTAGTTACATCTCCCTCCATTTTCAAAAAAGACATTTCTTTTTGAATTTTTGATGACAGTGTCTCATATCTGATTGACTACATTGGTGCATATACCTCTTTGATAACTTTTAGTTCTGCTACACTTAATGGTTTTTGTATATAAATGGATCCAGTTATTGAATCAGAATGTGAATCAATTTCAAGTGTTACCTCATTTGAAATTGAAGATCCAATTGCATGAGCTGTTAGTAATGAAATGGGATTTGAAGTGTCTCAAGTCTTCCAAGCAGGTCCGCTATTAATTAACCGCATTTAATTCAAGAAGGAACTGAGACAAAATCTATTCATGAGATGTTGCTTATATTATTGTGTAAAAATTGCAGTGAGCCTCTTAGATCTATGCGACATTCTCCCATACGAGAAATGAGAACTGTGCATATATGTTTTTTTTTACCTATAGCACACTTAAAATTGCACAAAATATTCTACGTACATATTTCATAAAGAAATATAATTTTATAATTTTTTGAAGAATTAAATTCTTAGAAAAATTTGTTTGAGAACAAATTTTTTAAATATAATTCAGACAAAAATTAAATCTCAGGATTGGAAAAAAACCCGGGATCGGGTTTCGGAATTCCGGAGCTGAAAATCCAACTAGATATCTTCCAAAAATTCTAATTGCCTCTGTCCAAATTAACTGACCCCGGACATCCTAATGATGGGAGAAATGTCCGTTTTCTGACCCCACTCGCAATGGGAAGAAAGTTACAGAAGAAAATAACAGAAAACAAGTATCAAGTTCCACTGTTTAACATACACACCAGCCTCGAACCCTTTAAGGTTCAACACTTAAGAAAACTGACATTAAACTTATACAGTACAAAAAAGGTAAATAAGATACATTAAATGTAATACCAGATTCACAATACTTTGAAAAAAAAAATCAAAATATAATTCAGACAAAAATTAAATCCCGGGATCCCGGGGCTGCAAACCCTTCTCGCAACGGAAAAAGATCAAAAAGCATATAAAATCAAAATCGCTATCCTTTTAAATCTATTGGGCAGTGAAGGAGTTGAAATTTACAACACCTTCAAGTCTGAATCGCCAGAGTCAAAAGCGAATTTCTCGGAGGTTCTTCAAAAATTTGAAGAATATTGCTCACCACGACAGAATGTTGTTTATGAGCGATATAAATTTTTTTCATGTGTCCAAATTGTAGGCCAAACAATTAAATCCCATCTCACTCATTTAAAGACTCTAGCATTCACGTGCGAGTTTGCAGAGCAAGAAAATTGACTGATTTGTATCTGCATCATCCTAGGAATTAAAGACAGTGGATTACAAGATCGACTTTTTCGAGAACATAATCTTGGGTTAGAAAAAGCAATTGAAATTGTCAGGTCAGCTGAAGCGAGCTGGGAACAAATCCGAAACATGAAGTACAAAACAGCCACAGTAAACTTTGTGAAGAAGAAGAATCAGAACAGACCTAAAACCCAATATAACTGCAAGAAGTGTGGGCAAAAGCACAAGCCTTGAGAGAGTCCAGCGTTCAGAAAAATTTGTGCTAAGTGTAACAAGAAAAAGCATTCTGCTGCTAAATGTTTCCAGAGTTCAAAGAACACTCATAAAATGAATGTTCCTGAAAATGAACTGGATGTTAACATTGATTCTGTGAATGTGTGTGAAACTGAATGTCATATTAGAAATGTTACAGACTCTAATGTTAAGAATGTTGAAATGGTAAGTGAAACAACTTGGTATAAAAATGTTACATTAGATGTAAATAATAAGTGTTTTGATGTAAATTTTAAATTGGATACTAGTGCTGAAGTAAATATTTTGCCACTGTATATTTTGAGTATGTTAAAAGCTGATTCAAAACTTAGTGAAACTAATTTATCTCTAACTACATATGGTAATTTTAAATTAAAGCCAAATGGTTCCCTTATAATTAATTGCTCTACTGATAAACTCAGAAATGTTCCTTTGCCTTTCTATGTAGTGAATGTAAAATCTAAACCAATATTAAGGTTAAGAGGTTGTTAAAGAATTAAAACTTATTGAAAGAATTGATGCTATATTAAATGTAGAGTTATGGGGAGTAAAAATGAGTTAATTAGGCAATATAAAGATATATTTACTGGGATAAGGGAATTTCCAAATGAACCATATCACATTACTTTGAACGATAATGCTGTTCCAGTAATTCATCCTACAAGACGTGTTCCGCAGACTTTGCAACCTAAATTAAAAAGTACCTTAGAAAAAAGGACAAAAGCTAATAAACCAACTGATTGGGTGCAAAGTTTAGTCATTGTAGAAAAACCCAATGGAAATTTGAGACTATGTTTAGACCCAAGAGATCTTAACAATACACTTATTTTCAAGGTGACCCTGGTAGCATAGTAGTCATAGCCACGAGTTTGTGGTTGGGTTGTCATGAGTTTGAGCCCAGTGCCACTGAAGACCTGCTGTGTAGAGACTGATGCACAATTAATCTGTTGTGGCTCAAAGTCCTCTGATTGGTGTAGTGTGGTAGTTTGGAGAGGGAGTGCCAGTTCTAGTGTCATCTTTATCACTTGATGGATGTTCAAATGTACAAGGTCCATCGTTGATAGCCCTAGTGTTGCTTCATAGTACAGCATTAATTAAACAATCATTCATTTAACTGTTTTCTAAAATGTTTTTTATTCATTATGCTCATAATTTTTATAACTGAATCTTATCTTTTTTTGAAAGACTTTTTTTTCTCTCTCTTTTCTGTAAGAAAAAACATTCCTCTGCATCTGAAAACAAGATTGAACATTTGAAAAAATATGTCAGAGCTGCTGGTATACGTGTGAAGTGCTACACAAAATTATTTGAAAACTGTAAATCAGCAAAAGCCAAATGTGAAAAATTACTGCATTTGCTTGAGAAGGAAGGCTTAAAAGGTGAGTTTTCTTGTGCATCTTTTTATATTTTGATAATCCGCATAAAATGTCGACTTTTTTTTATCTCTACTTACATTTTGAAATCCTTCAAGAAAATATTTATCTGCTGTATATTGGTTGATGATGGATTTTCTTTATATTTTCAAATTATTTCATGCTATTTTATTAAAGAGAATTATTTTTTTGAGCCCTAATTTCATCAAAGACGGATGTGTAGAATAATAGCTGTTACAAGTAGGATCCAGTTGGGCTTTAAATCTCGTGGTACAAAATAAAAATTTTGAGGCAGGCATATCGACTTGGATGTTTTCTTTGTCTTTGATTTTGATGAATTTGTAAAATCTGTAATAAAGGTCTATATTATTTAATTGAATAACATCTATCTGATCTAATTCAAATTATCTTTTATATGTAACTGTGATTTCAGTTATCTGATTCAAAATATTTGTTGTAACAATAAAAATTACTCACTAATTTGATTGCTGTTCAGTTAGTTAACTGTTGTTCAATATAGCAATTTTACCATATTTAAATTAGTCTTTAAGCCTTTTGTATCTTTGATTCCACCTCAGAGTTATTACAAAGGTTGAATTTAACAAGTTTTTTAATCTATTTATTTATAAAACTGTTTAACCATTGTCAATTGCAGTTATCTTTTTAAAAAATTAGATTCTGTGTACATTATTTGTAAATGTGATAAAAGAAATGGAATGAAATTTTCAGAAATCACTAACATAAGATTATTAGTAGGACTTAATTGTCTTTTTCTAATCCAAAATACATTTAACTTATCTGTTCTGTCAGCAATAATATTTGAGAAATTCATATGTTTACAATGTCTAAATTTTGCAATTAATTTTCCCTTTTTAACTGCAATTTATTTCATTTCTGATATTAGTTCTCCTTTTGTTTATTTTAAAAAGAGAACATGAATATTTTTTACCCAGCTTTTTATATGTTCTGTAATATTCAACATTTCATAATCATGAATGATACTAGGTTTTTATAAATAAACTGGCATTAGAAATTAAAATGGTACTTGGAAAAATGTGCTGAAAATTTTTAAAAATATTTTTAGTACAAAAACGTCTATATTTTCTAGGTCGACCAACTTTAGAAAAATGCAAAAAGTTGAAAAAGAAAATTGAAACCAAGAAAGAAATTGCTGAGTTGGATGTTTCCAACATACTTAAGACTAAAGGTACAGATAATTCATGTGTGAAAATACATAAGTATATATATATAATAAAAGTATTCAGAATTATATATAGAGGAACCTTACAAAAAAATTTCCTAAATTCCATTAAATATTGAATGTAATATATATATATATATATATTTTTTTACAGGTCGTTCTAAAAGAACTGTATGTTTGGATGCTACAAACTTGGAGATGAAGTCAGCAAGTGCATCACCAGTCAAAGGTTTCTCTCGATTGAAAGGCATAGTAGATAGTGAAGAAAGTGATTAAAAATGTTTGTAATTTTTGGCAAATATTTGTTTATGTAAATTTTATTAAGTGAAAATTTTAGTTTGTATAGAAATTTAATAAAAATTATAATTCTTTCATATTTTGTGAATGTTTTATTATTTAGAATTCAAAATTTCCAAGAAAGGAAACCATCAAGGTTTTTTTCAATGTAATTTTTAATTTTATTGAAAATTGACACTTTTGAATCATACATTATGATTTATGCTTTCAGCACAGAGCAAATTAATAAGTATTTTTGATAAATAACCTAATTGAAGTTTACACAAAAATAGCAAAACAATGACTAGAATCTATTTACTTTTGTATAAAACTCCAGGGTTTTCTTTGAACAAATTTTAAGAATATACTTTCTTCCCTGTCTTTTTAAATCAAGTATTTTTTAAAATTCACTTAATAGAAATATCAAATTTTCGGAAAAATCACTCTTTTCAGTTTTTATTCATTACTTCCAATGTGGTGAAAATTAAAATTGTTAATGCGTATTACATTATAGTAAATGATAGAAATTCAATATATATTAAGCATTTCGAAATTTGACGGCAAATTTTATTCATTCTCTGAAAATATATAAATATGATAGAAGTTATAAATTTCATTTTGTATTTTTCAAGCTATAAAATCTACACAAAATCAGCTTTTCTCTTTCAGAATGTGGTGCCTTAATTTGTGACTTGCCTTACTTTAACAAGGTATGAAAAAAAAAAAAATTTCAAAATAGTAATCATACTAAATATTTGTCAAAATTATTTTTTTTTTAATTGTTATTTATCACACATTTATCCAACCAAAGTGATTGTCTGAAATTTTATGCATGCAATGATTTCTAAAATGGCTACATTATTCACTTTAAATTAGCTTAATTTTTGCTGCTTCATCATTCCATGAAAAACTTCTGTATTTCAAGGATACTTATAAAGCAACTCAATAACTTAGTACCGTTATCTATCAGAATTTCTATATACATCAAAGGGTAGATGCAATATTCTTTTTATTGCCGTCTTTGTTTATTATAGGTTGAATATTTTATTTTTTTATATGAAAACTTGTCTAAGTTGTTGAGAATATTTTCAATTAAAAGGAATCATTAATTTTGACTATTAAAAATTGGATTAAAATGACACTCTTAATGTTTTAATCATTAGCTATCCAAAAATTTTCTATATATTTTGAATGATGCAACCAGAATAAGAAACAAGGGAATATTGCATTCTTCTTTATTTAAATCATAAGAAAAGGCTAGTGAATTTTTGGTATATTTAGTCCTATGGAATATTTAAACTAAATTGTAAAGCTTCCTGTAGCTTAAAAACTCAAAACACCTTTGTATCTGAAATATAAATGCTGTTTTATTTAAAGCTACTTAATTTGGTTTCTAACCTCTCTCTTTAATTACAAGACCATTAAAATTTTATAAAAAAATAATAATCAACATTTAGTTTTTATTTTTCTTGTATGCTCTCTGTAGCAATAAAAAACATTGCTATTTTATTACGTTCATGAAAATTAAACACCTACAAGAAATATGACTATCCAATATAATGTTTAACATATAATGGACTGATAAAAGAATTTCACTTTATTGTTGTTAGTAATGTTTTTATTTTTACATATATTACAGTAATATTGGCATGGTAGTAAATGATTGTTAAATAGTAGAAAAAAGATTAGCTTCGACAAGACAAGATTTTAAAAACATTTCTTTTAAAGCAGCACTTTTCAATTAAGCAACAAGACAACAGAAACAGTAGAGATGTAATTCTCATTTTCATCTAAGTGCAGTAGACTTGTTTTAGAATGACTTCCCAGTTGCAACTTTTTTTTTAGATCTTGAGCATTATTCTTAAAATCATGTTTCCCCTAGTCATGGTAGGTGTTATTTATACCAAAAGGGTGTCACTGTATAACAAGTCTACTGAAACACATTGTAACATGCATACATATACTTTTTATATCTGAAATACAAACTGTACATAGTAAAATCAATTCAACAACAGCCGCTAAAAATATACAAAAATAAGTATTCTATAAGCATGTATGTTCAGAATGATAAAAACTTGATTGTAATACATTTGGTCAATTATAAGAATTTGTAATTCATTAGATAAGTTTGTAATTAATTATATTTGTAATGTTTTTTATGACTATTTACATTAACTTTTAGGAAGATAAATTATCTTTTAACAATATTTAAGAAATGAATTTACATTTTGGATATTAAAGAATTATTCTCTGTATTAAATCGGATCTATTTTTGAAGATTACTTTAGAATTTTTCCATTAATTAAATTAACCTTTGTAAACAATAAAAGATTAATCATTTGAGATAACTTGTGTTTTTTTTGCTGTTCGTTGTATTTTAATCTTTTAAAATAACTAGTAGTAGCTTAATTCAACAATTCTACCTATATTAACTATTTTCATTAATTTAAAATAATTATTTTTGTAATAAACACACATATAAAAATATGCATCAATACATGTAGGGTAAAGATGCCAATTTTCAGTGAATTTTTTTAAAAAAAATGGAAGTTCTAATTGCCAATGTTTGAATCAAGCAGATTATTTAATTTTTTAATTATTTTGGTTTTATTTTTACGGCTTTTTCATTATGACTAAGTCATGTAGCTGTTAATAGTTATTGCAATTTTTCATATGAGTTATAAGATAGATGCCAACAACATTCTATTTGAGTAATTTTAAATATATAACTGAATTTTTTTCCTTTCTTCCAAACATTCAATATGTTTATGACTATCGTTGATCTCCAATTGTAAATTAAAAATAAAATAATTTGACCAATTTATTTTACAAAACAAAAACAAATGTGTACACATCTGTTTTAAAAAAAATAACATTTAAAGATTTGAGCAATATCATAAGTTCCTACATACAGATTTTTCCTTTAATCAATTAACTTATTGATTATATTATAAAGGCTCAAAAACTAATTATTGGATATACAATATTTTTTAAAAATCATTTCTTATTGTTAGACTCTTGAAATTCAAATATAAAGAAATAGATTTGAATTCAACTTCAATACAATTTTTTTTACATCATGTTCATAATTCGCAAAAGAGACCCTTGCTTATGTATATGTATCTCTATTTAACTACATTTATTTATACCTAAACAGAGAAAGCCCAATTTGTTCTTCCTAAAGAACTGTTATCTTTTTTATTAGCAAGGACTGAAATCTGTTACGATTTATTAAGTTATTTTCTTTAACAATTAAACATTCAACTACCATCTATATTTCATGCAAAAATTCTTATAATTTTGCTAACAAGTAATACACATAACTAATAATATTTTAAACTATTACTGGTTATGTATTGTACTAGTTTTAATTCTTTCAAAAAAATTGTAATAAAAATAAATCCAATAATTCTTTTCTTTTTCTCATTAATAAATACAGATTAACCAATATTTTAACTGGAGAATAGCTATTAAACTAATTTTCAATCACTAACGTAAAGAACATTTAGATTAGTACAAGATTTTTGATATTTTAATTTAACAAGCATGAAAGAAAAGTAGTTTCTACCTTTATATTCGTAAAAAAAAACATTTTCTTTCTTTTATAAATTGAATAAAACTTATAATTTTAAGAAAAATTTTCATTTATATCTAAAAATTCTTAATAGATTTCTTATTATTTAAAGCCATCATTCAAAAGTAAGTACTATGATGTGATCTCAACATTTTCAATATGATTGCACATTAATGTTGAATTACAGAATATATTTTTTATGTAAAAATTGAAACAGCACACACAATTTCTTTTCTCTAAAAATTATGTGCAAACATAAGTAATATGCATTTAAATAAAATAGAACATTATTATTTAATCATTTTAAATAGATACTTCTAAAATTAATTTATATATATAATATGTGTAAATCTAAAATTGTTAAATTTTAAAGTTATACTTGAGAATTATGTTTCTAAACTTACATTGATCAAAAAGAGGGATTTATATAAACTCTTGACTATTTTCAACCATGTAACATTTATCATGCAACAATTTAAACAATGGCATGCATTTTTATATGTATAATATGCACATAATGTTAACAGTTCCAAATGCTTCCAACAATTTCCTATATTATTTGTACATGCCCCTTTTTAACTATGCAAGAGCACCTTGGAAACAAAGGTGGTCGAAGTTTTCCCATGTGAACTATTCTAAATTAATGTATATTCATATTGAGGAACATTTGACAAGATTTAAACATTACTAATCAAATGCTTCCTAATTCTCCTTTTTTTTCATCTTAAATAAATTTTTTCACTAATTGTGCTTTTAATTGGGTGTTTTTTTTACTGAATACAGTGTTTCCCTTTGATTCTAAGGCCTTTGAAAATGAAGACATGTTACCATATTACCTCTTATTTTGATCAAAATTAATTTTTCATGCATTGTAGAGTAATTCTTTTCTTGATAACAAACCTAGGAAATTTTAAGTATGAACAGAAAATAATTTCCTTTTATGGAAGCAAAATGATCTTGACAATCCTAATTAAAATTTTAAAAATTATAACATCTGAAATTTTAAAATAAATAGCTGGGATTGAGCAATTTTAGATATCGTTGCAAACAAAAGTCATCCTATGCATAAACCAATAATGCACATATCAAATTTAAGATCTATGGCACTATAACTGTCAAATAAACTATAGAGAAGTGAGGTGAATATGAAATTTATTTCATTATTTGATGTGATTTAAAACTCTTTAAGTCATCTGTATTACATTGACCTTAGAATTGATCAGAAATAAGCAACTAGAAGTATTAAAGAAAGCCATTTTTATTTTTAAACAAAAAAACAAAACAAATAAAAACGTTACTTTATTTATGAACATAATCAAATCACTAATTATTCAGATTTTCAACTGAATTTTTTTAAAAATTAATCATTCTTTATTTCTAATTCTTAAATATAGTCATCATTCTTTTAAATCTGATCAATAACAAAAGAGGTAATATGGTAAACATCCAAGTCTAAAAATTTTCCAATTTCGACATCTAACAGGAATAACAGTGATAGAAAATTCACTATCTGGAAGCACTTTTATCTGAGCTTCATCATTAGGCTAGTCATGCATGGAATACATTCATGTTCCACAAATCACATTTAAAGGGGCGGTATTTCACTCACACTGAAGCATGACTGCCAGACCGTACTTCTGCAGCCAAATAAGTATCGACCTTATCGCCTTGATCGGCCAATCTGACTTCACTGTAAAAGACGGGAGATCTTACCAATTTTCCTGTATATCGTCTCCAAGCCCGCTGGATAACATATGCACAATGGTTTTGTCGTTGTCTCCACAATGTGCTTCCAATCTTCTTCAAAGTCTTACCTTTGTTATCAAGTAGACCAGGAATACTATCAGGTATCTCAACAAGGTGGGCTTTATGGCTCATGAAATCACGAGTAAGAGCATCCATAACATCTGCATAGAATACGAGATCTCCTTCATAGATGGGAATATTGAGCGTCGCAATGAGGTATCGATTCGGCTTGCAGAAGTGGAATGGCTCTTCCAAAACATCCAACAGGTCCGGCAAATTGCTGAACTTGATGATGCCTCGGGCATTGTTGTCAAACTTCTGCCACACTTCAGCAAACATTTCGTAGTCCTCTTTCAACAATATATTTTCATATTCCCACATGGCAGTTTCAAAACTGTCTAGGATTACCACCAAGTGTGTTTTGATAATGATATAATACACAATTATAATGTAGGACACCACAAAGAAAGTAGCAGAAGTCAAGTTTTCTCCAGATGCTGACAAGCAATGCAAGACATCGATCCAACCAGCTAAGGTAGAGAGTTGGAAGAGGAGTAGCATAGCTTTGGGGAATGTTTCAAAGCTAAGTTCCCCACTTATATCCCAGGACTGCTTGATGTTGTGGAAAAGGTATACACCAAAAGTGGCATATATAAACATAATTATGAATTGGATGATTACAATGCTAACAAAGGCAGGGATTGAAGAATACAGAGTATAGAGCAAAGGTAGCATTCCTCTTATGTATCGCCTCAGGTACCGCCGACATTTTATAAAACGTATCAAGCGAAGCATTGCTGGCAACATAGGGGATGAGAAAAGATTTTCAAAGAGAGTTCCTGAAAATATAAATAATTTTAGATAATTACTAGATCACTATTAATTTGTGATAATCCAATGATGACATATTAAGTAAAACTTATTAAATAAATGTATCAATTTTGATTTGATAATAGTTGCTCGACTAACTTTTTTACAATAAAATTAATTGAAGCAGTTAGTTATACATTATAATTTAGTACCCTTTTTATGCAAAAAAAAAAAGAGGTAGAATATGTTTTTTTAAATTCTATACAATTTATATATATAATTATTGCAGATTCTTCCATATAATTAATTACATGTAGATTCATGAAGGTAAAAATAGTTGTCAATATGCTTAACTGAATTCATCAAGTATCTAATAAAACTAATTTAACTAAACTTTGGAAATAATACATACAAACAAATCATTAAAAATAACACTCAAGTTTGAAAATATTAAAAATATAACAAATGCCACACATACAGCTTTGTCTTTTTATATCTTGCTAATTTCTGTTTTGCACATGCATCAGTTGGCACCAATTATTCTCAAAACAGCAAACTTTGCGAGAAGTGGAAAAAAATGCATCTCACAATATAATCAAATTAATTATTCATACCTCTTAAATACTTCACAGTTTCAGAGAAATACTATTTCAACAAACCAAAGCTAAGGTAATCAAGACAATAGTAATAAAATTTGTAGAACATAATGCTATGGTAACTTTCTTATTTCATTGAGATTATGTGAGATTTATTTACTACAAGAATGTAAATAAAGAAGTTATGCACACACATACACATAAAAAATTTCTGAATTTCATAGAAATATGGGTTTATTTTGAAGAAGATAGAATAAAATCAAACAGTTTTTTCTAGACACTTAGATATTTTCTATTTTGGGAGTAATCTTGTTTGCAATGATTTCTCTCAAAACTAATCCAAGATAATTTTTTATAATTTTACTTTAAAAAGTGACCTGAGGAAGAATGGACCCCGTAATTTTAAACTACAGTCAAGTAACAAAAGTAACATACAAGCTCTGGCAGTTGATTTTCTTAACTTCCACACCCCATGCCAATGTAAGAATTTTGAGATCCAAAAGATTTAATGTACATTAATCCAACTATGTAAGATCTTTATTAGAAGGATTCTAATAAGTGGCTTGATCAAAACATAGCTGTTTACAACCATTACTCATTTACCACAGCTGCTTTGTAATTTCAGCTCTGACACCAGTTTTACACATCCTTTAATAATTGTTACATTTATAAATATTTCCAAAAATTGTAATAATTTTCTTTGAAATTTTTGAGTATTTGTAAAAGAATTAGAAAACGATTAACTACAATTAACCATGTATTAAAACCTTAAATTTTTGTTAAAATATTTATTGATGTATCAGATTGCTGCAAATATTTACTCTTAATTGCAAAATTCATATGCTTAATATACAAGATATGTAACAATATTCAGATATTTTTGTTTTAGTTTATTATTTTTTAATAAATTTCCCCTTAAAGAGTAAATCTGTTCTAGTTGAAAGTAACAAAAAAGCACTGAGTAATATATTGAATTTTAAAGGTAAATTACAATTATAAAAAGATTCACTTAAAATAACTGCTTTTATATATATCCATAACAAATATTCTGCTATATTCAAATCATATTGATTATATCATGTGTTTTTGATGATATAGTGCATCTTCCAATTAAATAGGAAGATTAAGTATCACTTGTATTGATAATTCTGAAATCCAAGCTATTGATTAGTATTGTGTTATTTATATAAATGTGTGTGTTTTGCTTAAAATAGGATGTAATTTATATTTTTAAAAAATGCATGCATGAAATATTTTAAAGTATATCTCTTTCCCCTGTTACCCAAAATCCAACTGGGTAAAATAAATGTAAAATAGACAAAATTTCATGCATTATTCAAGAATGATGAAACCCCGTTGGGAAATGTTTAATGACACCTCTGGTTAAGGTACTACTTCTTAAAAATGTATATAATAACTAATTTTTGAATTAAAATGTCAGTGGTCGTACTCTTAAAAAACATGTAAAAAAACTAAATGGTACCCGCCAATGTTCCATTTTTTAAAACATGCTAAAAATCTTTAAAAAAATTTTTTTTTTCAAATTTATTTTTTTTTTATAGACCTTATGTTTCAATTTTAATTTGATTTTTTATCAAAATCTAGCTTATGTTACCTTTCCATCATAGTGCAGCATTTAAAAGGTTAATATTCAACACTAATATGATAAATAAAGACTTAACAAATTTTGTTCATAAATTTGTCTAAAAATTAAACACAATTGTTTCACTATTCCCTAAACAATTCAATAAGAAAAAGATTAATGCCAAGTTGATACTATATCACATAAGTTGATTTTTAATATAAAGCTTATGGAAGGTTTATTGTTGCAAAAACATGCGACATGATGTAAAGTCACTTTACAGAATTAAGTGGTGTAGCATATGAAACACCCCATTTCCAACCAAAAAAATTATTATTTTTTTTTAAATATTTATGATAACTTACCACAAATGCAAAGGGTCAGAACAATTACATCAAAATGGTTCCAAAATGATAAGAAATAATATTGTCGATACGCAATCAGTTTTAAAATAGCTTCTATAGAGAAAATAACAATGAAAAAGATGTTGAGTTCAAACATGGCCAAAGCAAACATCTCTGAAGGGTCAGGGTCATACATATCCAGTGCTATGAGTAACATGTGAAGTCCGATGAAGACAAAACTGGCAATCTCAAAATTATCACTGCTCACCATGCGATAAACAAAGGCTTGGAAATGTAGCTGTAAGAAGGAAAATATACTTTTTAGGGATGTAAAACACAAAATTTTAAAAAATGACTACTTGAATTTTCAGTAATTATAAGCTAATAGCATAATTAAATTTCAGGTTATCTTTACATAATGTTAGAAATATAATTAAATATAGTTTAATAATTAATCTAAAAACAGGGGAAATACTCCTGTTCTAATATATCCATTAAGATATAGAAAAAAGCATATTTTACAAGGGGTGATCAAATGAAAAGGTACGAAACATCATAAAAAAGAAACAGTTAAATATTTGCATATTCCGCCAAGGGAGAATGTAGCGAGACATCTCGGGATGCCATTGGAGACTCTGACTGGGATCGGATCATGCGCGGGTGCCCGCATGTGCAGGAGAGAGCAAAGGCTCTTATAAAAAGCGGCGTCCAAATGATGCGAGCACAGAAAAAGCATTAACTCTGATCTGTACTGTGAGACACTCCGACGCCTACGCAGGTCCATCAAGAACAAAAGACCGGGGCTGCTCACGGAGGGTGTGGTTCTGCTCCATGATAACGCGCGTCCACATGTCTCCAGAGTCACACAAATGGAACTGGACAAGTTCCAATGGGAGACGTTGGACCATCCGTCCTACAGTCCGGACATGTCACCCTGCGATTTCCATGTGTTTGGTCCACTGAAGAAACACCTGAAAGGAAAGCGTTTCAACTCGGACAACATACTCAAGGACACTGTGAAGGACTGGGTCTCGTCACAGCCACAGGAATTCTGGGAACAAGGAATCCTGCGGCTTGTTCATCAGTGGGATCGTTGTGCTCAGGCCTATGGTGTATATTTTGAATAAAGTCTATATTTGTACCCACCGTGTCGTTTTGTACCTTTTCATTTGATCACCCCTTGTAATATACTATTAATTTTTGTTTTTCATTTTTTATTGCATACAATATATTTTATACTTTCGTATGAAAAGTAAACAAATATTACAATTTAATGAAAAACTTCATAATTATTGAATGTTTTTTAGATTAATACACATGGTATAATCATAGGAAACATTAAATTTTACAGATTTTTCTTTTAATTTTCAATTCTAAGCCTCTTTGGCATTAAGTAAAAATGGCCCATTTGAATATGTTTTAAGATTTAAATTAATACCATATTTTCCAACTAGTTATTAAAATCACTTTTAAAAACCCATAACCAATTAAGGAGGATGACAAATAAATGCTTAACTCTTTCAATATTTTTAAACAATCTACTTGAATAAAATGAAAATTTTAAATGGTATTGAGACTTGAATCCGTAACTCATTTCAACACATCTTTAACAATCTACTTTTTTGCATCTATTAACTCATAAAATAATTATTTTAATCAGGAAAAATACTATTATTTTTAGTTTGAGAATTAAGCCTAACACTGCCAAAAAAAAAAGCCCAAAATACTATAAATTAAAATAAACCGTGTTGTTTAGTATACAAATTTTTTAAAGTAGTCGAATTATATAATGTAAATATAAAAGGTGTTTAAGATTGTTCAGTAAAAAACAATATCAGCAAAATAAATCAAAATAATAGGGGAAATAAGTAATATTTAGAATAGGAAAATAAATTTGAAATATTGGCTTTCTTATTACAAGCATATTTTTGTTTATATTCCTGAAAATTCAACAACCAGCTATAAACGCATCAAAAATAATAATAATAACTTAACTCTAAAGAGTGGTCTTTGAATAAAAATATATAACTTCAATTATCTAAAGCATGGAATTTTTAAAAATATACTGCAATAGAAGTTCTGAATATAGGGTATTGGACCTAAACGAACAATAACAATTTATTTCCATTATGAAACACTTGAGCATAATTTCTTCATTCCTTGCAAGGTATAATAGACATGCAGTTAAAATATAATCACAAGGGAAAAAACGCCATTATTGCAATTTACGAGGGTTACATTGAAGTTTTTGTGATACTCCAAGGTTTTTAAAGTTATACTTAAAAAATTTTAAGAGTTGTCAAAGTAATCTCATCCAGCATCAATGAAATTTTGTAGATGAATTTTCCACAGATTAAATGCTTCAAACCATTCATTTCTTAGAATTGATGAAAAAAATGCATTTATAGATACATCAATCTCTTCTTCTGAATGAAAAGGACGTCTACGTAAGCTCTTTTTTAGATTAAAAAAAATAACCTTAAGTCGCACATAGATAGATCCGGAGAATAAGGTGGAAGCTCTATCAGTTTAATCTGTTTTTGTTTGAGAAACTCCTGTTAATTTGGCTGTATGGGAAAATGCATTGTCAAGGTGAAGCATTAGTCTCCTAACATTCACTTCTTGGAGAATTTCTGGAAGACATTTAGTGGTATACCACTTTGCTGTTACTGTCTTCTGTCCTTCCAACGTGATGGCTTTCACGAATCCCGTACTTCTGAAGAAAACTACATACATTACTTTTTTCATTGCCCATTCTTTTCACCATTGTCGGCATGGTATCATCTTCAAAGACTCATACTTTGCTTTCTTGTCATGTTGGAATGTCAAAAAATGGCTACGTGCGTTTCATCAACCGTCACAATTTTAGGAATGATTTGGTGGCCACTATCATTTAGGAATTTACAGGGTTTTTTTTACTGATTCTGACACGCTCCTCTTTTTGGTGTTCAGTTAGATTATGGGGAACCCAATGGCAAACTACTTTTTTAATAAGTAATTATTCATGAATAATTTTCTACATGGCAGTAAAACCAATGTTAAGTTCCTTCTGTATAATTTGGTAGGTACAGCGATTATCATCCATTGATGATTTTTGTACAGCAGACACATTATCTGGGATTACTGCCAACTGCAGCCTTCTTGTGTGTTCTTCAACCTGAAGAGAATTGTGCGATCACTGCAATTTTTTTAAAACCTTCTGAATACAGTAGCACGACATGGAGATTCATCCCCAAATGCTAATTGCAGCCGTTTAACGCATTCCTCTTGATTTAATCCAGCTTTAAAATCATAGCACAATAATGTTCTTGCTTCAACTCCATTTTATCTTCAGTCAAAAATTTATTCTACGCTAAACAACTTGAAGTAAGTCAAGTTAAAAGTCGTCTGTTGTGTTAAAATACTTTGTATTTTCAAATTAAACCGTTAATTTTGTTTTGTAACTTCTAATCTGTGCGCATCTAAAAAATTTCAGAGTTACCCTCGTATTTCTGCTATAGTATTCTTCAGCATAAATTATATGCTTAATATGCATTCAGCTTAAATTATATGTGAGTACATTAAGTTCATAAGGTGATCATTACTTTATGACAAAGTTTTTGGTTTTTAAGTTTTAAATTTCTTCAAAATATTTTTATAATGTAACTATTATAATTTCATAAGTACATTTCAAAGTACTCTTTACCTTAGGAGGAGGTATGGTTTTTTCGAGTTTGACATTCTCCATTTTCTTGAGAGCTGCTCTGTATAGCGCATTTGTCCTTGAGTTTAAATTATTGTCTGAATCTAGGGGAAAATTTTTTTTATATGACAATGTGATGTTTAAATACACAATATAACTTTGGTAACTTATACTACTAAGTAATAAAAATTTCATCAGCAGAAAAATAAAATAGAGAAATGCTATCAATTGGATCGAGAAACCCCAATTTCATAAATAAAATCAAATTGGTTATTAAAATTTTAATATTAAACAGTAGAAAAATCTACACAGCACATTCTGCTACTTTAAATAAAAAAAGTTAAGAAAAATATTTTTTTTCCTGTTAAAATGGATCTATTCTATAATATTTTGACTTGAATAACATAAAAACTTTTTAAAGAAATACCTCTTTTTTGATCATTGAAGTACCAGCAAGTAACACCAACAAAAAGGTTCAATGTTAGAAATGTACTGAACATTATAAACAAAGGAAAAAACGTAGCAGTGTAGACTTCATTCTTTACTTCATTTGACTGGGAAAAAAATTATCATTGTCAATCATTCGATGAATATTAAGATGTAAATTTAATTCAATATTACAAATGCATTATACGGTAGATACTCACGATATTTGAATTATCCATGATGTCTGTAACAAAACTAATCCAATTCTGCAAAGTAGCCTGAATAATAGAGGGAAAAAATTCACTTATTATTTTGCAAGATGTGATTTGTGAGACCTTAAAGATATATTAGAAACAATTTACACAAATAATAAATAAATTGTCGAGATCATGCTCAAACAATTGTACAAATGTTTGAAATTTCAATACTGTGGAACACTGCTTCTCAACTTTTTTATCACCCTGGACCAGTCAATGTTTGATAATTTTACCACCACCCTCTGGGAGGAGGGGGGAGCATTGATTGTTTATAATTTAGATCGTTTTGTTTTCATAATTTTAATTGTATATTAACATGCCTTCAGAATAAAATACAGCTGAAGCAAAAAATGAATATTAAGTGATTTAACGTTAAATATAAAGTGATTGCCATAAGAAGTCCCACAAGCCCAAGAGAAATACACCACAATAAATGAAATGAAAATAATTTAATGTCCCTTGTGTGGTCCGATATCATTTGATTCATGGACTGGTTTGCGGCCTGGGGGTTGGGGACCACTGCTGTAGAATATGTAAAAAATCAATAATCTAGTAAAGATTTTTTAATTTTTAAAGAGCTACTATATCTCTATCGATGAAAATTCTCAAAGATAATTCTTTTTTGTACTGGCACAAGTTCATCATGTTCTAGTCTTGCAACAGCAACCAAAAATTGAAATAGCATTGAAAGAAAAATATGTAATACTAATCAGAACTTCTAAATCTACGAAGAAATGATAAAAAAAAATATCATGGAAAGCTCGAAAATAAATAATTTCTATAGAAATAATAAAGCTGTACATTAAAAATTAATGAGCTCTATAAAATTACGAGTTCATTGCTTTTATATCTGATTTGAATGGTACTGCATTTTTGCAACATTTTTATAGTATAAAAGCAAATACATACTTTTTCTACAGACTGTATTTGTCATTTATTTGATATGCACATTAGTGCATTTCTATCCAGATGAGCAGAGTTTTTATTCATTTTGAGTATAGGCTCTCAAAGTGGGCAGTATTACCACCAGTGGGAGATGAACATTTTCAAGACAGGTTAAGAAAAGAATAGTATGTACAATAAATAGACAACTTTTATGCAGCTTATGGAGTGTCAAATGTTTTGGAAGGAGTAAGAAAACTTTCCATAAATTGTTCTTTGCTAGAGTATGATGACATCATTAACAAGCAAAGCACGCAACCTAAGAGGGCTGGGATTCAAATTTATACAGAGAAGAATATGCTTCCTTATGGTGCCAGGTTCACTCCCTTGCAGTATTTTGAATTTTATTTCTTTGCTTCAAATACTTTCACTTTCTGTTTGAAATAAACAATCTAGTAGCAGATGTTGTAATTATTACAATAAAGATTTTTACACAATCATACTATTTATTTTTAGTTTTCATACTTAAACCTTCTTACATGGTTGCTCTGATTTGGAAGCAGATGTGCATTATGTTATTCAAGCGTACACTTTAAAACAGGGGTACTCAACCTTTTTTTCTGCTGAGTCGCATACATATATTAGCTATTTCTCGTGGGCCCCACACATATGATGTCTATTTCAATATCAAAAACAATGGAGGAGGGGGGGATGCTTCAAGACCAAGATAACATAGAAAATTTAAAATGTGAAAATTGGTCAAAATATTAAAACTCCTATTTTGCTTTTTTAAATTTTTATATTTTATATTTATTTTTGTCACCAAATTTTTCTAAATTTGAAGCATTTTAGAATCACTCTTTCACAATTTCTCCATCAGTAAAAGGTTTCATATGATTATTAACAACATAAAAAATTTCACAGGGTGCCTTTGTTACAGCTGTGACATTACCACTGACAAAACACTTAGTTGTTGTAAGGATTATTCAAGAAAGCCTATTTATCACCTCTTGAAAGAGATCTTCGAAGAAAAGTATCATTGAATGATTCTTGTTTATTCGTATTTTTTAAATATAATACTTTCATGACAAATCAAACAATTACTGAAACATGCTTGTTTTTCACTATAAAATAATCAATTTCCCAATCATCTTGAAACAATCTATTTTCTTCAAATAATTTTTGCTTGCAAGATATGGAAGATAGTTAAAAATTAGTTCCACTCATAAAATGGTCGCTACTTACTGTTGTCTATTATCACTAATCAGAAAGAATATATCAATTCCCACCCATATGACATTGACAGCAAAAAGCAAAATTGATATATTTGATTTTTTTAACAAAGAATTTCCCACCAAATTTTCATAAATAAAGGAATTTCTTAGAGCAATGGGCCATAACCTAGCTACTTTAAAAGGCCCAGTGGGCTGCAGGTCGAGTATTGCTGCTTTAAAATATTTACATTTCATTGAAATCGATGTAACAAAAGCAAAAGCTATTATAAAGGTGAAAGGGACATTAAAAATTGTTTTGAAAAGTGGGAGAGAATCATAAAAATTTTGAAAATCTGTAAATCAGAGGACAAAAATACGTACTACTTGCAGAAGTCCAATAAATGCATGTGCTACTGAATCAAAGTTCACAGGTGAAGTTTTATAAGTTCCGTTATTTTGAAGACATGCTGTTTCTGAAAGGGCAAGAACTTGGTTGTTAATGTCCAAACAACGATGTAACATTCCACTGAACATCGCAGTTCCCATCACAGCAAAGATTAACCACATATAGAAGACGAAGAAGAAGACTAGAAAGTGGGAGGGCAACGCACGTTTCAAAGATGTCAAAATAGCCTGCAAAGAAGATATATAATAAATTACCATTCCTTTCATATTAGAAGTAATATAAAAATAATTTCAATATAAATTCAATAAGCTCCAAGCATTTTATTTTCTATCATTTATAATCATAATCATATGAAACAGAATGACAAAATTTGAAACTAAAATTTTTATTATATAATCCAATCAATTAAAAATATGAGTGAAATTTATAGACAATTAAATATAAATTTTTATTTATTTTTAAATGGAGCCAATATTGAAAATTTTAATACAAATTGCAACATTTTATAGAAATTACATACTTTAAGACTAATGTACTATATTTATGAAAAGAGTTATAATTTCAGTACTTACTTTTGATTGCTTATTAAATTTCAAAGTCTTGTACAAATACACCAGTCGAAAAACTCTGACCATTTTCAGTGCAAAAAATTCATGAAATCCAAATTCATGCAAAACAATATAAGCAAATGTGGCCTACAAAGTCAGAAAGCAAAACAAATTTTTCAACAGCCTCAGTTTGTGAAAAGTCAATTTAAAAGTTACATTTAAAAATGTAGCAAAAATAAAAATATTTTATGTCTCCTTTAAGTATTTAAATACAAATACTGCACTAATAATAAAAGTAATTGATTGTTTACTATATAAAATGTTTACATCATTTATAAAGAACAGAATATGAAAAAAAAAAAAAACAAGTATAGCAACATTATATACACAGCAACTTTTTTTTGAAAAAATATGCTTGCATAAACACAGAATTTTATTCGATGTATATGGAAATAATCAAAACATTTTAGCATGTTGAGATGCATATAACTTACAAAAAGAAACTAGCATATTTAACAATCTCAAAAATAAATAAAGTAACCTTTCAGACATTCTCAAGGAAATTACAACTAAAATTCAATAAATTTATATACAATTAATTAATGATACAACACAAACAAATCTTTTCTCCTAATTCTAACCTAAATTGTTTATAAATTTTTTTCTAAAATTATTTTTTAAGATTTCACTTACACAAACACACAAATGAAAAATCCACTTCATTATTAGAACAAATATTAAATAATTTTGCCACAATTTCTTATAGATTAATTAGTTCATTTAAAAATCACCTTTTTTTCAAGTAGCATTTCTAAAATTAATAAAAAAAATTATAACCAGTAAAAATTTATTTAAAAGCTTCAGTGTTATTTTTTTTAACTATACATAACACTAAATACAAAACACTCAAACATACTAAATATGACATTTATTTCTAAATATACACAAGTCATTTGTCAAAATCAATAATAACATTTACTTCTTTGTTTATATATTTAAACTGAATTTTAAAAGTTTTTTATATTATTCAAGGATTTTAAGAAAAAAGGAAAGTTGCCCAGTATTTTAATTATTCCGCCATTATCACTGGCGTAGCTAGCTCTGAGGGGGCCCTGTATAAAAATTCCTTCAGGGCCCTTTATTAGATATGAGAGCCCTATTAATGGGACTGCAGTTACACATGTTGGGGCCCCTGTATCATTAATACAGCAGTAGCTATGCCCCTGGCCATTATGAACTTTTTTGTCGCATGGAAATTAAATGTATATAAATAGTTGTGTAGCTTTCAATACCTGAATTACTGAAAGATTGTGCCAATTCCCTTTAAGATTTTGTAGCAAAAAAAAAAAAAAATATCAATCTTCCAAGAATTAGAAAAAATTCTCAACTAAAACATTAGCTCTTCTCATTAGATAAAATAATTATCATATATTTTTGCAATACTTGCTAAAAATAAAATGACAATATTGATTCATACACTTTCACTTTGATAAAAAAAAATTACATTTGTGTCTTGGACAAAATTTGTATTTTAAAGTGTTGAATTAATTGCACTATATTGAACCAATAAAGTGCATCCAAATATTCTCAGCTATATATATATTGTTAAAAATTGTTCAGCAAAATATATAGAAAAGTGAGGACCAAAACAATATAAGTACTAAATCATGAGAATATTCCTCTTATTAATTGATGATTATAGTTACGCCAGTTTTTAACTTTTTATGGATCTCCATTAGTGTGCATTTTACATACTACTAGGAAACCATTGATTCTAATAACTTAGCAAGGATTGGATTTATAATTTATTCAGGAATGGTTAAGAATATGGCTCTTAAAGATGTTTTTTTAATAAATGAAAAAATCTGTAGGAATTAGAGGTATTTATTTTGCTTGAATGCTCATAAAAAGTCAGAAATCTATGTTTAATAATCAGAGAAAATACTTGGACAATACCCAATCATTTTGCCTAATGCAGGTAATGCAATGATTTGAGAGAAGCTCATTAAAAAATTTAATTATAGCAAGAAACCAGCAATAACTCATTTATTGGGAGGAGGGAATGATTAGTTACAAATTCTACAATTAATTTATAAAATTAGATTTTTAATACTTCTGGTTAACTCTAATAAAAAAATTTATTCCCAAATGATAAAAAATTTGTTGTTATTTAGAAGAAAACACATTGGAACACTATTGTACTTAGCATTATTAATGTTACACTTCGAAGCAATATGAGGGCTATTGAAAGTGTTGATTGATTGCTTATTAATTTCATACTTCAAAATAACACCAGCACCATTGACAACAGAATCTTATAATTTTGAATTATGGTTGAATGGGAAAGATGTCATCTGAGCTGACACTCTATACTCTTAATTTCCACATCACATAGTGGTATAACATGCACCCCTGCATTGTGGGGCCAGGCAGGATACTAGGAGGCCCAAAACCTGACTTTGAAGGGGCCCTAATATTTTCCATCACACCAATATGAGCCTCAATAGATTTAATGGACATCAGCATCTCTACACCATGGGTCCTTCATGGTACTAAAGTTCTCGAGGTTATGACTTGACATCAAATTCGTGACCATGATCACTGGCCATGTAGCTAAAGCAGCCACAGTATCGCTCTTACAATTTTGAACAATGGTATCAAGTGATGAGATGACACCTGGGCTGGCATCTCACCTTTATGACCGTGAGGACTTTAAGCCTAAAAAAATTTAACATGCCTCTCTAGAAATATCAAGACTCCTTTAAAATAACACCACCCATGAATTCCAAACCATGACTTTAATACTGCAGCTACCACAACTTTCAATAATTTTACTAGAATGTTTCTCCAAAACTGAAATATAAAATTTATAGCCTAGAGTTTGACTTATATGGATAACTGCATCTGTTTTATGTGCAACATACAACAAAATCATTCCATATGTACAATATCTATACACACTGTATGAAACTTTGAGATGATACAAATTTAATCAAGCAAGAATTACAATTATATATTGTAAATTTCAAAAAAATTGCAATTTGTTGGAAAACAATGACTGTTCCGTGCTAAGAAAATCCCTCAAATGTTATAGTGATTTCAATATTTTTATCCCATACATTATGTGAAAGAGAGAATCTCATTTCTTTTGAAAAATAAATAAAAATATCAAAAATGAATGACAACATAAGAAAAAGAAAATGCTTACTACATAAAGTTACCATCCAGAAGAAAATCATTAACACATGCACAGAGAATAATTAATGACTATTTCAACTACTACAGCCATTAAACTTCATGCAAACATAAAGAAGCTGCAAAGAAATGTGACAAAAAAAATATTAAAGAGAATTTTCTTACAAATCTCAATATAACTTAAGTGTACATCATGCACAGATAGACATTAAAAGTGATGGGAAAAAATAAGATTTGGAACAAATAACTAAGTTTATAGTGATTTATAACTAAAAAGAAGCAGAACAGCAATTTATAGTATTAAGTATAAAATAAAATGAGCTATATGCATACAGAATTGATAGCATAATATTAAATTGCAAAAAAATTTATGAGTCAAAATGACTTTAAGTGCAAGTTTTAAATTTTCTAGTGTTAATTATATATGAAGGGGGAAAAGAAGCAATCTTCAATTGACAATGATAATAAAGCAAAAAATATGAAAGAAATATTATATTAAAAATAATTTACAAACTGGGTTCAACACATTACTTATAAAACAAATTATGCAAAGGCTTAAATATTAATAAAACTTTCGATCAAAATTTCCAGAAAACTATATGGACAAAAAGTAAATGAAGTTTCTCTAATGCCTAAAAGCTTAGGTCAACTTTTTACAAAGCCCATATTTCATACAGTTTTTAAAGCGTTAAAACTACTGTTGTATGCATAAATTACATAAAAAAATTTATTTAGTTCATAATTTCAAGCAAAACATATTTAAGGAAGAAAACATTAGGTAACCAAAAATATAAAGTTGACAAAAATGTAATGCAAATTTGTATGAAATTGCATCAAGTATTATTTTCATGGGAAAAGATTTTTTTTAAAGAAAAAAATATTAATGATGATACATTAAAAAATATGTACATCAAAAATAAAATAAACTTTGCAAACAAAGAAACAAAAAGATTATTAATAACAAAAGAAATTATAGATCATAATTCCAAGATATGTAATCCCTTCACAATTTTAATAGTAAAAAATACATTCATTTATGCATATTCTTATACTTACTAAAGTAGTAATGAGTTCCAAAATGCACCAGAAATTACTACAATAGCTTTTTATGCCAAAACCAAACATCTTTAGCAGCATTTCAATAAAAAATAGGCATGCAAACACTTTGTCTGTGTAGGCAGCAATTTGTTCAATAATTGGTAACTTTTCAGATGAAAAGTTTAATTCCACAGCCTAAAATAACAAAACCAAGAATTAGATAACAATTACCAATAGCAACCGAGAATACATTTGACCACAAAATCTTTTCATTTAATATAAAGTTTTAAACACTAAATAAATATTATTAACTTTCAAAGTGCCTCTGATATTCAGTTTTTAACAAAAGTGTCATATTGTGCACCAAAATATCACTAAAGCATATAAGAAAATTATTCATTTCAATGGAAAAGGATGTATAAAAACATGCATAATTGCTTAAAACATCTGTCATAGGTTTCAGAAAATCTAGTAAAACAAAACTTTTGTGTGGAATTATTAAAGATTATAAAAAGAAAATTTTGATTTCATTGTTTGTTAACATTTCACTTTAAAGTTAACCAATGGCTATAGGTGATAACCTTATAATTTTGTACTTCAGTCAAGTGATGAGGACAACAAACCTCACCTGGCACCCTACTCTCAAACTTCCTCCCCCTGCTCATAAAAGGACTTTAAACCTCGAGAAATTTAATGTGTATCAACTCCTTTATATGGTGGGTTTTCAATGGCACCAGAACTTGAACCCTCAATTTGGCAACACCGGTCATAAGCTCATGACCATGATTACACATCTACCCTGGGCACATTAAAGAAGGAAAGTACTAAAACTCTAAATAGTCTATTAAATGTACGCCTAACTATATGAATGCCATTTTAAGTCAATTACACTAAGTCAATAATAATTAACATCAAAACATCTAAAAAAAGTTTTTTTTTATGATAACCATAAATAACTTAAATGATATTAGAATTATAACTTTCCTACTTTCCCCATAATATGTAACTATACAATTCATAGAATTTCAAAAATTGCATGCTTTAAAATTCCCACAATATTAAAAAAAATTAAACTTTTATAACAGTATCGTAAAATTACAAATTATTTTAATGGAATTTACTTAAAAATAATATTAATTAATCTCTAACATCTGTCTTCATTTACAATATATCCTTTACATTGTATACTTCCTATACTATTCAACATTATCTGTTACCCAAATTCAAATGTAGATCTGATCATTTAAATTTATTTTGATAATAAACATTTTTAAAGTTAATTATATAAAAAATTTCAATAGTATAATATGATCAATCATAAAAAATTTCCTGAGAAATAATTGTTTAAAATACAGACGCATATACATTTCTATGCATCTCCTAACAGAAATTTATAAGGAAGTTACTTGGATCATATGATTCAAAATCAACTCTAAGCATGCCCTCACTCACCAGTTGGCAATTGCTGATTAGAATCATGATTACAACAAAGCTGAAGAAATAGCGGCTTTTTAACATAATTGTCATTTTAGTTCTCAATGTTGAGCAGAATCTGAAAAAGCTGCAATCCTGTCTGCAGAATGGAAATGTATTGTGACACCATACTGGGAGACAGTCTTGAGCCATTATTGTTGGGTTTCTGTCTCGATAATCTGCAGTGCATCCAAGCTCTATCCTTCTCATTCGACTCCCACTCAGGTCAGCTGATTGTATTTCTGGAGCATTCCAATCCATTTGAAAAATTTCTGATTAACAAAACAAAGAGCAACATTATTGTTAAAAATTTCTTCTATTACTATGCTTAATAACAAAAAAAAGTAAATGCACCAAGTACTACAAAACAACCATGAAATACTAAATAAAAATATTATCTTCAATTATTAGCACATACATAATATATTTGAATGCAAATATATCTCTGTTTTGAACAAAATACATTATATTGAAGTAACCTTGCTAAATTTTCAATATTTAATAAAAATGCGAAATTCAAAGCTGAGCAGTTTTTATTTTACAAAACAAAATATCACATAATAAACCCTATTTTGGACTTATCTTGTAAATAAAAAGAAATGCAATTTCTCAAAACTTTTAATAATTAAGTCTTGCATAACATGACTTATATGTAGTCTGAAATACAGAATTTATTTTTTCCCCTCTAATGGGGCAGATTGGCATTTCTACTTTTGCAGACCCAGTACATTCCCCAGGAGCTGGTATCACTTTTTAGTGCGCCCCCATATAGGCAATACCAATTGCCATAAGTAATTTTGACACCCAGTTTCCTCTTTAGAGGAAGGGACCCGAGGTCTGTCGATGTGAAATTTGTACTTAGGAATTTAATTTTGCTGAGAGCATCCCCACCAAATGGACACTCAATGGATTTTTTACATGCTGCATAGTCATATGACATGGATGCTGTCGATTTTCTCCATCATGAAAATCCACGACTTGGGCCAGGGTCGAACCCGCAGCCTTAGGTGGAAAAAGCCAACGACAAACCAACCACGCCACCCAGCTGGCTATATAGAGTTTATAAACATATAAATTTGTAATATAAATAGATTTAAAGGCTTACCATAAACTAGACCTACTAGCAATAGTTTGGATAATTTAGTACATAATTTTATGAGTTTAATTTGATTTTTATTAATGTCACACTCTGAAGCTATCAGCTATGGATCCAATAAATTAGAATCTTGGTCAAGTGATGAGAACAACACTTGAATTGGCACCCCAACTCTTAATTTCTACATCATACCAACTTGAAGTCTTTGGTGGAACCAGGATTCAAACCACAACTTGACAATGCTGTAGTTACAAGTTTGTGACCATGACCACACGGCCGCTACATTTTTTTTATGAAAAACGATATAGTTATAATACTGCCATTTATCTATATAGATATATTGATGATTTTAGTTATTTTTTATCTGATTTTACTAATGCTCAATGATTGCAATAGAAATGAGGCTTTTCAGAAAAGATACATATTTCTGAAACTAAAAGTTATTTATAAAGTATTACAAGAAGCAACTATTTGTATGAACAATAACAAAAAATTTAACAATAATTTAACCCTAACCTCCAGATCCAGTGGGACGGTATCTGCAGTGTCTTCCAAGAAATCGATTGCATTCAAACTGTCTCAAATGCAGAAGACTTTCATTAGACACAGATTCACTTCCAGCCAAACAACTGTTGCGTTTCATTGGCAGAGGCTGGAAAAAAGGTTATTTTATAAGAGTAGGGGGAAAATTTTTGGGCAAAAGCAATACTCCTTTAAATTTCACACAAAAAAAGCATGGCAAGAGGGAGAGGGATATATTCCAAATATATTGCATTTTAATTGCTCCATTTTAAATAAATAGTATTTTGAATTGAAAAATGTTCCTTACATAAATGTGCTTTATTTAAAAATGATATTTTTTCATGTAGTTTTCTCCATAAACTAGCAAACATATTTAATTTTAAAATTAAAAGAAATTCAGCTTTAAATTCTAGCAATGATTTCAGTTAAAAATGTCAAATGAATTAAACATTAATTCTAATAATTTTTTGAGACAAGGGGAAAAAAGCATAAAATAATAAATATTAAAAATGTTTTTAAATGAAACTTCTAAAATTTTTATATTACAACTTTATAAAAAGTTTGCATTTTCTAATAATAATTTTACCTCTTTCTGATATTCCAAAAAGTATATCAAGGTTTAAATACACCAAATTATGCATCACAGTCTTAATATTGATATCTCATCCCCCCCCTCACTGTAGATGCCACAATAGACAAGATGTTATGGTGGTTAAGAATTTGCTCAAACAAGAGCTTTAATTTTCTTACTCCTCCATATTGCAAATACAAACAAAACTATTTTATGGACGAATTCATTAAGAAACAACATATTTAGGTTTAATTTAAAAAATGCTATATAACTTAATTACATTTTTTTAAAATTTAATTATCACTTGAATAACAAGAAAATAACTTTCCACTGTTTTTATAACAATAGCTAACTCCAAAGAATACCCCCCCTCCCCACGAAGTTGTCTAGAAAAATTTAATTGGTTTAAATACAGTAATTGGGTTAATTTTAGATTTTTTTCTCTTGTGTGTTAAAAATAGAATTCCTAGTAAAATAATCATCCCACAAGAAAAAGATTAAATGTTAAAATAAAAACTCTTAATGGAAAAATACTACAAAATATTTATAAGTAAAATATTATGATTATATAAAAAAATGATTAACAAATGCTTAACATATACCTTTCACACGTATACGTTTCAATTGCATGTTATAATTACATAATGCATTTAAAGCAATGATACCATGAAGTCTGTCAAAATTAAATTAATAGAATTTAATCATTTTAATTAATATATCACATGTAATATTAAATCTTTGAAAATTATACTAAATGAAAGAAACCTTAGCATGCTTTCGCGAACACTTTTGAATAAATTTATAGCTAATTTCAAACATGTTATAATGACAAAAAATTACTTACAAGAGTTTCTTGATAAGATTTGAGTAGAGATGTCAAACTGAGAAGTCGAAATGCTCTCAGAGCTTTGAAAATGTTTTTTTGTCCATCAAAGAACTTTATTGAAAGGAGATCAATTAAATAAATCTGAAAATAATATGAATTCATATATCTTATCACATAAAAATATGATACATAAATCATTACAAATTGAACTGTTAGTTAAAAAGGATAACAAAAACTTACAACTAATATAAAGAATTCAAAACGTCCTAGATGACTTTTAAAAAACTTCTGTAAGCCATAAGCCATCCATTTTAAAATCATTTCAAAGAAGAATAACATAAAAATGATAGGACTCAAGATCTTAATTATGAATGCAATTTCAGGATACGTTGATTTATGAGACTGTTCACATACCTATAAAAAAAGAATGCCATAAAAATTTCTACACATAAAAACATGTGAAATTACAAAAAGAGGGTACAAAATATTATGTATTGAACAGTATACAGAATCATATTAACTAAACTTTGTTTTGAGAAAAACATGGACTAAATTTATTATAAAATTATGAATAAAAATTTGATCAGTCAACCAATGTAGCCAATAAACTACAAGAAAACTATTCTATAGAATATTTCACATTCTTCATAATAATTATAAATTTTTTTTTTAAATACAGCAATATTTGATAGAAAAATTACAACTATAAGGTTAATTCTTAAAATTGTTTTAAAAAAACTTTTTGTAAAGTAAAAAAATAAAAATTGAAGAGGTCGGCATTAAAACTCCACATTTTAGTTATAGTATAACAAGTTTTATACTTAGATAAGAAGCAAAAAATTCATTTTTAGTGTGCTTTAAATACATTTTTAATAAACTTTGATAAATTCACTAAAATATTTATAAAGATTTTCTTATAAAGAAATTATTATTGCAATATTATTAAGAACATGTATATATGCAACATATCTTAGGCTTCACCTAAACTTTAAGAAAATGCTAAAAATACTCTGTGGATTCTCTTGATAGTAAACAAATGTCATCAATAAAAAAAAATATTTTATTAACAGTCATAATATATTATTAAACATTTAAGGGGACACAATATGATTAAACTAACAAAAATTCAAATAAAATGATCTTTTTAATAGTTTTATACAATCTCACAAAATTTAAAAGCTCTAAGTTAAAAAAATCCAAAGTTATGATAACTTTTATGTTCCTTTTTATTCATATCTCAATGGCAAATAAATACTTTAAGCTGATTTACCTCAGAAAGAAAAAAATATCTAATTTTTCTTCAGTTAAAATGCCTAGACTTTTTTCTGTTGTGCTAAATGTTAAGAAATGCCTAAACTTTTTTCTGTTGTGCCTATTGCTATTACTATATGCAACAAAAGAAAGAATGCCTTTTTGGATCAAAGCAATACTTATTTCTTTAAAAAAAAAGTTGAATTTAGAATTCCTACATTTTTTAAAGGAATTTTCAACAAGCATTCATATAAAAAAAAAATTTTATGAATATCACTCATGTTATACCTAAATCCATACCAACTTTTGTTATACATAGTTGACATACTTGTAAATCAAGTTTTATAAGTGTATGTCAATTATTGTAGGAAGAGTTTCATTTTATTGTTTGGATTTCAAAAAGGACGAGAAGTCCTCCAGGACCCTCTTCTGTTTTTGGAATTTCTAGAACTTTTGGATTCATGGAGATTGTCTAGTATTGCTAGACAAACTGGGATTAGCAACAACAACAGAGTTGCATTTTAAAATCCTTTCAAAAAATTAAATGGTTAACTTTTTGTAGTGTTTT
Organism: Trichonephila clavata; assembly: GCA_019973975.1. NCBI lineage: Eukaryota > Metazoa > Arthropoda > Arachnida > Araneae > Nephilidae > Trichonephila > Trichonephila clavata. Next base: position 59,119 of record BMAO01028397.1, read on the forward strand.
GAGGACAAAAACGGTTTTACGTAATTCATATAACATAGATTACAAGCAAAAAATTGTAAAAATCATTAAAGATTTTTTTTATAAATCGTACCATGTCCCCTAAATACCAAAAAGAAGGAAGGTATCATAGTTATTGTTTTCAGAGAGTAGAAACTTTTTGATTAAGTAAATTCAAATTAATGTAGAATTAAAAAAAAATCGTCCCTTTTATTTTTGCAATTTGTAATTATTTTAAATTACATATATCAAAATGGTTAAGGTAGAGTCATGTGAAAAATATAAAGACATTTGCATTTTCAATCTTTTAACTTTTGAATTTCTCCTATATCAATAAGAAAATAAATGAATCTCTATTTAAAGCTTTCAAAATAATAATCATTTTAGATTTAAAGCTAAAATAATATACATGCATGACATATAATGAACTTATAGCAACCTTTTAAAAAAAAAACAGCTAAAAGGATTAGAAAGCAATATTATCCAATTTTTTAACCTCTTCAGCATAGGTATGTCATATATGCACATTCTTTAACTTTTACGGAATTGAATTTTTTTTTTACTCAAGTCAGATTTAGTGACATAAAATTTCATCCTGTAGGGCGATTCCTTTTGACTCTGCTCTGTCTCAGGCAGTGGTATACACAAGAAGTTAGTGGGTTCAAACCCCTCCCATAGACGAACAGATTTTTAATTTTGAGCATATACATTATCTTCTGCCTTCTTTAAAGATGTTATTTTAATTTGTTTATTGATTCTTATACAAGTATGCTGCATGGAGCAGAGATCTTCAATCAAAAAAATTGTTAAAGATTTTTTTGCGAAGGTAAGTTTTTTTTGTAACATTTTTAGAATAAAATTAGTAAATTTCGAAATTACATCAGAGGTACCTTCAGAATCAATTTGAAGTAATTCCTGTTAAATCCACTTGGTCAATTTCTTTTTCCACTACTATATTTTTGACATCTTCAATAGCCATGTTAAAAAAAAAACATTGTCTCAGCTGATCGATAAAAAGCTCTTATATCCCTCTAATTTCCTTTTCTGAAGATTTAAGCACGTTTTCTATTGAAGTTTGCCATATCTTCTTCCAAGATGCATTTGCAACTGATTTTTATCGAAGTGATATGATTTAAAAACAAGTTTTAATTGTAAACTCCTTTCAAGCTTTCATTACATCATTTGAATCAATTATGTCTAAAATTCATTGAAATGATCATTTTATAGCAGCACATTTTACAGATATAAAAATATTTTGATCTAAAGATTGGATCAATAAGGTAGAATTTAACAATGACAATGTAGTTAGACAATAAAAATTCAACAGTAACAGAGATGAATTATATGATCCCATTGACCTAAAACATGAAGTTAAATTTTTTTTTTTGCTTTAAATATTTTTCCAGAATGAAACTGTATCATACAAGGAATACCAGTAGTTGAACTAAAATGAACTATAAGAACTAATGTATGGATAAAAAACTAAAAAAAATATGAAATAAAAACTTACCAACATGGCTACACTGAAAATAATGATCAAAGAAATGGTAATTCTAAAGCATTTTGTCTCGACAAACCAATAAAGTCTACATCTTATATCTGCCCAGTTTTGCCACAAAACAGGATTTTCATCTGCCTTGCAAAAGGAACAGCAAAAGTAGCAGAGAGATGGACAGCAGTCATCCATATATTCTGATGAGCTATCTTCCATTATTTCCATTTCTCTTTGATTATGAAGTTGTTTCTTTTTATCTAAAATAGAGAGGTAAAGTTTTTAAACATAATAGCATCTTAATTAATATTTTTTTAAAAAAAGACAACTCTAGGAAGAATTTAAGCCGTTCAGAAATCTCACACCTTTAAAAAAAACACAATGATTAATGGAGAAAAAAAAATAGAAATTACTTTTTTTGAAAATTTTAGTTGAATTATCCTGTGTTTCTGATACTGTGTCACTAGCAGAACTGTCATTTTGATGAGAGTTGTCACTTTTTGATTGTTTTCCACTTGTCTGAAAAAATGAAATATAAAATTATAATAGCTTGCTATAAATATTTTTAACAAATAATATGCATTTTTCATTAGTCAATAACTGCAAAAATTACTCTTGTTCTTAAACTGTTTCCACAATCATTAGAACATATACAATTATTTTTACATGAAAATTAACAGAACATATTTTTCTGTTTTTCATATTTCAGAAATATTTTCATTATTTAGATAAAATTGAATACAAAGGGAAAGTCATTTTATATAGTAAATATATATTTATTTAAATCTATATCATATTATGCTTATTTATGACAACACATATAATTAAAAGAATTTATTCAGTAATTAATTTTCCTTTACATAAATATATATTTTAAAAAACACTCAGTAATTCATTTTCTTGTACATAGATATGTTTTAAAAAACCATATTCAGTAATTAATATTCAAAGAGCAAAATTAAAATAGTTTTTAGCACAAAAATTATCATCAAGGAAACATTTTACATATATATGTAGAAATGTCTGCATATTAGTAGCACAAAAAATGTTATACATAACTTAATAAAGAAATCTTTCATATAAACAACTGAAAAATCAAATAAATATCTGCTAAATGAAAACAAGAATTTAAACAGCAACAAAATTCATTATTATTATCATTGTTATAATTTTTAAGAAAGCACAAACAGTCATAATAAGGCTAGAAGGGGGGTAGAAAAAAAATAAAGAAAACACAAAAATATCCCCCCCCCCAGAAAAATACAATTTTCTCCTTTTTTTAAACTAATCGTTTAAAATTTAAAAGTAAAGCAAAAATTATTAGTTTCAGGGAAAATTATCTTTTAACAAAACATATATGTTTCTATATGCAATAAAAACAGTAGCATTACTCTATTTGATAGAGCTATTAAATCAAAATTTTTATGAAATGAATATTTAATAAAAGCTGAGTGAGTAAGCGAATATTAACATCACACTGTTCAGCTACATGAGCCATGGACCTCGTAATTTTGAACCATGGTCAAGTGACGAGGACGACACCTGATCTGGCACCCCCTCTCCTAACTACCACACTACACCAATGGGAGAACATTTGAGCTCTCAACAGATTTAACGTGCATCGTTCACTTACACAGCGGGTCTTTAGTGGTACTGGGCTCGAAATCGTGACATGCCAGCCATGATCCGATACCTTGACCACTCTGCTACCGCAGCCACAATAAAAGCTGAGAAAATTATACATTTCAATATATACAGAATTATTAATACTATTCAAATTCTTAACATTAAATAATAAAAATTTTTATTTCAAATTAAAATTTATTTTAATTCTTAAGTTTATTTATAAATAACTCACAATTGATTTAATCACTAAACTTTTAATGCAATTTTCAGTTAGAACAGCAGAACTTACAATGGTATCTGAAACTGTGACTTGTCTATTTAGAATAACTTGTATAGCACTATGCAGCTTATCTTCAGATGCAGCATTTCTAGGGAGTGATTTGTAGAAAAAAGTATAGAAAACTATTCCAAGAAAAAGGTTTATGATCTGAAAGAAACAAAAATTGCCTTTTGAAAAATACTTGAACAACATGCCTGAAAAAAAATCCGTACAATAAGGAAGAAAGAAAGAAAACTCAATATTTTGCAATTATTGAAAAAAACATCATGATAGCAAAAATAAAAAATTTTCTCTTAAGAAAAATTCACAATAATTTTAGCCTTACCACAAAATTGCCAATGAGTACAAAGATGAGCATCAGGAGATCACTAGAATAAGAAGTAAAGAGCACTGTGTTAACCATTGGTTGTTTCCAGTCACCACACAACATGCAGAAAACTAAAATGAAAGAGCTATAGAAGTCTTTGAAAAACCAACGAGGAGGCTCTTGATCTGGGAACCTACAATTAAGATTACCACAACATTATAACCAATATTTTACAAAAATACTATTGAAAATTCAGTATATTACATAAAATTGTGCAAAAAATATTTATATCCATACATAAAAAATGGCAAATATTGAATTATTTGTCTTAACTGAATATAAAATTAAACTAAATTTAAATGCTTTAAATATATGCAAAATATAAGCAGTAAAATTGTTTCATCACTATATTTACACGTTATGTTTCTTTACATTTTTTTTTTTTTGAAAATTAAATATAAAATAGCAAGCATAAAGAATACACACGAATATTATTTGACAATAAATATAAAAATGTAATAATTTTTTTAAAGAAATTACTTTGTACACACTGCATGATAAATTAAATATGATAAATCTTTTTTTTTCCGCTGGTAATACATTTAATTTTGAATAGTTAGAAAAAAATTCATAAAAACTGTTTATCATTATTTAAAAATCACTAGGGGAGGGGGAATCGTCTGTCTGCCTCACCAACCCACATTGAACAAATTATACAACTCTGTTCATACACATTGTTTAAATTATAAAACTAATTTACACTGGTGCCATCTGTTGTAGCTAATCTTAACTACATCAAAAATTTATTACAGCATCATGAAACATTTTTTTTATATGGAGAGAGATATATACTCAATCATGAAACTGCTAATCATGATATACAAAAATATTAACTTAATGTGTTTGTTTTTATTTCATTAAACATGTTATTTCTCAATAAAATAAGAGTAATTTTGACAATAAACCTTTAAATAGTAATTTGGAGAGATGGGTTATTAGATTTTGACAATGAAAACACTTAATTTAATTACACATAAAATAATATACACTTCTAATTATAAATAGTTTTTGTAAAATAGGCATTTAATTACTTATACCCTTTGACATTCTGTTTGGTATCATAACAAAAGCATTTTAAGTATACATGCTACATTAGCAAAATCCTACATGCTTGCATGAATAGTGAGCGAGTCAGTGAATATTAACGTCCCACTGTTCAGCTACACAAGGGCTTTTGGGGACGGTCCGCGTAATTTTGAATCATGGTCAAGTGACGCAGACGACACCTGAGCTGGCACCCCCTCTCCTAACTACCACACCACACCAACGGGACGACAATTGAGCTCTCAACAAATTTTACGTACATTGCTCCCCTACACGGCAGGTCTTCAGAGGTACTGGGATCAAACTCATGACATGCTAGCCACGATCCGATGCCTAGACCACTTGGCTATCGCGGCCACCATGCTTGCACGAAAGAACATTTACAAGCTTTACATAAAACTATCACTATGTTGATCAGTCTTTTTTGAGTTTTTTTTTCATGATGGGACTGTGTTTATTGATAGATAAGAAAGGAAACAGTTTGTTTTTTGAAAACAAACCACTTTATCCCAAAGAAAATACAAGAAATTGGTAAAAACATGAATAACATTTTAAACACAGGTCAAAACTGGGGTGACTCTCTTACTCATAAAATCTTATAAAAATATTTTAAATTACTAATTATGAACAACATTGATGAGGTTAATGATAACTAAAAATATATTGTTTCCAGCCATACATACAGTCATGAAAATGTTTAAGATTATACTATTATTATGCAATACTTAACAAATTTAGATACAGAAGAATTCAGAAAAATAGAGTAGTAATTAAATTATATAAAGAAATTGAACATAAGTAAAATTATTGTAGTATTGTATATATCATCATTTAAAAATTACCCTTCTATATCAAATTTTAGGATATTAGTGTTATTATATAGGAGGTTTTTAAATAAAATTTTTAATTAATAACTCTAATACAGTAATATTTAAACACTATTTTAAGATTTAAATGAAATATTTGACAACAATAATAAATTAACAGAAATTAAAATAACATAAAATTAACAAAAAATGGGGTTTTTTTTATTGACATGATATATACCTATCAGCACTGTGAAAGTATTCATGTCCATATAATTGCATTCCAGTGACAATACAAATTATAATGAAAACAAATAAAATAGAGGTTGGATGTCTGAACAGGAAAATGCAACTTTCTAAAGCATTCTTCAGAGCAAAGGTATTGCAGCATACCATAAGTTTCACCTAAAAAGAAATAAATTTAAAGATAATTTATAACATTATTGTATTAATGTAAAGATAAATATTCTTTTTAAATAAAAATTATGCAATATTTTATCAGAAATAAATCCAACAAAAGTAAAACTATTCAAAAATCTTTTAAATTAAATATATTTTACACCAATACTATAAATATTTAATTAGTTTGTTTAAAAAATAACATAAATGATGTTTGTGGATGATTTTTATAACATTCTTTTCTTGTTCAAATTCATGCTACGAGATATACAAAATTCAGTTGATTAATTTTATTATAATTGAAAATTAAAGTAACCAGATTTCCATTTGTAAACAGATAAAACGATAAATTAAGTAAAACAAATTTAAATTTCTGAAGAATATAAATAATTAATGCAAGCATTATCTGCACCTTTAAAAATACTGAATTGGAAGATTTATTGAAAATTTACTTTAAATAGTTATATATAAAAGAGTTTGAACTTTACTGCAAATAAACTTTGGAGAAACTTTTAATACAAATTACAGATAAATAAAATTTAAATTATAATATAGAGTTTTAATTTGAACTGAACTGAATTCAGTGGCACAACAGCCCATGAGGGCCAAGGACTACTGTACCTATCTCAGTTTATGTGACCTTAAGTGCTGGGGTGCATGTGCAGATATTTCAGTCAAGTGGTCAGTCTGACTCAAAAGCCCCAGTGTTCAGTACCCAAGCAAGCTTGGTACTCATTTATTGACCCACTGAAGGGATGAAAGGCTGAGTCGACCTTTCTCAGCCCAGAATTTGAACCCTGGACCTGTGGCATGGAAGCGCGAAGCACTACTATTCAACCACTAGGCTTATAGAATTTCAATTTATCAGTTTCTAATTATAGCTATTAATAATTCTTCTAACAAAAAATATGCTAGTACATCTTTTTAACTGAAAAAAGATGACATTAAAAGAAAGAGTAATTGGGGGAGGGGAGAGAGATAGCGAAAGAGATAAAAAACGGAAAGAAAGAAAGAAATTGAAGCAAAAATAAATCACTTTTTATAGAAAATTGATAATCTTAATATTTTGTTTCATTTAAAATAAGAAAAGTAGAAGATAAAATTCTTTAAAATTATATTATTTAGTAATTAATTGACTTAGAGAAAACTTATAACTTAGAGAATACTTAGAACACTCAAAAGCAAAAAGGAAAAAATATCAATACAGTAATACCACCAAATTACATATAGTTGAATGGCACAAATTTGCAGTGACGTCATTTCTTATTATGCCCTGTTCATGTTGGATATGATTGTCTGTATGTGATTTCTGAAATTTACTTTTTGTTGAGATACTTTCTATTAATAAGTGTATTAGTGAATTAAAAAGGGCAAAATTGTACCTTTCCAAAATTTTTTAAACATGAAAAACATGTAATGTCCATTCAAATGATGTTGGGCAGACATTTGTAAATGACATTATGTAGCTAGAATTTTACTTTAGATCTGAGAGAAAAACAATTCTTTTTTGAGAATGAAGAAACTTTCAAAAATAATATTCCTTGGGGTGATATTAAATTTTAAGATTTTAATCCAAATTAAATTAAAAAACCTAAAAACTTACTGCAAATGTGTATGCACTTGACTAGTATGTTTTTTATTGTCTTGCTTATGAGGTATTACTGTATCTATAAATAATAGTTAAAAATCAGTTTTAAAAACATCGTAATTCTATATTTTTTACAAGTTATCATTTGTGATACACATTTATTGTCCTAAAACAGACAGTTTTCAACAAAAGGAAACCAATTACCAATTTGTATGCTCGCAAAGTGAACAGAATAGGATGTTCAACATCAAGAAGGGTCAGTTCTGTCCCACCAATGATCAAAACTAAACAATCGAATGCATTCCACTTACTTCTGAAGTATTCTTTGGGTGAATATGCGATCATTTTTAAAGTGACTTCTACTAATGTTATTCCAGCAAAAACCTATATAGATGAGAAAAAAATCCATTTTGATCATAATTATTTAAATTCATAAAATAAGTACATACTACAATCCCATAGTCTTCAGATGAATTATTTTAAAAGATTAAATCCAATTTTTGAAATCATAATCAACATAATCATCATAATAACATCATGCCTTACAAAACACGATAGATGCTTCAATGCTTTTTATGTAATGATCCGCAGGAACAAATCTATCTTGTCAGACAAGAAAATTTACCTTTTAACTTAATATCAAGAATAGGTAAAAATGACATACGTTTTTGTAAATCAGAAGTACTCCAAAAGCAATTTGATTCAATCTTTTTACAAGTTATTTAATATACATGGATATTTCCAGGGTCATGTTTAATTTTTTGCACCAAAAACTGGGCTTTGCGATCTTTGCAGCATACCCCATCAAAATTCACCAATTACTAATTGCATGCAATTTTTAAAGTAATATTTGTCGTAAATAACACCAAATATCTAGTTTCTCAATAGGAAATATCTTTTTTTTAAAATTAATTTTTTAAAGGAGCATTATTTTCTAGTTTGAATTTATTTCTTTAAAAATTCAAAGTATCTATCAAGTTGATACTGCATTTTATAATTAACAAATTTTAAATTTTACCATGAATAAGAAATGTTGTATTTCAAAATTTGTCATCCCAGGCAGATGCCCATGTTGCCATTGTCTTAATCTGTCCCTGATAATTATTCTTGTTTTAGAAGTGGAAAGGAGCACAAAAAAAGACCATACATAAAGGCAATGCATTCTATATACATGAAGCGAAGGAAAAAAAATCTGAATGGAAATTGCTCACTAGATCATGTCTAAAAATGATGGGGGGGGGGGGATTACGCGAGATTTATTCTTCTTGCTTGATAAATAAAACAAAGAAATCCTTATTTATGATACAAGAAATTTATTTTAAAGGGACAAAATTAATATTACTTCCCATAATTTATTTTTTCCCCTTCAAAATAAAACTTCAACAGAAATTAAGACATTAAAAAATTGATAAGTACAGAGTATTGTTAAAGAGTTTTTTAACATTGCAAAAGTTACTCTCTCCTGGATGAAATTTTTAAAAAATGTACTGAATCAAGGGGAATGTTTTTTGAAGAAATAAAATGAGTTATGTTTATATAAGAAGATATTTGTAATTTGTTTTTAAGAAAGGACGGTATGGTAATTCAAAGAAAATAGTTATTTTAAAAAACTATCCTAACCCAGTACAAATATTAAGTTCAGAAAGGGGATTAAATATATAATCTATCTCTATATGAAATAAAAAATATATAAAGATTTGCTTACAAAAACATATGTTGTGAACCTGTTTTCCATGCCACATAACTTATAATGCAACATTTAAAGCACATACACTTTAATTGAAATGCTAAATTGAAAATAATAGAACAACTAAAAATTTAATGTATCAATATTAATAAGTAGCATGCTGAAGTTTATTTCTAGTATTTTTAATGCTTAATTGTTGCTATTGCTAATGCCACCTGATTGACGGTGCCACATTGAGGCCCACAAAATTCATTGTGGCAAAGGGCTAGATGCACACCTGTCGTTAGCAGTAGCTTTGAACACCATATAGGTGACTGAATGATTTGGCTCGGCTCCATCCCAATTTTAAGGGAGAACACCCTGGAGGTGTGTTGTCAGAGGTCTCCCACTTCTCTTTTCCCTCCACCAACCCCACAAAAAGACTTGCAGCTTGACGACTATTTAAAGTACTCCCTACCACATAGGCACTACACATTTACAAACATCCAAGTCTTCTCTGGGATTAAAACCCAGGCCCTATGGCACAGCAGTCAGCCCCCCTAACCACTTCACTGGATGGGCACCTAATGCTTAGTAAAACACATGATAAAAAAAAAGGAAACATAGGAATTAAATACTATACATTAATGATTCTTTACATTCATTTTTGACCTGAATAAATTAAACATTTTTTTTTCATTAAAAATAAAAAAAATATCACATTTGTGTGATATTTCAACAATGCATATTTTTTAAATTCAAAAGCAGCTTCTGGAAATGAATGACTCAAAAAGAAGCAATAAATTTTTTAAATATTTTTCCAAGAATGCTTGAGATTAAAAGTATTAAATATACAACAAAACAGTAATTAACATAAAAATCTGTATATATATATATATGTTACCGGCAAAGTAAGAAATGCCGGCATTCTATATAATGCCGGACGTTTTTAGGCAAAGTATGAAATATGAGATTTATTACATACTTTGACTGGGCATTCAATAGAATGCCTAAAGCTATTTAGGCAAAGTATGAAAAAAGGTCATGATAAGGATATTATATCAATGACTTACATTCCTAAAAGTACAAATGTTATTCTGACAAAATAATGAGACTGCCATTAAAAAGACTATTGTTGAATTGTGATTTCGCATATACTTGCATTAAAATTCCTTCAGAAGTTCCAAGTTGATAGAAGCTATCCTATGTCTCAATCATTACAAGTGCCAATATATTGGCATTCGGAAAAAAATCAAAGTTTTGTATTACAATACCTTTTTTAAAAATAATTTTTTGTTTTTTTCTGGCAAGTTTCAAAGTAGGTGGATGTACAGTTCAATATCATAACGAGTAACATTTTTGTATTTAGTTGAAAGTTCTTTCAGAATTCTATCACAACCCCAGAATCCGGAATTTAATTTTGCTCTTGGCAAATTAAATTCCTAGATCAAGTTCACGTCGTCAAACTGGGTGTTAAAATTACCGGTGGCAATTTGTATCGCCTACAAGTTGCGCACTAAAAAGGGATATCAGCCCCTGGGGAATGTACTAGGTCTGAAAATGGTAAAAATACCAATCTGCAGCCCCATTAGGGAAAAAAAGAATCCGTGACGTAATACTGTATAGCAGTTCTTCCCAACAACTTTCTCTTCCAGACTGGTCAAAGTTTGATAATTTTATGGTGGGCCACTGAGGGTGGGGAATTGATTATTTATATTTTAAATTGTTTTGATTTTATAATTTTATTGTATTCACACATGCCTTCAGAATAAAATTCAGTTGCACCAAAAAATAATTATAAAATGATTTTATATAAAATATAAAGTGGGGCCGCGGTGGCCGAGTGGTCTAGGCATCGGATCATGGCTAGCGTGTCATGAGTCCGATCCTAGTACCACTAAAGACCCGCCGTGTAGGGGAGCGATGCACGCTAAATCTGTCGAGAGCTCAAACGTCCTCCCATTTGTGTGGTAGTTAGGAGAGAGGGTGCCAGCTCAGATGTTGTCCGAGTCACTTGACCATGGTTAAAAATTACGCGGACCGTCGCCAAAAGCCCTCATGTTGCTAATCAGTGTGACGTTAATATTCTTTCACTCACTCATAAAATATAAAGTGATTTCCATGGAAAGTAGCACAAACACAAGAAAAATACAACCCAATAAATACAATGGAAATAATTTAATGCTCCTTGAGTGGCCTGATACCCTTTGATCCACGGACTAAGGGTTGGGGACCACTGTTTTATGGTACAGACGCCTTCTTTAACAGTTTGAATAAGTTTACTTTTATTTTTTCTGCAAACATCACATCATAGCTATTCGGCAACCAATAGTCCCTGGATTCCCTCTTAGTAGTATATTTAGCATTTCTTATATCAGTTATTAACTTCTAGTAAATAATTTCATTAAGGAAAAACCTTTTTTTTTTTAGCTTCAACTCGAATTTTGAGCATTTAGCCGTTGAATAGTTGTTTCATGTCTATGGACCATGGTTTGGTAACCCTTTTAGCTGTTGCGTGTCAAACCAATCTACCAATATGATTCAACGAACCACACAGCAGAGCATTTGAAACAATTAAAAAATTTACAAATTTGTTGAGTAGTGCAAAATGCCACTGAGAATCGAATCTCATGCCACATACAGCACATGGCCGCGGTAGCCAAGTAGTCAAGGCATCATATCATGGCTGGCATGGCATGAGTTCGAGCCCAACACCACTGAAGACCCGCCGTGTTGGGGAGCGATGCACGTTAAATCTGTCGAGAGCTCAAACGTCCTCCCGTTGGTGTGGTGTAGTAATTAGGAGCGGGGCTGCCAGCTCAGGTGTTGTTCGCGTCACTGGACCATGGCTCAAAATTACGCTGTCCATCGCCAAAAGCCCTCGAGTAGCTGCACAGTGCGACGTTAATGTTCACTCACTCACACCACATGCGGGCACGTGGGACATAGGTTGCTGATCCCTACTATAGACCATGGAACCTTCAACACTATAGCTTGCTCCTCCATTTTCAGTCAACACAGGAAAAAACGAATTTTTTGTTGAACAAGTTTAAGTAAAATTGAGCATTTTGACATTTCCAAACAAACAGCAATGTACAACTAATAGATTCTGAGCCTGAGATACGCGTTACAAGTTTTATGTCTTGCCAATTGACAATATTCGAAATGAATCTGAGATGTATTTCATACTTTGCCTGTTTCTCATTAGGCATTCTATAGAATGCCTAGGCAATGTGTGAAATAGGAATCATTTCATACATTGCCAGCTAGATTTAGGCATTGTATAGAATGCCTAGGCAATGTGTGAAATAGGAATCATTTTATACATTGCCGGCAAGATTTAGGCATTGTATAGAATGCCGGATTTCATACTTTGCCGGTAATATATATATATAATCAAAAGATACTTTTAGAATTGATTTAAATAAGTAATGCAAACATATCAGTAAACAATATTATAAGATACTTACATAATAGCAATACAAGGCTATTTCTAATGGAATAAAGTTCAAGTTACTGTATTGAACTATGACAATACACAGGTATGATGCAATGGACGTCAAGAAAAATAATTCAGTACTGAAGTTGGATATGAATCTTTTTAAGTGTTGTCGAAAAACTGATGAGCAAGCAGAAGTATTAGCTGATTGGTCATTTGATTCTAGAGAAAACATTCAACTTTAATATAATTTCAAAAATGTATATAAAATAATTTTAAAAAAATAATAAAGGTATGATACGAGAAAAGAGAACTTACTTAATGGCATTTCATTCATAATTATATATGTATAATCAAAAGAAATTTGCACACAACTAAGATAAAAAAAATGTGAGTAAACAATTATAATCATGCACACATATGTTCATGCCAAATTTAAAAACTGCAGGTCGAGGAGTTTTTATATAACTCAGTGACTGTTGTGCCACTGAGTTAAGTTATATATATAACACCCCAACAATCCCCCTTGGGCGTAGATTTCCCTAAAACCTGTTTATCAGGTATCTCTTCTCAACGAAAGAAACAGGCATACTACATTTTGAGTAATTAGGTCGAAAAAGGAACTTTTTTATTTATAATGCCCCTGGAGTCAATTTCTACAAAACCCCTTTCTTAATAGATCTATGTCTACTCAGCAAAAGAAGCACAGCTGCCAAATTTAAAAATTGCCTATTTAACAGTCCTAAAGATCCTGAGATTAATGAATGACATGCTTTTTCTCTATTATATTATACATATAAAATGATTACAAAACATATCTGCAGCAAAAATCTTCATGAAAACTCTAATACTTTTAAATAACTACTACAAGCCATATATAAAATTATAAAAATACAGCACAAGCATTGAATAGAAGATAATGCATAAGAAATGAATAATCCATTATACAAATTATATTTTTATTATTTCATCAGATAATTTGAAATATTTTTATATATTTCATAAAAAAAAAGGAAAAATATTCTTCAATGCAAATACTAATAAATATGTTCTTAAAATGATAAAAAGCTTTTATAATTATTTAAAGAATATCAAAACAGAGAAAAAATATATTAAGTTAATTAAAATTGAGAAAAATTATTATTAATGTAAAATAATTTAGAAAACTTGTTAGAAAGGGGTAAAAATGTTTAGAATAAGCAAAAGTCCTCACAAAAGAAAGAAACTAAATATGCTATGATACTGAATATGCAATGTGGCAAGTTTTTAACAGAAAAGTATCCAAGAAACAGCAAAGAAATAAAATTTAAAGTACAAAACTGTAAGAAATATTCTCCTTACCAGTTGATTTTTCACGAGCAAGCTGACATCTTACAGCTTCTCTCTTCTGCCTGCTCTCAGCTAAATGTTCTTTTAAACCAGAATCAGACTAAAAGCAAATAGATAAATTTTTATTTGAGTCTTAAAATAAATTCAAATATCATTGAATTTGTATTAAAAAAGCTAGCATTTTGTATGGCAAAAATGTATTAAAACTATAGCAGTTAAATAGCTTTATGAATTATATCTTAATATTAACAAAAATGTATGGAATATAAAAAATTCAACTTTTGTATGAACTACAATAGATCAATAACTATAAAATTAAAAATACCAAAAGTAAATAAAGTATTTCATGAAAAAACATGAAAATGTTGCTTTTTTTTAAACTAAAATTTTTAGATACACTTGACTGAATATTTAAAAGGAGGATTAACAATAATATTTATAGCACATACCAATCAAAAGCATATTTTGTTAGCTTACACATTTTTTCATATTGAAAGAAAAGTTCAAGTAAGCATTATTTCAATCTAAAGATATTTCAAATTTTATTCCTCTTGTTTCTTTGAATTTTGATAAATTCTACTATTTACCTCAAAATTTCTCTCAGCTGCACGATTTGTATTCTCAATAATCTCTGAAGCTTGGCGCTCGACTCTCTCTGAAGATATGACTTGGCTAGAGAATAATTCATATGACTTACAAGATGGACTTTTCACAATACCCTTTTGTGAATCACAGATGTATGAACCATCTTTTTTGGCCTATGAATAAAAAAAATAATAATTGGGAACCAAATATTTTAAAATACACATTAATGAAATGTTTAAAACTTCAGTCTCCCCCTCCCCCTTTTTTTGAAAATTATAGTATTTATGAAAGTCAGGAAAATAAATGTTAACACATATACTGTACACAAAAAGCATAGTTTGTGCTTTAATTGGTTTGTACCCTTAAGTATGTTTTATAAAATAGTGCAAAACTTAGAATTACTTCACTATTTCCTCTTAAATCTAAAACAAAAGCTGACGAATCAAATTTAAATGATTATGAACAAAAAATACCAAGAAATTTAAAAGTTACAGATTTTAAATCAAGCATTTGGATTAGCAAAATCTTAAAAGAAAATATACACTCACTTCCAAAAGTTAAGCACAAAGATGTAAAATGCAAAATAATCAACAAATACTGCTTTGATTGACACAAAATTTGGCAGTAAAGTAGCATATATATTTATACATAAAACAAAATCAATAATTATATACAGAAATGAAAACAATATTAAGTTTTTGTAAGTTATCAGATAATGTCATACTGGAGACTTAAACAGAATTATGTATAAAATGAAAATAAACAGCATAAAATGAAAAAAAGGACATTAATAGGGTATGTGATCCCCCCTCATTTGTATGCAAAGTTTACACCTTCTGACCATGCTTTCAATTAGGTGGTCAACCACCGCAGAACTAGGCAATTGCCATTCTTATTGTAGAGCAGTTTCCAACTCAATAAGAGCGGCTGGAGGTGGGAAGCGTGAAGATACAGCATGGCCGAGAGCATCCCAAAGATTTTCAATGGGCTTAAGGTCGGGCGAATATGCTGGCCATGCCATAAACGCAATCCCTTCACTCTCCAGGTAGTCACCGACGATGTCAGCTCTATGGTGACGTGCGTTATCGTCCATTAAAACAAAAGTAGGGCCAATTGCTGCAGCATACAATCTCACAATGTGTTCTAGGACTTCATCTTGATACCGGACAGTAGTCACAGAGCCCCGTTTAAAGATGTGCAGGTTGGTGAGGTGTCCTAATGAAATCCCTGCCTACACCATAATGCTTCCGCCTCAGCATGCATGATGCTCAGTGATGTTTTGGGGCTTATTGCGTGTTCCTTGTTTACGCCATATCCTTGTCATCTGGCTCCAGAGCAAATCTTGACTCATCAGTAAACATGACATTGCCCTAGTCAGACACAGTCCAATTGCCATGTTCCCGGCACCACTTTAATCATGCCCCTCTTGATTGGATAGATAGAGGAACACAAACTCAAGGTACCCGGGCATACAGTCCATTCATATGTAATCTTTGGCGTACAGTAGCTGCAGATATAGCCTTACCAATGGATGCTGTAACCATAGATGTCACACATGTGGAGGTCGCTCTGTGATTCCGCTTGGCTACAATAGCAATATATCGATCTTCCGCGGGGATTGTAACCCTTGGGCGACTGCCTACGGGCTTTCGGAAGGCTGTCTGTTTGGTTTGGAATTGTTTCCATAAATGCGAAATTACAGAATGATGAACGCCGGAGAAAAGAGCAACATCTGTGATTGACTGTCCTGCTTCAATGCGCCCCACAGCACGCCAGTGCTCAGAATCTTCCATTCATTTTCTGGAAGTCATAGAAACACGTGTGTTTCGAAAACAAATTGTACGAAAGTTTTAAACACCTTCTATCAGCACTTGCAATCAACTTCTGTAACCCTTCATAAAGCTGGCTTCTTATAAGACTGCCCTTTTTGCATATTTCTTGACATGAAAGCACGATTGGCTGTTACCTAACATATTTACATACTTCCATCTACCTCTGCAGTGAATTGCATCCTCTTCAATTCCGATTGGCTTCCGGAAATTAGCATTTTCCTCTCTGTGCTTAACTTTTGGAAGTGAGTGTATAATCCACCTTTTCAGTTCAACTTTAGAATAAAGCAGAGTCTAAGAAATTGAAAGAATCAAGGAATTCCTATTCTAATTTCCAAAATCTGTTTTGGAAAATATATTGGTATATCAGTAATTAAATTAATACATACTGAAGGTAAATTTTCAATGGAAGTTGAAAGAGAAAAAATGTACTTAAATAAAATAGGCATGTATTATTTTTTATACTCTACATCAAAATTTAAGAAAATTATGTTATTGAAAAGGTGATCAATGATAAAATTAAAAACATTTGTTTTCAAGAAAATTTGATAGCAGATTTAATAGAGAGTAACATTACATAATGAAAGAAATCATGCAATTAAAAATTGAGATAAATAAAAGAATATTCTTTTTACAGAGAATATAATCCAGTAATATAAATATACAATGCGAGTTCTCAAATTAAATATTAGAAATGAAAGAAAAAACTTTGATTCATGTAAAATATTTATGTAAAAATTTTGAGTGATTTTGCATGTAAAAAAATAGCAAAATTCTATTTGAAAACTTGTAGAAAATGCTCATAATTCTAGATAATAAATATGTATATATATTTCCCTTTTCATGATTTTAATGGCAGTTTTAAAAAATATCAGAAAAAATTCAGTGCAAAAGCAGCAAGTATAAGCGTGAAATAAATTCTCTTATGCGAAAACTCTCACTTGATAAATTCTCAGAATACTAGTCTCAAACCAAATTTTTTCACCCTATAAATATGAAGGAAAAAATATTCAATCTAGAAGAATTTAAAGTAATACATATTAGATTTATTTTGTGATGTATTCTTTAAAAAAATGAGAAATTGCTTGTATTTTTTACATCTGAAAGATAAAATATTTAAGAATCAAAATTGTTGAAAAAATAATATTCATTTTTAAAAAAATGCATAGTTTCCACTACATATGCGGAATAAGATAGGAAAAAAAATATAATGTACAACAAATTTGTTAAAATAATTTTAAAGTTAACCTATATCTAATACTAAACTTAATATAAATAAATATTTTTAAATTAAATGATTACATCATTAAAGATTATATAAATTTAAAAATTACAAAAGAATATCACAGCTAGTTTTAAATATTATAAATCTTCTTTTACTCACCAAACGTGATTTCTTTTCAATAATTTCAAACTCTTTAAGCACATTTTTATAAGATCGAGTAATAATAGCTAAAATTAATCCACTTGAATAAAGAAAAGAGTAGAAGGCAAGAATAAAATAGCTGACATGAAGAGTTCCAGCTGTTAACAGCATCTGAATGAATAAATAATACAAACATTTAAAATAAATACATAATATAAATCAGAAATTACTACTAAAATCAATTAAGAATTTAAAAAAGTATTATGGACATATTTTTTTAAATACATATGTATACTACCAAAATTATTTTTTCTACCTTTTCCAAAAATAATTAAATTTTGTTCATTTGTTAAGAAAAGGCAATATTTAAAATTCCAAAACAAATAACCTATACGGCTTTCATCCAATGCCTTTCACTTTTTCAAAAGAAATGCTATTACTATAAAGCTAAAAAGTAAATAAATTGACGAGAAACAGTAATTTTCTGTTGGAAATTTTATAAATCTTTTAGAATAGGATATTAAATAATTCACAAGAAAAAATTAAATAATTAGTAATAAATCTTACCTTTTGATATAATTCTTGCCAGAAATGTAAAGTCATTAACTGTGATATTGTGACAACTGATGATCCATAAAAATTAAAATTTGAAATATATGTATTAACATCAGCACCTCTCAAGCAAGTATAGTTTTGTGGACATGGTCTATGTAAAATAAAGATGAAAAGTTAAGAAACATCAATATTTAACTCTTCAATCAATAATTTTTGAAAAAATTATTTAAAAAAAAAACTTACCTTGATCCTGTGCTGTTACCACACAAATAATAGCCATTCTTGTTTTCTAGCCAATTAGCTAAAAATACAAAATAATTATGAGAACAACTTGATGAATTATAATCTCTTTTATAACAAAAACCCAATAATATTGCAATACAAATTCATTTTTTAAAAAGAAAAATGAATAAAAAATAATAACAAAAGTAGTTTTTTGCATGGAAAACAAATCAAAATTCATTAATAAGCAGCAATTTTTTTTTATTCATAAAATGTTTTACTTTCACAGACTTTAATGAAGCTAAAAAAAATGTGTTTTAAGTAAAATCAGGTTCAGATTTACACTTTTTGTACCCATAGGCAAGATGAAAATTGACCCTCTCCATTAAAACCTTCCTGAATTTGTAGAATTACAATTGCCAAAATAAAGGTTTCTTTTTTTTAGGGTCAGAAGATATTTCCAGAGTGCCACTGATGTTATTCTAAGCCGGTGTCTCCTGCCCACATCTTGACTTGTTTGGATTTTAAAAAGGACAAGGTCCTTCTGGACCTTCTTTTGTTTTTAGAATTTTTAGAATTCTTTGGATTCATGGAGATTGTCTAGCATTGCGAGACAAAATTTCCATGAATATTATTATTACCCATTACGACAATCTCCAATAACATTTTCTGAGATTAGAAACAATAACAATTGCAAAAATAAATCCGGACAATTTTAAATAATGAATTCTGTTCAAAAAACAATTTTTTACTAGTTATTTCTTGAAGCATAGTTAGCCTTTTATAGCAACTCTAATTTATTGCACTGTATTAACTTATTTTCTGCATTTCATAACAAGCAGATTAAAAAGTAATATCATTTTAATCTGTACTTTTGAATACATAAGTAAACTAGTAAACTTTTATTGAACTTATTACAATACACTTGTTATTGAGCTTTTCACATAAACTTCAAGTATTCATAGCTTTTTTTCCCATCAGTTGAATTAATTCATTAGCTTAGCTAGATGCTTTGCATTTTCAACCTTGAGATTCAATTAACTAACATTAAACACTACCATAGAAAAAGAAATGCAGCTCCTCCCATTTTAATGCCTTGACACACACACACGTGTGAGCCCTTGTTGCCAAACCTCAAGCAAAGCAAAGAGAAGGATTATTAAGAATAATTTATTTTAAAAAGTGTATTTCAATACTTACTGTAGAAAAATTTTGGTGGAATATATTTAATATCTTTTCAATCTTTCCACAAATAAAATGCCTTTGTATGAAATTTTATATAAATAGTGCTTCACATATCAGAAATTATATTGTGACATGCTATTTCCTATTACATATACAACATAGTTAATTTTTAACAAACCCTTTTAGTTTATTATCAGAAATAAGTTATGTTCAGGTACTTACTTTTTTTAAAAAATTTGGAAACACAGTAAATAACACTTCCGAATTTTACTATTTGTATGTGTCTAATCAATAAATAAATAATATATATATATATAAAATTTCACTTTCTTTAAAACAATATCATTCTGTATAGTGTTAGTACAATAAACTGGCTATTTTATTTAATAGTGGAATATAACTTTAATAACCTTAAATTAATAGACCATTATGCAGAATATTTCATAATTTCTAGAAATTATACATTTTATAATTTATAAATTTAAGAAATTAAAATTCTGTTGTAGAACCTTGCATGTGCTTTGCCACATTAAAAGGAAAAAAAATGCAAATATTTTATCTATACAGTGAAACAAAATACTTTAATGAAATACTTACATGAGTTACCTATAAATGCAGCATATTCTGCATGAGTTATGTTAAGTGGTGGTAAGATGACACATTTTTGAGTTAGTACTCCCTTGTACAATTGTTTTCCCAATAGAATAAAGGTAGATCCAAAGAACAGAATCAATATAAAGGCCTGGAACAGCCTTTTGATACAGTTCCGAAGAACCAGAGAGGATAGATTAAAAACTGAAAAGTAAATTTAAATTACTATTCAATTACTTTATGAAGAAATACAAAGCAATGAAATTATTTATTTTCTATAATATATGCTTAAATTGTCATGAAATCACTTGTTTTTGTAATTAAATTTTGAGTTCCTTATATTAAAATGCTGCTATTACTAATACTTTTAATCTAAAAAAATTCTGTTACTTGCAGATTTTTACATCAATTTTTAAATATACAGTTTAATTAATTTAACAATGAAGAAATAAAGTGAAGTGCTATTAAGGTGACAAATTAGGAAAACCTTAGCCAAGAACAGAAAAGCTTGAAATGGAATTCTAAAGGCCAGAGCCCATCTAGGGCTCTCACCCCAGTCAAGAAGTCCAATAAAAAATTTTCTAAAACGTATACTTTTCCTTAACAAACCTTCCAAATTCTGATTAAAAATTTAATTGTATTTTCAAAATACAAGTTGGTTCAGTAATTTCTGAATTTTTTTCCTACTGTTTTATACTTTTCATTTGATTAGAATATTAGTTAATATGTATTTATAATTGATTAGTCTATATTTTTTTCTAACTTTTTAAATCCTGAAGTGAGCCATCTTCACTAAAGAAATACCTAATTTTTTTAAAATTTTAAATCCAGTATGTGCTTCAAAGGAAAATAATTTTCCATTGCTGTATTCTAAGACATCAAATTATTGTTATTCAAATGGCACAGTTAAAACCATGAGAATAATGGTAAAATATAACACTTTCATAATATCTTGACCACAAATATAGTTATTCTAATAAAAATATTTCCAACACTAACACACCAGGATTATTATTATTAAATTTATTAACTGAGAAATAACTGCCAAGAAAAATACATTTATATCAAAATAAAGAAAAGTTTTAAAAAATGTGTAGATTTTAAATGGGAAAAAGCAAACGGAAACAAATTCTTTTAATTTAAATTGTGTGTGTTTTCTGGATTATTTCTGAATTCATTTCTAATTATAATTTTCACTTGGATAGGATATACCAATAACTTAACAGTCATTAAATATTTTAGACTTTTAAGCAAAACTTTGGATACAAACAAAATATTACAGCACTATATATAAAGACTTACCTTCAATCATTATGATATCTTTTTTTATGTTAAGTGCTAATTACTTCTTGTCCAATTAGTTGATGTCCTGAATTTTGATACATGATGTGATATAAATGAGCCTGAAAAATAGTTTATTTTTATATCGAGATATATGAAGTAACAAACACTGTAAATTATAACTATATTAGAAAGCATTAGATTTATAAGCTTCAACATATTAATGAGAGTTTTAAAGTATTGTATATATAACAATCAACTTTAATTTCTTGTAAATCTGAAAAACATACTGGAAATCTCAAGCTGAAAATAAAAAAATGAGTGTTAGAAAGAATAATATATAAAATTCTGGTTCCTATTCAGATTTTTGAAAAAATAAGATTACTTTTTTGTAAAAGATATGGTACTTTCACATTAACCCCATGTCAACAATTAATTAACAGAGATTTAATAATTTATAGTAACTTATTTTATCTAGAAGAAAAGCAGGTGGCAAATGAGAAATAAGTTTGATATTACTACATATTTTCTGGAGAAATTTTTTTTAATATCCCAAAGACATTTGGTTAATATAAAAGTACCAAAACATAACTGAATTTGGGTAAAAATTCTGCATATGCATGATTATTTAGCAGCAACTTAAAAAAAAGGATGAATTAATATTCATAAGTGCATTATAAATACCACTTTTTTGAAAATGCACACATTTTTAAAGATTTTAAATTACACTTAAATATCTTCTAGAAAAAATTGAAGGCAATCAAATAAATAGACACCTAAAATATATATATTTAAAGTCTAGATAAATATTTTCCCCTCTAGAACACTAAGAGTTATGAACTGTACATAAGACCATATTTACTATACTAAATCTCTTTTACCCAATTTTAAAAAGTCAAAGTCCTTTAAGCATCCTCTAGGTCATTTTCAATTGTTTGGTTTCAAAAGGGTTTTTAGGGAGTTAATTTTTAAGTCTTTAATACTTACATATTCATATGATCTTCATAATATATCTATTACATAAAAAAATTACATTACTAAAATTGATTAAATATTGCATACCATGAAACAACTATGTCTATGACATTTCATGTCCAAATGTAAAATGACTGAAGAGTTTAACTAAAACAGTTGACAACAACTGGTGAACAATGAAGATCTCCATTTCACAAACTGCAATATAAAAGTAAATAAAAATAAGTTATGCCTTTAGATCCATAAAAAAAATGTATATTTTCATATAATAAATTATATTAATTTGATGCATTATGAATTATATGAATAGATGAAAATAAAAAAAAGGTATAATGCACTACAAAAAATTATCAACAGAATAAACAATATTAAAATAAAAGGGTATTGTTTGGTTATTCAGCATAAATCACGTCATATGAGTGTTTTTGACAATGTAACAAAAATGTGTACCAATGAGATATATTTACTGCCAATTACTACTTATTTTAACAAATTGCTGAAAACTAAACACAGGAAAGGGTTGCTGCTAGAGATATTTCATTTCTAGCCCATATCAACATTAGGTGATTTATTGTTTGGGTACTTACAGTGGTGTAACAGAGAACATAAAATCAGGTTTTGACCCCTAAGCCAGATTTTGCAAATGGTACATACTTGGTGTCAGTCAAACTTTGTCCCCCCCCCTCCTGGCAATGTGGGGGTGTATGTTATGCCATTGGGTACTTATGTATTATAAGGACCATGGCGTTTGGTAATTTCTTCACCAAGAGTTTTTGAAAATGAAAATATATAGGGGATATTATTCAATACAATAAATTAACTACACATACAATAATATTCCCCCCACTTGTAACATTAGTAACTAATATAAGCCAGAATTTAGCATGTTTTCCATGAGTTTATTTTCAAGTTCCCTGTAAATGATAAGTACCATTGCTTGCGCATGGCCAACCAAATAATACCCAAACAAGTGCAGTAAATATTTCATAAAAATATTAATATCAATAAAACCTTATAGAAGTCTGTATTAAAGAAGAGTATCCAAAATAATTTTTTTCCTCAAAGTAACATTAAAAAAACATACAATATATTGCAATGAATTATAATAAAAAAAAATTCTAGTCAACTTCTAGAAAACATAGTAATAAATTGAAAAATAATCAAACTCGTAGTTAAGAAGTTTAATCAAAATCATAAATCAGTACATTTTCTGTTATTTGCAATTATACATTGATTCAAAATTTAAAAATCAGAAAATCAAAATTAAGTTTTTTCTAAAATGAAAAATATTTTTTTTTTATTTTTGAATTTTTTAGTGTATAAAAACAAGCTAAAATTTTTTTTATTAGATTATTTAAAAAATTGAGAGGATGTTTTAGAAAATAAAATTATTAATAAATGACATTTTCGGATTTAAGATTAAAAAAAAAACATTTCTCATGAATTTATAGGAGAAATTTCTCACGAAAAAAATCAGAATATAATACTCAGAGAATTGGACATTGAAACAGGTAGAAAATCTAGGTACCTAGTAACGATAGTAACAGCAGGTGCCGTAAATTTTACAGTTTATGAAAAACTGAAAACAGAACTCTATAGCACAAGATTTTTCTCGTCTCCATTTCAAAGGGGAACGTCGAAACTATGAACAAATAAATTAATAAAGAAATACATACGAAATCGGAAAATATATACCGAAATTAGGAGCCGCGAACATTGTTACTTTGTAGTATTTAGATTCGGTTTCATACCGCTACACTTTATGCGCAAATAACAAAACCAGCGTTATTTAACAGACGATCAATACTAGACAGGTGAAATGTTTCAATGCTGTATTTTAAAGAAAACTGTTCTATAAAGGCCGTTCAAAATTTTTTTCCCCGCCTGCATTCGAAAAGAATTATTTCAATTCTTAAGGGAATTTGTAAAGCTCATTCTTGAAATAATTGCTATTTATTTTGAATTTAAATTCTTTTTATTAAAAGTGTTTAATTCCAGGCTGAATCAGATTGTACGATCTAGAAACAATATTATATGTTTAGCAAAACAAAAATGATATAAATGTGAGAAATATTCAGAAATATACAACAATTTTTCATGAAAAAAGTGTTTTAAAAGCTTTACTTTCACCAATATTTGTTAGAAATTACATTACGTATTACTTTAAAACTACCTTATTTCTAAATTTTTTTGATTTTTTAGTTCTTATTGAATTACATTTGCTTTTTCAAGCCAAATAGTATATTTTAATGATATTAAGAAACACACACACACAGTTACGAGTGCTCTAAAAGTATAGCCACTAGTTTGATGATTTTCCCACTTGTTTGTTGTCTGTATCTCTCAACTCGAGTTTGCGAAAAAGAGACAGCAGATCATGAACTTGGTGGTGTTTGTCAAGCAGTCTATAGAGTAAAATATAAATTAAAATTTTAAATAATTTTTAAGCCTCGGGATTATGTGATGAAATGAAATCTAATTGTATTTCTATGATTAAGACCTCATGAAAATTATGTAGATTCTTATTTTATGGATCTGTAATCAATGTAAGTACCGGTGTCTATATGCTTGACCTATCAAACGATCCCATAACTACTTTTATTTTTAAATTATTTCCTCTGAATATTTATTCGTATAACTTTTCTTGCATTGCGATTACCGAAAAAAGGTTTTTTTTTATTCTTGAATATTTTTATTTCCTATTTTTTTATTATTAAATTGAACATTTATTAAATGTAACGTTGTCGGCTTGGAAATCGCAAAGTAAAAATTTATTATTTTATTTATGCTTACCATCAGAATTATTTTGTAGTTAAATTATCATTTGATAATCACATTCGATCGGAACTTAAGTAACATTTTCATTGAATCATAAGGAGTCAGTAGTTTGTTGCTGTGACTAATTTCTTAATACATGTAGCCTAAAAAGCAATATTACATTATATTTTGTTTTGCTGTGTGGCATTTGATTTTTAACTCCACAATTTATCAAAAAATTCATAATTGTAGAATGTATAATACGAATCATCTATTGATCTTTTCCAGCAGTTACAAATACTGAAATAAAGAGAAAAAGCTGTGTTTTTGTTAATCTTAAAAAACTTTCAATGTTTGAATTACAACCTTTCATTTTTAAAACAAATTAATCACTTGAAAATCAAATATTAACTAAAAATGTGTATCATTGTTATATTATGTAATAATATGCATTTTGTTTGATATGCCAGCTAATACTTTTTTATTGTAAAATGTATATTATGATTATTATTATGATGTATATTATGATTAAATGTATATTATTATATATTATGATTGCAATACCTTTTAGACAGTTTAATACTTTTTCTCTATTTTGTTGCATTGAATTTAATTGGTTCACCCATACTCTCTTGTATATGAAAAATAAATATTGAAAATCATAAATTATTCCTTGTGCAAATTAATCAAATTCTATATTTTAAACTTTTAAAGAATTACTGTTTGAAAGTTATTTTTATATGTCATTATATTTCAAGACTGCTTAGTTTGTGTAATAAATGAAATTGGATTAAAAACACATATCTGGTCACTCAAAGAACATGCTGTTTAATGAAATATTTTTAAAATTAAATACATGTATATATATTGTTTCATGGGTCTTAATATCTCTGCATTTCTTAAAATTTTTATCAAATGACATTTTTGAAGAAAAACTAACTCTTAAAATAATTTGATGTTTTTATAACAGATCCAAAATTTAAAAATTGATTCATTAAGATTTTAGTTCGAACATCATTGTTTTCACTTTTTGTTTTGTATTTATTTCAAAAATGAAAATTACCTAATAAGTTTGATGGTTATTATAAATGTGGTTATTAGTGTGTGATATTTTTTGGCGGGAGCAAAAAGCAAATAATATTTTATTTATACCATTTCCTTTAAAAACGAATTTAAGATTGTAATAAATTTATAAAATAATGTTGTAGACCAAAATAAAATTATATTTTACGAAAAAAGTTTGAAATTTTTTCTTCTGAGATATCTGAAATTAATTCCATCCTAAGTGATGGAACGTTATGGATGAAAAGTTTTTTAATTATTTGTGTTTAAAACATCATAGTATGAATATACATTTAAAAACATAAAATGTAGGTTATTTTTCTTTTAATAATTCAAGTGCATTTTCTTAATTGTAATTTTATTTTTGTGATATTAATTTCAAAAAGTCATAATTGTTTTTTTAAATTGATTTTAACTATTAAAAAAATTCTATCATAATTTTTGGAATTAAATGAAGTTATTTCCTGTGAAAAAATAAATGGTAAAGATTTACTGTACGGTCACCCTCGGCGACTTTTTCAAAATTTCGCCAAAAGTCGCCATTATTCATATATTTCTCTTTTTGTCTTTAAATAATTTAAATAAATACTACATGAAAGTGTAATCAAAATCTTCAAATTTCACTCTCAGTATCTCCACAGTTTATTTTAAATAAGCATATCACTGATTATGTTACAAAATTACTTTCACACCACTTAAAATTTGATGAAGTGATAAGTGCTATATTTATTTTTATTTCTTTCATCATTCTTAATCATTTTCTTATTTTATCATCAATTTTCTCACATTTTCTTTTTAGTTTTAAGTTGCCTTCTTTGCTGTATATTGATTAATTATCTGTGTGTGCTCTGTCTTAAATTTGTTACATTTTTATTATTGTACATTTTATTGTAAATTTCTGATGATGTGCAACTGCAGTGAAATTTCCTTTTGTGTTCTTGTCTATAGTTTACTGTAATGCACTGTAAAATTACAATGCACACTTGTGAATGAATGCTTCCAAAGAGAGCCAATGGAATTGGACTGTGCTAGAGCTTGACAGTGACTTTTGATGCGTGATCAATCTCAGTGTGATGGATCCAGACCCCGAGGCCAGCCACTCCGAAGATGCTCTTTCAATTGCAGAGGTTCCTGACATTTGTTCCATTGAAGAATATAATGACATTGAGGTAAGCACTTTTCTTAAAATATAGATTTCCCCAGTGACAGATTTAGGTTCGATGGCGCTCTAGGCCCAAGTTAATTTGATGTCCTTATATATAATACATAATACAAATAGTATAATAATGGATTTAAATTAAATTTAGGCATTTGTTAAATATATATATATATATATATATATATTTGGTATAACAACTAAATATACAATTTAGAATAAATTACTTTTAATTAAGAAATAAATTATATCTAATTAATCATATATTTATTTCTTGCTTTCATCTGTGCAAAAGTATTAATGACATCCTCATACTTAACTTCTTGAACTAATTATGCTTCAATGCTTAATAATGCAAGTGCCTTGAGCCTATTTTGCTTCATACCTGCACGTAAATAGTTTTTCACTTTTTTCAGGGTAGAAATAATCTTTCACCAGAGCAATTTGTTACAAGAATACTTAGATTAATACATAAAGCAATATCTATATTTGGATAGATATTGCAGAGATCACATGAATGTAAGAATCTATTTATTATCATCTTTATTGCCATCTTGAGGTTGTCAAAGCAAGAAAAGGATTAAAATCTGGTCTTATCATTGATAAAAAACAAAATCAATTTCAAATTTTTGCCAGCTCAAAAATTTTGGTACTCTTAAAAATTTGCTGCCCTAGGCCCTGGCCTAAGCCTAAATCTGTCACTGAATTTTCCAGCTAGTAGGTTAGAAATTAAAGTTTTTAATCGTATTTTATATTGTTTGTTTTTAAGCAAGTAATATGTTTTAATTTAAAGTAAGATTTTAAAGTACGAAAAATAGGGAAGGGAGAGAAGGCATATTATCTCAGAAATAGGTGATGTATAGGTAACAGAATTGTTATGATACATATTAATGAATGGTTTTAGTATGTAAATATGAACATAAATGAGGACATCATTGTTAAATGATTTGTAGGAAGGGTCTGATAATTTCACAAAGTTACGTAATTAATATTGTAGGCTACTAAAGCGATATATATTTATATATTTCAAGTTTTAAAATTGTATTTAGATTTATGAATTTGGCTGCAACTGGTATATTATTCTTTGATTTAAGCCTTGATCAAAGCATTTTTGAATGATTTTATTTTTATGTAACTTTTTTATTTATTAGGAATTAAAAACATCTGTCCCTGATATTTCTTAGCATTTTACTCAATAATATAAATGGAAGGGGTCGAGGATTAGCCATAAGACTGGTTCTAACCCCAAAGAGTAGTCCTCAGTCTGCTGTTTTTTTTATGTCAAAATTTTATCAATTTTTAAGTCTTTAGTACTCAGATCCTTATTATCTCTCATACAGAATGCATTTTTGTTTATATGACATTTTATCTATTTAAAGTATTAGGTTTAACACAACTCAGGTCCTTGATAATTATTTTACAGGTTAATAGAATGAATAATACTTTGGTACTAATAATAAAATTAACTTTCTTTTCAATACAGTATTTCTTCAGAAACAAATAAAGTTAAGATTAAATATTTTTTCTGAAGAATTATTTAATTGGAATCCTTTCTCTTAATTTTAATGCCTGTGTTCAGTTTAATGTGAAGAATAACTTATTACAACTGTATCATTAAACCAAATTTTTTTTAAGTGACTTTTCATTCTGTAAAATATTTTTAATCAAATTTTCTTAAAGTACAAATAAAAAGCTGGAAATATTACATTATTCATAAAGTTATTATTAATCGAAACTGTTAAATGAATATTTTTTAATAAATATTTAGTCATTAGTATTGATTAAAATACTGAATTTCCTTACCTTGTTATTCAAATCTGAAAGCAATGACTCTATTGATAATGTTTGCCTCGAATAATATATGAAAGAGGGGGTGAGAAAGAATGGAAAGGCATTAACTAAAGTTTTGATCTCTTTTAAAAAAAATATTAACATTACAGCTTCTTACTCTCTGCTCTGCTTCCTAGTGTAAAAAATTAGAGTTATTAGCAATCACTCTTTATTGTAGTATGTAATACTAAAACCATTGTCTTTCAAATAAAATTTTAATTTCAGTATTTTTTGAAATTTGAATGTAAGCTTGACACTTATGATTTTTTTCATTTTGACTGTTCTAAGTAGATATTAAAAATATATTGAAACAATTAAAAAATTTTTAAAAGAAATTATTAAAAAATTATATTTCTAGAGAAAAAGTTAAGAGAATTTTGTTTATATGAGGTTATTAATTAGAATCATAGTTGTTTATCATTCAAGAACGCTAAAATCATATTTTATTCTTAATTATTGCAAAATTTTAATGTTTTTTCCCCCTTTCTATTTTAAGTGTAGAATAAATTGGGAAAAATATAGTATATTAATTTTTCTAATGAAAAAACTTGTGAACCTCAGCAACTCTTCTTTGTTGTATTTAGGCATGAGTTAGAGGAGGTAGGGAATATACAATATGTTGCTTTTTGTAAAATGTTTTAGAAATCTTTTTTTCTGTTTCTCTGAAATTCTTTTTTTTAAAAATTAAAGTACTGATTTGACAATTGAATGAAAATAGAGAGTAAATAAAATTAATTAAAAACTAAGATATATTATAAATATTCAGAGTATGTTAAAAGTTATGTAAAAGAAAATATATTCATCCCTTTAAACTGAATAATAATTTTCAAAAGTGAGTGCTAAAATATTCTTCTGATGATTGTTTTCAAAGTAAATGGTATAAAATCATACCAAGATGGTGGCATGATGAAGGCCATTAAAAATAATTACATCAAAAACGTATTTTCCCTAGACAGATATTATTATCTGTCCAGTAGACTGAGACAATTCACCAAATTTAAATTTCAATCATGTGTGTCTGAGACAAAGCTGCAAGTGTTTACCAAACAAAAATACTTTGAGTTAAATGATGCAAAGAAAGATGGTTCTAGGTGTCAAGATGAAAAGAATAAAGCACTTATGAGCAATGAATCAGCATTGTTTATTAGGAAATTTAATGAATTAATAGTAAGGAAAAGTTTTAATTGTTATTAAAAACCCTTAAAATGTAAATTCTATTACCTGAAACAATAAGTGTTTTTTAAATTAATTATTTGCAAACTTCTTTATTTGTAAGAAAATTCAATTTCCATATATCTGTGAAAGAATTACTATAGATTGAAAAACATTAGTGAATTTTCAATAAATCAATACTTTTTTTTTTTCTGAAATTGAATTTCGGAAAAATATGAGAGATGGGAATAATGATGAGCTAAGAAGTAACTGCCCAATCAATATACAAGGGGTGATCAAATGAAAAGGTACGAAACGACATAAAAATGAAACAGTTAAATATTTGCATATTCCGCCATGGGAGAATATAGCGAGTCATCTCGGGATGCCATTGGAGGCTCTGACTGGGATCGGATCATGCGCGGGCGCCCGCATGCGCAGGAGAGAGCAAAGGCTCTTATAAAAAGCGGCGTCCAAGGTCCACTACTTGTGGAATTCCTCGAGCACAGAAAAAGCATTAACTCCGATGTGTACTGTGAGACACTCCTACGCCTACGCAGGTCCAACAAGAACAAAAGACCGGGGCTGCTCACGGAGGGTGTGGTTCCGCTCCATGATAACGCGCGTCCACACGTCTCCAGAGTCACACAAATGGAACTGGACAAGTACAAATGGGAAACGTTGGACCATCCGCCCTACAGTTCGGACATGTCGCCCTGCGATTTCCATGTGTTTGGTCCACTGAAGAAACACCTGAAAGAGAAGCGCTTCAACTCGGACGACGTACTCAAGGACCCTGTGAAGGACTGGGTCTCGTCACAGCCACATGAATTCTGGGAACAAGGAATCCTGCGGCTTGTTCATCAGTGGGATCGTTGTGCTCAGGCCTATGGTGTATATTTTGAATAAAGTCTACATTTGTACCCACCGTGTCGTTTCGTACCTTTTCATTTGATCACCCCTTGTATGTTTTATTTGTGTAAAGTTATAAAACAATCGTGTTGCTGGTAAATAGCTCAATCCCACCCGGTAAAGTGGTTAGCGACACTAACTGTTGTGCCGTAGGGCCTGGGTGCGAATCCCGGAGAAGGCATGGATGTTTGTAAATAATGCCTTCGCGCGCGCGCGCGGTATGGGGGTACTCTAAATAGCCATCGAGCCTCAAGTTTTCTCGTGAGGTTGGTGGAGGAGGAAGAGAAATGGGAGCCCCCTGACCACTCCCAGGGTGTTATTTCTCAAAATTGGGGTGGAACCTAGCCAAATCGTTTTGTCACCTTCATGGTACTCAAAGCAACGCTATCGACAGGCTTACAATCTAACCCGATGCCATGATGAATTTCATGGGTCTCGATCTTACTATGTCAGACAGGTGGCATTAGTAACAACAAGTAATATATGTTTTTATTTAAAGGAGCAAAGCGACTCACTCAAAACGATATATCCGGAGCTATTAGACCTACAGACTTGAAATTTGGCTGGCGCGTTCCTTTCATGGAGTAGGGATCCGTTAAGAATGGGTTTACCCAAGGGGGAAGGGGCGTTTTTGATAAATATTCCCATTTTGGAGCTATTACACCCACAGACTTGAAATTTGGTTTGCATGTTTCTTATTGAGTAGAGATCCGCTTTGCGTTAATCCACTCCCAAAGCGGGTTGCGAGGAGTTAAAGGGGGATTACAGATAAAAAAAATCATGTTTCTGAACAGTTAGACCCACATACTTGAAATTTGGCAAGCATGTTTCTTTTGTTGAATAAAGATAATCTAAGAACTGATTTTGTGGAAATTGACTTCAATAGAGTATTACGAGAGCTGAAAGAGAGAAAAAAATCTTCTTTTTCAAACTACTAGACCTTCAGTAATAAAATTTAGCATGTATTTTTTTTGTTGTTGTTGAGTTCAAATCCGCAGAGAACGGGTCTTACGAAAGTCGACTCTCAAGGAAAGGGAAGGAGGGAGGGTCACGGGGCATATTGATAAAGAAATGTCTGTTTTTTGAGCTATTAGACTTAAACTTGAAATTTGTCAAGCATGTTTATTTTGTTGAGTAGAGATCTACTAAAAATGGGGGGGGGGAGTGTTAAGGAAACTTAAAAGATAAATATACTTCCGCTTTAGAAATTCAAGTTCTGTCTTTTTTTAACCAAGCGGCGAACTCTGTAGGAATTTTTTTTTAATACATCCGAAAGCATAATGATAAAACTACTTATATAAAAATAATTTAAACATATATAGTCGTACACTATAATGAAAAACTCAACGAAGTGTGCGGAAAATGGCTAGTGTATATATATATATTTATTTATTTAATTTGGGGTTAATTCCAAAATCTCATGTCGGAAATGTTTGATTTATTCAAAATCTTAACTAAGTCTGTGTAAATATTCGATTTTCGTCTGTCTAATTAAAGTCTAATGCAAAATCTGTGTTAGCGGTGCTGTTTTATCGAATGTTGACACAATAAATCATTCGAAACTACATCTAATAATTTCGTTAACAGAAATTGTATTTATATTTGTTTTACTTTTAATGTCAACACATAGTAAAAGTGATAATTCAATCCCAAGCCACGTTTTGTTGTCTTCTAGGCGTTGCATAATTTTTAGAATTAATATTTTCACTTTAATTAATTCTCTCTTTTGAAATATTTTTATGCATTCTAAGAGTAAGCCCTAGTAGTATTATTATTTTTGTTTATTTGGACCATTCTCAGAGTACTAGAGAATTTTAAAATATTTTTTGTGTGTGTGTTTATTTTCTAAGGGAGCATTAGTTACTAAGCAAGCATCACTTCTTTGCTCACCAAGTGAAACAAGAGATGTTCGCTCTACTTATGTAGAGTGTATGCAAAAATGAACAAGGTGGTGAATATATCTTCAGTGTTTTATAGTAAGTATATCCAAACAATTCTGATAAATTGTTTAAATCAAAAATTTTATTTTTTTAAAAATAAAAAAGCTCTATTTTTAAGTGTGCGAGACAGATTGTGCTATTCAATTTAAGAGAACCATCCAATAACAATAAACAAGCTTTAACTGCAAGCATAAATTTCCAATACAAAGAAAAGGAGGAGGCGAGAATCCAAACCTTCCTTAGAGACTCCAAAATGCTGGGTACTTCAGAACTTTTAATCAATGTCCAGGGGTAACATTTTGAAAAGATTATGCCTTAAAAGGATATATTGAAGACAAAAGTTTATGAGCCAGTGGCGTACACAGACCTCTTTTTATAGGTTTGGGGGGGGGGGTTAACCCCACCTTGGTGTATGCTACTGTTAAGAATTAGTGATTTATAGTCGGTCGCACATCTGGTATAGTGGTTAGTGACGTTGACTGATGCGCCGTAGGGCCTGGATTAGAATCCCGGAATGCGAGTGAATATTAGCGTCGCACTGTTCAGATACACGAGGGCTTCTGGCGACGGACCTCGTAATTTTAAACCATGGTCAAGTGACGAGGACGACACCTGAGCTGGCACCTCCCTCTCCAAACTATCACACCACGCCAACGGGAGGACGTTTGAGCTTCCAACAGATTTATAACGTGCATCGCTCCCTTATATGGCGGGTCTTCAGTGATGCTGGGCTCGAACTCATGACTTGTCAGCCATGATCCGCCTTGACCACTTGGCTACCGCGGCCACTCGAATACCGAAGAAGGCATGGATGTTTTGTAAATGTATAGTACCTTTAGGGCACATGGGGGTACTCTAAATAGCCGTCGAGGTGCAAGTTCTCTCGTGTGGTTGGTGGAAAAGGGTGAGAGTTGAAAGGCCCTGGCCCCCAGGGTGTTCTCCCTCAAAATTGGGATGGAACTGAGCAAAATCGTACTGTTACTTGTATGGCGCTCAAGGCTACGGCCAACGACAGGCGTACATCTAACCCCTTGCCATGATGGATTTCGTGGGCCTAGATCTGATGCAGTCGAGATAAGGTGGTATAAGAAACTACAATTGATATGGTGGTTTATAATTTGATATAGAATAATTGAAATACTTTGAAATATTTATATTTAAATAAAAACCAATATTTTATGGCGTTTACGGCTATTTTCATTCATCCGAACTTTTATTAATTAAAACATTTTCAACAGTAGTTTCATTACTCCTACATTTCAACATTTTTTAAAAACTTTTCTCGCTAATGGTAGTGGCCGCGGTAGCCAAGTGGTCTAGGCATCGGATCATGGCTAGCGTGTCATGAGTTCGATCCCAGTACCACTAAAGACCCACCGTGTAGGGGAGCGATGCCCGTTAAATCTGTCGAGAGCTCAAACGTCCTCCCGTTGGTGTGGTGTGGTAGTTAGGAGAGGGGTGTGCCTGCTCAGGTGTCGTCCTCGTCATTTGACCCTGGTTCTAAATTACGCGGACTGTCGCCCAAAGCCCTCGTGTTGGTAAACAGTGCGACGTTAATAATCACTCACTCACTCGCTAATGGTAAGTTCGAGAGCTATCACAAAAGAAAAAGCTTCGCGACCAGCGGGTCATTTGTTCGAATTCTAATTTCTCCGAAAGCTGTCTCGTTAAATAATTAAAGCTTCTGCATATTAAATCAACCTGAGCCACAAGAGATTTGTGTGTGTGTGTGCACCCTAATGGTCATGGTAGCGATTTCGTGGCTGGCGTTTTCGAGTCGCGGGTTCGAGTCCTGATGTCACTGAAGACCCGCCGCGTAGAGAGGCTGATGCACGTTGTTCACTCGCGTTTGTGTGGAAGTTAGAAACGTGGGGATGCTGGCTCAGGTATCGTCTTCGTCACTTGACCGTGGCTCAAAATTGCGAGGTTCGTCGCCAATAGCCCCCCCCCCCATTTTGCTTTAAGAGCGAAGTTTATAAACACTTAATCTGCATTTAGTGTGGAAATTTACTGTGGGGCTGTTTTCGCCTCATGTCGAAAAAGCTTGGAACATAATGCGGAACATATTTAAAGAAAAAAAATCCGAGTTTCATATCAATTCGTGACTGCATTAGTTACCTGCGTTCTTTCAAAATTTAAAAAGCATTCCATAAAGGCGCAACTTTTTCATTTAACGTGGAGTATGAAAGACCATTTATCATTGCGGTACATGAGGCCAATAAAGGAATACGCCTCACTCTATGAAAATAATTGGACCCATTCAACTAAAAATGAGCAATTCAGTGAAATGTGCTGCTCTCTTTTGTAGCATCTCTATTTGCTCTTTTGGTAGTTATTGCAAGGGGGGGGGATTAATTTGTAGGATGAATTTTTCCTTGTTTTGTCTTGTTCTTCCTGACAAGTGCTGATATTTTTCGTAATATAGATTCCTACTTTACTAAAAAGGCTGGCTGGGTGGCGTGGTTGG
Source organism: Trichonephila clavata (assembly GCA_019973975.1). Classification (NCBI taxonomy): domain Eukaryota; kingdom Metazoa; phylum Arthropoda; class Arachnida; order Araneae; family Nephilidae; genus Trichonephila; species Trichonephila clavata. The sequence continues at coordinate 95,017 of BMAO01028397.1, forward strand.
TTTGTCGATGGCCTTCTGCACCTAAGGTTGCGGGTTCGACCCTGGCCCAGGTCGGTGGATTTTCGTGATGCAGAAAATCGACAGCGGCCATGTCGTATGATTATACGGCATGTAAAAGATCCCTAGAGGGTCTGTTTGGCTTGGCTGCTCTCGGCAAAATTAAATCCTAGTACAAGTTCGCATCGTCAGAGCTCAGGTGCCTCATTTCTAGGTTGGAAACTGGGCTTCAAAATTACCCGCGGTGATTGGTATCCGCCTATAGGGTGCAGCACTAAAAAGAGATACAAGTACTAGATCTGCAATGGTAAAACCCTAATCTGCAGCCCATTGGAAATTTAAAAAAAATTTTACTAAGAAGATAATAGTTTTTTGATTTAAGTACCGACAGATAGTTAGGTCAGGTCGCTTCACTGATGTTCTCGGATGTGTGAAGCAATAGCCCCCTTGGATAAGTGGACACATTGTTGCATCCATCGACAAAGACATCTTCAAAGCTCTAGCTTTGAAGGCCCTACTCACTGGTATGAAAGGTGTTTTGGGTGGTTCTGAAAAAGTGATCAATTTCATCAGAGGAGAAATCCATCCACAGTATTTAAAGGCTGTTCTCATCTTTTTGTCACCCGCCGTGCAGAGGGAGGGGGAGGGGAGGTGTCAACTCAGGTGTTGTCCTCGTCACTTGACAATGGCTCAAAATTACGAGATATGTCGCCAATAGCCCTCGCGCAGCTTTTTATAGTGATGTGTTTATATAACTCTCGCTCACTCGTCTTTTAGTCAATAGGTGGCCAATAGTTACGAAAGTTTTTCACACTGAGGTTCACTGGCTTTCTCGAGTAAAGTTCTTATATGTTTTTTCCCTTTCTTTTTTGAATTTCGACATGAAGTCAAAGCGTTCTTTGTGTGACTTCACCCTCCTTTCGACATCGATTTAAATTCAACCATGAAAGGCTTCAAAACCCTGACATCTAAATGTGTCCCTTCAGAATAATACAGTTACAATTTTCTAAGTTATCGACGGAATAGTCTTTCGTGGGGTAAAAAAAGTTTTGGAAGTTATGTATTGAGAACTATCGTGTTTTTGAAACTCTGTTATATGACTGAATATGATATGACTTCCACTGAAAAATATTGTCAATATGTATTTTTATCAGTTCGAAAAAAGTTATATTGATTGGACAAAAAATGGATTTTTTACTTAAGGTAGAATTTTTGAAAAGCAATTCCTCATATTTTGCTGAACTAACTTGAAAGGAGAGTATCCTGAACTATTCGATAACGTAATCACTATTCTGCCACTGCTCAAAACGCCACATTAGAGGAGAGGGACCTTTCTTGTCCTACTTTAAAAAAAATAAGTACAGGAATAGATTTTCCCGTATAAGTTCAGATTTGAGCCTATATTTATCATCTGATTTAAATTTCAAATTAATGCTTCTCGCCAAAAAAATTCACATTTCCCATTAAATATGGATTTATTTTTTAATTTAATTAGATTTTATATAGCAATTACCAATGCACTTTTTTGTATCATTAGTAAATATAAAATTCTCTCTGTATCATTTTATTATTGTGTACATATTGATTGTTAGTAATTGTACATGTGGTTCGTAGAACAGTGGTGATTGGTTTAGTGATATACGAATTTAAAAGGTTGAGAAACGCTGTTTTGTAGATTAGTGAAATCAGGATATGATATTAAAGTTGGGGTATTTTTATATCTAAACATTTTTCCAAATTTGGGTCCTAATCTTTACCATTACGCGATGACAGTTTTTAGTAAGGTACCAACTCAAGTGCCGATCTCGTCTTATGATCGTTGCTTGAAGTTAACTACTTTGCTAATAACCCATTCTATAGAGCTGAGGTGTTAATACAAAACAAATAGATCATCGTTCTTTTATTCTTTGAAAATTTGTAACTTAATTGAAATTAATTTTTAAGATATGTAACTTAGTTAACAATTTCGTAGCAAAATTTTTTTATTATTATTCGAGTACTATTGAGACCACGAGATAGTCTATAGTTATCGCCATGTAATCTTTAATGTTGTGAATATTAATATTACACCGCATGTTTCATAAAAGTAATTTAAATTATTACACTTAAAGTGTACGATCTGGTTTACTAAAAAAAATCAGCTCAACTTAGTTAGTTAAAAATTATTTAAAACGATTATTCTTATGTAATTAATTGAATTTATTCTTTTCTTGTAAAGATATTATGATTTATTTGATTGTCATTTTGATAAAAGCACTTATTTACCTTATATTTCTGAAAATCAAAAATATATTATTCTTTGTAAGCATTGCAGATCATCCTACTTCATCTATTTCTTGAATCCAAGAATTCCGTCCCGCCCTTTATGTAGGAGCCAATTGTTGAAGTAGTCAAAATATTTTTAATGTTTAAGCTCTTTGCAGGGAATTCCGTGCCTTTTGAATCGTTATGCAGCATTCTTCATCACCGTCTTTTTTTTTAACGTTATCTTCTATTTTTTGCCCTTTATTGTTTTTTAAAATAAAATTTGCGAGATTTTATTGGTTGCTTTTACACTCGTTGGTGATTTGCTCATTTTTGCAAACTTTTTCAAGAGAATTTTCTGATATATCCCTTCCTTTCCAAACTAGTTTAATTTCGAACTACTGAGAGTAGAAGTTCATTTTGTAATTAATGATGAGAATTATATGACGATGGTAAATTTTATTCGTGAAAGTTGTTCTACTGTAGATAATATGTCCTTTTTTAGACTCATTAAATAGTTTTTAAGATTTTATTCTTGGTAATGTTTACAAAGCAATTCATTTGAATCATAAACGACTCAAGCCAATTTCTTAGCTCAGGCTTATTTTCATTCGACCTTTCAAAGGTTTAAATGGAATGTTCTTTTTTAATCCAATTTTCTTATCTACTTCATTATTATTACTTATGGCAACAAAACGAAAGACAGAAAAATGATTCATTAAATTTTTTTCTGGAACAATTTCATGAAGCTTATTTTCATACTCTTTAAAATGCCAGTTTTAAATCTTTTATTTGTTCAGAACGTATTTGTTATTAGTAGTTCTATTTATTTTTTCGTATCAAATGAACTGGCCACTCGTTTTGTCTGTTCTGTTTTCACCCTTCCTAGAAAATAAGAAAGACAATTCTTCTGTAACGTGAACTCTCCGAAAGAGCAGTCATTTAAAAAGAACCAAATTCTTTTTTTTTCAAGTTCTTGAAAGTGTCAATGAGGCGGAACTGCAGTTTATTTCGACCTGTGTTAGTTATCTTCCATTGAGGAAAACTGTCATATCCGTTCGTCTGCGTATACATCTATTCAACGCTAGATGTCGCTACGAGACAATTTCCATCCATTTTTCTTCCGATGTAAAAATAAAAACGTTTTGACTTAAGAAATGAATAATAAAAAGAAAAAGTAATTGGTTTCGAAACATTTTGTTGTGGTGTAATTTTATGGTCAACTATTTACTCTTGGTTGAATATCAGAGAAATGAATCGAGGCTATACCTTTGCTTTTGGATGATATTTAGGATTATGCAACCGGGTGTGGTGTAGGAAGTGATGCATTTTGATATTTTTTCCTGTCAGGTGAACAGCGTGAAATTTATTATGGTCTTGGCGTAAAATACGGTGAAAAATTTAAATAAGGGTAAAATTGATCCATTTGAAAATGTGTGCGTGCTTGTAGCTTTACTTTTCACCGTAAAATCGTATTTGGGGCTGTGCTTTTTTCTCTTTTAAAAATATATGTGTTGGGGGGAGTGAATGAAATTTTGTGCATTTCTTATCGAGCCTGACACTTTCTATTAATTTTTGGACAAAAATCGAGTGTGGTTTTTTTTTTTTCCAAATAAAATTACGAAATGTCTCGATGTTTAATTTTCAGCGATATAATTTTTCTGGCAGATGATAAATTTTAAATTTTTTTAAAAACATTGGCAATTTTTAAAAAAATATTGTTAAAAACAAACCATTGGAAACGAATTTTTTTAAAGTAAAAATTTTAAGTTCCTCCCCTTTCCTTCAAAAACACCCCTTATAATTTTCATTAAAGATGTTATTTATGATCTTAATAATGTTTTAATCGGTTTTGTGCTCTTCTTATAGGCAAGTCAAGTCGTATAATTGCGAACAGAAACTAACGAAATACCTCAACTATATTTTAAGATTTTCGTTTTATTTTAATGGTGTTCATCCTAAAATGTGCACTGCTTCTCACCTTACAAGCAACATTATTCGAAAGGGGTACTTCGTTACAATCGACGAAATCTATTTTAACGAGGTTAGAGTTTATAAGGGGGAAGAGATTTTTATATTCATTGTTACTTCAAATTAAGGTGTACAAGATTTATATCTTAATTGTCTTCCTTTTACTTGTTTTGAATTTTATTTACAGCTATATTATTTTTGGACTTAATCAAATAAAAAGGTTGGAAACTCTTGAACCATTTTTTATTCATCTTTGGGAAAGTCTTTTGTTGGAACTAGACTTATTATTATGTTCCATCTTTAGTTGCAAGAAGAATAAATTGTCAACTGTTTAATAATATAAAGGATCTTAAAAGTGTACATATCTTCAATAAATCAATTTGTGTTCTATTTTAATATTCCTATAATTCTTATTAAATTCAGAACACAAAACAGTAACTAATAAGATACTGAATATTGTGTTTAGAACTAATAAAGATGAAAATATGTCTTAGAAAAACAATTTTAGTTTTATTTGTTTCTTTGGGGGAAAAGCGGAATACTAAAAATTAAAACAAATAATTGAATGAAATTTATATGTAAAACATGATGCATAGGTACAAAGGGAATTAATTGGTAGTCCTTATCGCAATTGTTCAGTTCCTGAATCCGTTCCAAGTTCACTTCAAAAATAAATTGGCATGAAATATTCTTTCATAAATAATATTTGAACTTTTCTTACGGAAAGAATATTTTCTTTCTTAAATGATATCGCTGGCAATGATCGAATATTTTAATAATAAGCTGACAGTTATTAAAAAAGAAAAACTTTTAAACTTTTCTGTTTGTTGTGCATTTAAAATACTAATTTTTTTTATTATTTTTACTATCGCCTTTTTATACATATTTGTAATAAAGGAGACAAATTATGTGAATTGGTTCACATTACTGTGCTGAGTATGTTGTTTGTTTTCAAATCTATTGAATCTAATGCAATTTTAAAGTATCTCTACTGACATATAGTTATAATTTTTATTCGTACAGATAACGATATCGTTATTTAGCAATCTGAATCATCTGGAATTAACGTAGCGTGACGTTTTACTGTTTGAAATTAATGACTTTTCAACTATTAATAAATTTTCAGGACGATTAGAGATTCTCACAATTTTAAAATTAATTATTTTCCTGTGTGTAAATAAACACTCATTTCAATCTTTTAATTAATGAATATTTAATTTAACTTTGATAAGGTATTTTTACTGCATCACTGAGAGCAAACTAGACGGAAGACATAGAATCCATTTCACACGAGAGAAAAACTAAAGACTATATATTAATATTTTTAATGATTTGTTTTGAATACATAAAAATACAGTATTTGTGCACCATCTCCTAACAAATATCCTACATCAGCAAAAAAAAAAAATTGTTTTATCAAATATTGTGGATTGTATATAATTTTATATACTTCATAGAAGAAAAACAGTGATAAACACATATGAAACATTTGTAGAGTACATCTTTTAAATATACATATTTAAATTACGAAAACTGCTAGTTTTGTAAGAAATATTAAGTATAAAGTAAAATAATAATCAGAATGAACTTAATTCTTGTAATGTCATTGTTACATGATAATCATGATACAATCATGTAGTGCCGATTTAAGCTCATTTCGAGCCCTGGGCCCCCTTGGCACTGGTGGATCGAAATTTATAACCAGACAATCTGGTAAGTCCAGCCTTTCCGGGCCCCTGGATAAACCTGGGTGCCCAATGGATAAACCGGCACTGCAATCATGTGTTTCCAGCCAATCAATTCAAGCACTTTGCTGTTGCCAACTTGTGCTTCTTGCAGAAACTTTCTTTTAAAAAGAACATATTTGTCAACAATAATAACTCACATAAGTAAATAAGATACATTTGATTTAATAGTACACGCGTATAGTAAAAATACTATTTAAACCTTAAACTTTTGATAATCCCCCCCCCCTTAAAATTTGAACATCTACACCCAATTATAAAATTAAATTTTTTTCTTAAATTTTACAAATAGCATATCAAGTACAAGTTAAATGTTAGTCTTGAATTCGTTAAAGAACAAGTTATTATCTTTATCGTGTGATCGTTATGAATTTAGCCCATTAACCACTCTGTTAGCCTTACGATCTAATAAAATTAAATAAAAACAGTTGAATATAAACATTCGATAAAAATATAGCATTTTAATATTTTATTTTTTCCCCCTTCATTTTTGTTCCAGTCATAAAATAAAGATTTCACAATTTTTCTTCTTTTGGAATTTTACTCTGTGAGCCATTTTGAACTTTTTTATATTGAAATAAACATTAGTAAAAGTTTATTTTTTAATTTATTCCTAAATTTTGTGCCATTCGAATTGTTTTACAATTAGAATTGCATGCCTATGTAAATAGAATCAAGCATTTGGAAAAATATATCCTTGTTCCACAAAGTGCGAAAAAATTAACTAGATACTTTACCTACTTTCATAATAGTCTTTGATTTTTTATGTAAAAAAGGCTTACATCCTCTTAAATATCATTGTAAAAATAATTCCATTTTTGTTTTCAAATCAAATATTTTCATTCTATACCATTGAGGTAATGGTCGCAGAGAAAGTAGGAAGCATTCCTCAGCGAACGTTCTAATTGGGGATTCAAATGGAGCATTCTTCTAATTCGACGCCTGACTAATCGGTTCTTTTGTGTGTTCGTAGCAAACGATAACATTCCAGTCATTATCCATTATTTCTAGAGATCGGAAATGTGCGACAATTGCGTTACAAATTATCCCATTCCGACTAACAATGATGTTGTTATTCCTTCTAGGAGGAATATAGCGGTTATTTCTTTTTGATCCTACGCATTGTCTGTTTGTCGTGTTCTTTTACGATTTTTTTTATCTTGAATTGTTAAATATTTCACAGCATTGATTGTTTTTTTATTCTATGTATTGTGTATTCGTCCTTGTTCTTTTGCTAGGTTTTTATTTCAGAATTTGTGGTTCGATCTTCAATGTTTCATAGTATTTTTTTGTTAACCCCATATATTGGCCAATAACTTTCTTCTTGGTTTTTATTATATATTTTTTTAATGGGGTGGGGGGGGTATCCCTAAATATTTTGCAAGATTGCCCCCCCCCTTCCTTTCCTGCAATCCATATATGAAAATATATGGATTGCATTCCAATCTTTAGAATTTCTTAACAAGGTTTCTTTAGGTAATAAATATATATTTCGTAAAAAATTTCTTACAATTTTGTATGTTCTTAAGATTTTATGTATTCTGTTTTTATTTTGTAAATAATGTGTATTTATGGAATTTTTCTTTTTCTACGTTTTTGATTAGCTACATTTAGACTTATATTCGAAATTTACCTTCTCAGTTTCGTTATCACGTAATTTGTTATGATCATGTTCCCATGTTCATTTTAAATTCTCGCCCCGCTGATATATCGTACGAAAACGCAGGATTGGATTTGGTGATATACCTTTTGGGTTTCGTGGAAATATTGTGAAAAATGTTCTACATCTAAAGTTCAATAAATATATTTGAATTGTCGAAAAACTCGGGTACTTATATATTATACCGTCAACCATTTTCGTCAAATTAAAAGATATTGCCAAGTGCTGCGATATGTAGCCAAGAGCGGAAACCTTTCCTGCGTATGTTCGAACACAATAATAACTATGTCAGCACTTGGCGACGTTTTTTGATTTAGTGAAATTGGTCGACGGATAATACAAAAATACCCCAACACGTAGTATTATATTTCAAATAAATCTTTGCAAAAATATTTAAATTTTAGTTAAGAATATTAAATTACATTAAAATGTGCATTTTTGTAAAGTATTTTTTTAAACATCTTGGTACTTACGTATTAACTTCATGACAGCTACTTATCGCCAAAAATTTTAAAAGTTATGGTAACTTTTTCTGACGCTAACAAAAATTTGTTGAAATTCGCCAATGACTGGAAGTTGATACGCGTGTACCATATTTTCGTGGTAAAGCCTTTAAACATACGTGGTATTATTTTTCTTTAAAAAATTTTTTTTAAAGAATATTTCTTTCTGTGAAAAAATCGCTTAAAAATTAATGTCTCAAGATCTTAAAATATTTGCCATCATTTTACCAAAAGTATACCTTTATCTTGTGAAGCTCTTGTATGGAAAAATAGATAATAAAAATGCAGCATCTCATCAAAAAAGGATTTAATATGCAAATTTCTAAAGAAGGAGGATTAAAATTTCGTCCAAGGCAAACTTTTTTTCATGAATCGAACATATTTAAACCATTAAATCTTGCGAAAAAAGAATGTTACAAAGTATATTCTAAACGTCAGAAAAGAATTAAGTCTCTTTAAATATGCGAATATATACCTTAGATAAACGTTTACTGCTGTAATAATTTTGCAAACTGTGCTATACTTTCTGTATGAAACTGATTTTATGCAATGTGTATGCTAATGAATTTTAACTCTATAGTTAAGAATGAAAAGAGGGTAAAAATGGTGTATTTTCTTTTTGGAACTAGAAATTTTGAAATGATTTGGTATCTTAACTTATATTTTTAGAAGAATACAATGTTTGAAGGTAATTATAGTAACTGTTTCATGAGATTTTTTTGTTAAATTCAGTATTAAATAAATTTTTCCAAAAAGATATTCTTAAATTAATGTGTTATTGAAAAAATATGATCCTTTTACCTGTTAAAGTAGCAACTTAAGCAGTATTCAATCTTCAGTCTCATCTTGGCATTTGAGATGGGTCCTTCTTTTGTTTTAAATTTAAAACACATATCGAGTACTTTTTATAGAGGTTTTTGTAATATTTTATGAATTACTTAGGAAAACAAACAAACTATGACAGTTTTTTAAAATTATTTTTTGGACATAAATATGTTTCTCTGTGAGAAATAGGATTACTTGCTCTTTTTTAGATTTAGAATTAATCCCTGGTCCTACACTAGAAATAAGTAATAATGATATGTATTTGGAATCGATTCCTTCTCAGTAATGTGTTCCATCCAAAAATCTATTAATTTGGTCATTTCTTGTAATGACTTGTCTTGTAACTCTTCTAAATATGCAATGTAAAGTTAAATTTGTAATTTTTTATATCTTAAAATTTTCTTATGATTTTACAGATTGAGCAGTCTCTGATTTATCGTTTCATAATTAACAGAATATTGAAATACATTCAAAAATTAAGGTACTGGGATATAAACCTAAATTAATTATTACATATTCCAAAATTTAACGAGATAACAAAAAAAAAAACATAAAATAATTGGGTAAAGGAACATATATTCTGCATGGTATAGGATACAGAAATATACATTTTGTAAATAATAGGATATTGGAACTTATACTGAAGCTAATATACTGAAACCTAGTAGTTGTAAGTAACAATTTGGTACATTTCTAAACGTTATGAAATGTACAGTTATTAAATATAAATGAAATTTACTTGGGCAACAATTAGGAAAAATTTAACAAGAAAAATATATCGAGTTGGGGAAGGTCCTTAATTTAAGTAGGCATCTCGCGCGTTATTTCATATCTGTAGGGAAAAGAGAGGGAAAGGGGTAAAAAAAAACATTTTAATAAAATAACTATTTTTTATTTAATGCAATAAATATTGCCAATAGTGTCTGATAAATTTGCTACATAACTTCAACTTCCATGTGCATATGGCCAAATACTGGAAGAACTGGAATTTAATAGTAGTTTTTGAAAATGATTTATGCATTAGATTTAGTGCAATGAAATGTTTTCAAAAATAAAATGAATAACATCTAGTTTGGGGGAGGGGGGTCGATCATTCAGAATGTTTCTCTCAAAAAGAATGTTAGTTCCGTCAACTATTTCAGATGTGAGAGATGCTCCAACACAAAACATTTCTTCTTTCGGAATCTCTTTTGAATTTCAATCGCATCTGTAGCATTTTCATTTCTTTCTTTTTCTCCATTCAATTTTTCCACTTGAAAGCACATTCTCGTTGTTCGAAATGTACCATCCACAAGAGTTGTTTGACATGCGTTTCTAAACTTGAAAAGAAACCGGTTCTACGCTTTTTGTAAAAAAGGCTTCAATTCTGTTTTCTCGATAATATCAAATTGCCCATTTTTTCTCTCGTTACTCTTATTCCTTTGCTTAACTACAGGTTAAAATGCATGCTCAGTGGTGTCCTAATCTGTTTGTACTCTTTGGTGCGTTTGCATTGCTCGTCCGCTTTGGTTTTGTAATTTAAGCACAATGAGCCGTATTTGTGTCGAAGTAATGTTTTCGGTAAATGTTATGTGAAGGTGTGTGTGTTAGGGATTCTTCCATTATAGTTTCTCCATTTGGGTCTTTTTCTTTTATGACCCTGCGTAATGTGTTTTTCGATTGATAAGAAACACGGCTTCGTGGACTGATTTTAGAAATTTAGTGTTTTGTTCCATTGAACATATTTAAATATGCAAAAAGCGTTGTCCCCCCCCCCCCTTGAATTTTGTTCTTAAAAATGTGTTTAATGGATTTGGAAGTTACAGTCTTAACAAGTGAAAAAAATAATTACAGTGTAAAGTCATTGTTAAAAGAACCATTAAGGGTTTTAACTTTAATGTGTGCTTAGATATTAATGGGTAATCTATTCAGGTCACGTGATAAATACTATCACGTGTTCTCCTTTGAATTCAAAACTGACATTAGACTCGCACTTTTTGTTCTACTTATGAAATGCAGATAAAATTTCAAATTTGATAATTGAGTAAAGATATTCAGTTATTAACATTCTTTTTAAAGTTTTTCAAAATTAAAAAAAAAATTGTAATGCGTGCATTTTTTAAATCAAAGGCACTCTGTTTATTTATGAACGTTATTACTGTTGACAAACATGTACATTTATAAAGAATGTTTCAGTGAAAAAAAACCAAAAGTTGGCAACAACAAAGCGCATGAACTAATTGGCTAGAAACGTGTAACTGCATTTATCGTGTGAATATGACGTCATACGAATTTATAAACTGATTGGCTGGAAACACATTATTAACGTTATCATGTGACTGTGGCGTCATATGAAGTTAGCCACCTTGATTAAAAGGGATTGAAAATTTTAACTTCCAATTTTCCTGCTGCAGGTAATGGGAAATAATATAAATAAAGTCCTATAAAAACAACTAGTTTTCTCAAAATTTTTTTTAAAATCTTTAAAATAATTGTTTATTTGTTGGTTATTGTCCCATTTGTAAAGTTTTTTTTTCCAACCACATAGATGAAAATAACATTAATTTTTAACTGAGTATTGTGTTATATTTTGACATGAACTATTCGCGGAAATCCATACCATTTTGTCAAAGCCTACATCACACTTTCCTTAACCAGATAATTATGTTCTTTCCTCTTCTATCTTGGAAGTTTTAATTTCTCTTCGTTTTAATCTTAATCATTTTAAAGACTAATTGGATCTGTCAGACCAAAAAAAAAAGGAACAGTTAGTTCCCTTATTATATTTCGAAAGCAACTCATTTTGCATTTGTGAGGAAGATTATTCGACTGTACGTTACTTTATCATCATTTTTTTTTTTTAAAAAAATTCCGAGTAAAGTTAATTTTCTGGGGGTTTAATTTAGTTTTTAAAAAAAGTAATAAAATCTTAATGTACTAATTACTTTCTTTTGCGTTGTATGTGTGAATAATAATTTTTTTCCTCTAAATTGTATTGGATGTTTCTCTTTTCTTTTTCTAAATACCTTTTTTTTAAAAAAATATCTTAGAATTAAACCATAACAAAATAATACAGCGTAATTGATTTTTCTACCTTAATGAATTACTATGCTGTGGGAAAATAAAATCAAACTTCCGTATTCTTTCCAAAACATACCATTTCGTTACAGCTTAATTAAATTAAAGTAAATCCTCGTTTCAGTTAAAATATTCCTTGGTTTATTGCATGCATAATTTCCACATGGCACGCTAGTTTTCTTTTTTGCAATTCTTTTCCTAAGTTTCTACAACTGCTGCTGCCAAAACTTACGTTGAAATTAAATCTGAATTTTTATGTAAATTTCGCGCTTATATTCTGAATAAATAAGATTTTGAGAGGAATATTTAACAAAGCTAAACACAGTTGTCGAGAATTCTGACTGAAAGAGAAAAGAACATTTTCAGTTTAAAATGTCACTTCCGTTCTTATGTCAACCTTTCTTGTCTTTTCTGACATGAAGATTAATTGTAGCCTAAATTAGATATGTCATGATAATAAATTGCTTATCTTTGTTGGGCACCAAATTAATTTTAAATAGTCCTCCAGGAATGAAATTCTTTTTCTATACAGATTTTGATCCATTTTTTTAAAAATCATTTTATTATATTTAAATTGGAATTATTTGCTACTTAAATTAAATCACATTTCGTATTTTATTGGTTTTGTTCATCGAGCTTGAATAAGCCATCAGGTTTTAAAAAGCCCAATTTGTTGAAATTTTTTTAAATATATCGTTAGTAATCTATTATGGATATTGGTTAGATATCAAAATTAACGAAGGAATGTGTTTATTCTACCAAACTTTAAAAAAGGGCGGGGGAGGGGGGATTACGAACTCTCTAGGCACAATTATTTATTAACGTAGCCGTTACCTCTCTCTACCGCTTTGCTGGGTATTTCCTGATGTTGTATGACTATAATATACTGTGTGTTTTTAAGTTATTGATATCTTCCTCCTATCACCAAGTTTTCAATTGTATTGAAAAACATTCTTATCGCCCTCCCCTTTTAATTTAAAAAAGGAAAATCTTAAATTTCTAAAGTAGAAGTATAATCTTTTAGATCTTTGTATCCCCCCCCCTCCTCCCCGGAGTCAAGTTTTGAAAAACCCATTTTTAGCGGATTTCTTCTCAATAAAATAGTATTAAATTTTAAGTCTGTTGGTCCTATAATTCAAAATCAGAATTTTTTTTTATCTATACGCCCCCGTTATCTCCCGCAGCCCCCTTTGATTGAGGATTCCCATAAAACACGTTCTTAGCGGATTTCGACTCAACAAAAGAAATATACTTACCAAATTTCAAATTAGTAGGTCGAATGGTTCAAAAACGGAAATTTTTTTTTATCCATACGCCCCCGTAATCCTTTTGCGAGTCGATTTCCGTAAAACCCGTTCTTAGCGATCTCTGCTCAACAAAAGAAACATGTTTTCCGAATTTCAAGTCGTAATGAATGAGTGAGGGAGTCGCTTTGCTCTTTTATATACAGATGTATCCTGAGTATTAATATTAGATGACTTTTCGTTGTAGGTGCAACAATCATGTAAAGAATGAAATTATCGTACGTATTAATAATATTCCGTGTTTCATGTTCAAATATTTTCAACGAATTATGATCTTTAAATATTGAAATATAATTGTTATCCATTAGAATATGTACAAATGAAAGTTAACTATAGATTTTTTTTAATAGTGTGATTGGAATTACTAATTGTTTTGAGCAGTAAAAAATATCATCTAGTTGATATTGTTTGCCATTATTATAATTTTGTATTCTGAAAGTGTTTTCATTTTGTCCTTGAATCTTCCAATTAAATCCTTATCGTATGGAACATCGATTTTGGAATTACAAGGCTTCAAGAATGCAATTTAAATTTGTATTTTTCTTTTATTGACTAATTGACTTTGACCATATTTTGGCACAGAATCTGTGTTTACGCAATTTTTTTTTAGCACTGCCTGCTTACAAGCATTTTATTACTTAGAAATATGCCATTAATGGATTTGGCGATTAAAGGACATCGTGCCAAGATAAAAGCTTTCAGCATTTTTGTTATTGACTGTTTTTATTTTAATATAATCCACATTGTCCGAAATTTATTTACACGATTTTCCATTTTTCTATAAAAAAAATTGCTCTTTTACCCTTGTTACTCCAATGGTTGCTAATTGCCACACCTCCAATTGCATGGCTTATAAGCGATATTAGATTTAAAACTGCTCAAAATATTGTCAAATTAGAATATTTTAAATCTTTTTTTTATTATTATTTTTTAAAAAATTTACTCTTTATATTCAATTGCCATACAACAGAGTGTATATATTAATTTTTTTGTATTCGTGTAAATATGCACACATATCAAAATATATCTTACTAAGTGTTATCTAACTTTTAATATGCGTTTGTTTGGTTTGTACAAATTAAAAAGCACCGTAAAAATACTAGTACAACAGGGCTCACTAAAGTACAGTATATTTGGTGTTAACAGCCAAGTTTTCGTGGAAATTATTCATCGTTCATTTCGTGTATTTACAATAACTAAAAATATTATATTGTAATAATTAGATATTTCTTATTTTTGCATTGGTGGATGTATTACATATATTTGTTTATATATTATGGGAGGGATGAGCAAATAGTAGCCCACGGGACAAGCAATCCTGACTTTAAAGGAATTGTAAAAAAGTGTGATGGGGTATGTTTGTATCATTAAACCGATTCAAAAATTAAAAGTGCTTGCAGTTATACTTATGAAATTAAACAATACATGAATTAAAACTGCCTTCTTTTTTATTTAACGTATACGTATTGATTTTTATGGTACAATTTCTGTTTTTTCTGAGAATCAAAGTTAACTAATGAATGCAATCATTTTAAAAAGAAGTGGTCCTCGAGCCAAAAAGAAAAAGAAAGAAAGATAAAAATAAATCATGATTATGGAGTTTTTAAACTTTTCTTTGTTATATTTTATATGCAATTTGAAAAGACCACCAGAGAGACCTTTAATTCCATACTGAAACATCCCCGCCTAAAAGTGCTTCGGAATTTTTCCGCCTACTTGAACAATATATAGTCCATATAACTATGTTACCATAGAAACGTTCTAAAAATAAGAAGATAAAATATAATTCTTTAAAGGGAAAAAAAACAATTCGCAATTAAGTTTTTCTTAAATATCCTTAAAGTAAAAAGCAATCGTGGACATCTTTAGTTAAACGTTTTTCTTTTTGAAAAAATTGTTAAACAATCCAAGCCAGTTTCGTTTCATATATCAAGTACATATTTCCCCTTTCTTTTCTTGAATCTTTCTTATCAAAAGTTCCAACCTTATGTTTAGATTAAACCAAACCAGATTCCGAGAATAGTTTACACATCCTGCTCTATAATAATCACAAACCATTATCTTTCTTCTTGACTGGCTTCCAAAGAGAAGATCGAAACCTTAACTATCCATCGCTTGCGTCGCTGACTTTAATCTTGCGGCGCACACGTTAATGAGAATGTTGTAACACAGGGGCGAGCGGGGGGTCTGACCTTTTTTTTTCTTTCCCGAAATTACCACTTTCCACATCGCGGAGATTTCGCGAGAATCGGTCATTAATGAACGTCTGTGCAGTTTGCTAATCACATGGGGGCCTCGGGAAAATTAACCACCTGCTGGCTTGCTTGGATCTTTACCAATATGGAAGTCGGCCGAAATTAGTAGAAAAATGGTTAGGAACGCTTATTGATTACCTTATTTTTGATAGTGATGCTTTTGTCGATGAAAAAATTAACCGGAGAAAAAGTAAGGTTGGTCATTAATTTAATTTTGGGCACGCATATGTATCGCATGGGTGGAGCGGTGTGATTTTTCCGGCTGGTGTTAAAATGTTTTTCTGGACTTGCTTGATAATGTTGGCTATTCTTGTGAATGGAAGCCATCTTGGTCGTGGCTGTCGAGTCCTGATGCCATTGAAAATCCGCCTTAAATTAGGAGTTGTTTCACATTCAATCTGTTCAAATTCCCTTCCACTGGCGTAGCTAGTCCTAAGTGGGTCTCGTATCAAAATTTCTTGAAAACCCTTAAAAAAATTAGCGAATTAATATAATTTATTTGAAATTGTGTCAAAATGTTACACATGTTAAATTGTTGATACGGTGGTAGCTACGCCCCTGTTCCCTTTATCTACGGTTGATGACGGTATATCTGTGGGCATCCAGTCCTCAATCCCATATCGTGAGAGTCTTAGATGTGGGAACGATGTTTGTTAAGTTTTACTTTCTGCGGAGAGGCATGTTGGCTATTGGTTGATTGGAGGTGATCCGGGGGCGGGGCTATGAGTGGCGTCTTGACTTGGAAATTCAGATCCTTTCCTCGGAATGTTTGGCTTGGCTGAGAGCTGAGACACTGCTCTCTGATTGGCCGGGGATGGTTGAGGATACAGACTCGTATTGGCTGCCCACAAGGGGTGTAAAAAATAGATTGAAAAAATAGCTTGTCCAGTGGGGCAAAGTAGAGGAATAAAAAAATAATGAAAATAAATTTAGCAAATTGACTGGGTGCAATTATTAAAAAAATTATTGCGAGAGAAAATAACTTAGGGCGGGTTGTAAGAGTCCCTTTATCTACGCATCCACACACATCGGCGTTGTGTGGATGTGTAGATAAAGGGACGGCGCCAACTCGGATGTCGCCCTCTTTATTTGATCGCGGTTCAAAATTACGAGGCTCGTCGCCAATATCCCAGGTATAGTTTCAAAGTAAGGCATAGTGAAAAATTTGTTCAATTGAATCATGATGCCAATAAAAAACCGTCTTATAGAGGGTTGACGAGGGTATGTAAATCATAGTGACGTGGTGCACTCGGTTGCCCAGTTGTCATGATCACGGACTCGTGGCCGGCGTGTCATGAGTTTGAGCCCTGATGCCACTGAAAAGCCGCTGTGTAGAGGAGCTGGTGCATGTTAAATCTGTTGAGACTCAGTCCTACCGATGGCGTGGTGTGGAAGTTCAGGATAGTGTGCTAGTTCAGGCGTCTTCCTCGTCATTTTACCGTGGTTCAAAATTGCGTCTATAGCCTTCGTGTTGCTTTTTCGTGCTATGTTAATAAACACTCCTCCACAGTGACGTGGTGTGAAAATTTAGAAAATGAGGTGCCACACACAGCTCAAATGTCCTCGTCTCTTGACCGTGGTTTAGAGTTATGAGATCTGTCGCCAATAGCTCTTGTGTTGCTTTTTACGATTTTAATTAAAACAATTAAAACCACAAACAGTTATAAGCCCTTTTTTGGTGTGATATGCAAGTTATATGTCAGATTTTCGTGGTTCTATTTGCTCATTGTCTGCGTCAAATATAAAAGGGCACTGAGAAATTTAGTATCTAGATATTCCACGAAGATTCCTGAAATAGACCAGGAAGAGGGACGAAAAATCGTTACTCGAATCTTTTTATATTTTTCTGCTTTAGTTGGACATAAGCTGTTGAAAGCAGACCTCTATAGAACGTTGAACCCTTTTTAGAAGAAAAAAGTTTCAAATTGCAGGTTGTAAAGGAAAATGCCAATTATCTTGTCTGAAAATACTATTTAGTGAAATCCTGTTTAGTTTGTAGTAAATATTTTTTTTCTATAAAAAGTCTTTTTTCCGCCACTCACTGGTTTTGGTTTTTGAATTGAAAGTTTTAAAATATTAAAATTTATTTATTACGGAGAAACTTATTGTAAAAAAAAGATTTATGTTTAAACTTTTTTTCATCATCTGTAATGGATTTAAATGAAATAATCTTTTGCAAACTTTATTTTCTCGTTAAAAAAGCAAAAGCCTTGGTTTTCCTTTCCCATGTCTTAACAAGTTTCTAACAATTTAATAGCCATTTTTTTATTTCAACTTTTTATCTAGGATATTTGTGTTTTCATAGTTCTCTTAAATTCATCTGTAATTTGATTTAAACTTGTGTGGCTGTTATTTTAACTGATAAAATATGTTCCAACGTTATTATGTCAATCGATTTTGAAGATAGTATACATTTTTTAACCAAGAATAACTTTATGCCGAATTTTTATCACTCTAATTTTATGTTTACTATCTACGTTCACTATTATATCGATCGAAATACTTCGCTTTAGTGTAGTTAAAGACAGTCTTTTTAATGGTTGCTCCTCCCATAAGCTTTACATTACATTCTAGATGCGCCTAAAAGAGGGTGATTATCGGCGAACAGTGGCTGCCATATTGATCTGAATCGAATATTTTATTTCTCATTCAACTTTGTTGTTTTATCGTTAAAAGCTTCTAGTAGTTAATCCCATTACTCGTTTTATCAACGTATCATCTGACATATTACTACAATGATGATAATGATATTTTATTAGATGTGGTGGTAAATATTAGAATGTTATCGTGCTCCTCGATTATATTCGTGGTTAAAAATATTACTGTTCAACTTTTATGTATTTTACTGTAATTTTCAAAAGAAAATGTTTTGTAATATTAGTAACAGTGTGATGCGGAATTTTTTTTAATGTATATTAATACCAAAGCCATAAAAGAAGTGATAAGTTATGAAGATTAACATCCTTAATTTCTTTTAGTGAGAAATCATGAAGTTATTTTTCACAATTTGGTGTGTGTGGAGGAGTATATATGTTTTTAACCTTTCAAAAAGTAATGCTATACTTTTATATTTCAATATATGTACGGTATTCTAATGAGTTCTCACGTGTGTTTTCCCTTAACTAATCTTCTGGGTCTCTATATGATGTTTGATATATAAATCGCGTTTTGTGAGGGAATTGTGTTATATACAAACAAGTATTACTGTCAAATCAAATTTACAGAGAGCATAAGGGGAGTTACTGGAGGTCACTCTAAAATTTTTGAGATACTCCTAGTTTTTAAAGTTATACTTACAAAATTTTAGGAGTGTTCAAAGTAATCTCCAGCATCAATGCACTTTTGTAGACGAATTCTCCACAGATTAAATGCCTCAAACCATTCATTTCTTGGAATTGATGAACAAATTGCATTTATAGCCACATCAATCTCTTCTGAATCAAAACGACGTCCACGTAAGTTCCTTTTTAGATTAAAATCTAGCCAAAAGTCACACATAGCTATATCCGGAGAATAAGGGGGATGTTCTATCAATTTAATTGTTTTTGCTTAAGAAACTCAACTTTTAATCCGGATGTATGGGAAGATGCATTGTCATTGTGAAGCATTAGTACCCTAACATTGACTACTTGGAGAATTTCTGGAAGACATTTTGTGGTATACCAGTTTACTGTTACTGTCTTGTATCCTTCCAACTTGATGACTTTGATCAATCCCGTACTTCTGAAGAAAACTACATACATTACTTTTTTCATTGCCCATTCTTTTCACCATTGTCGGCATGGTATCATCTTCAAAGACTCATACTTTGCTTTCTTGTCATGTTGGAATGTCAAAAAATGGTATGTACGTTTCATCACCCGTTACAATTTTAGAAATGATTCGGGGGCCACCATCATTTTAGCAATTTAAGGTTTTCTTTAGTGATTCTGACACACTCCTCTTTTTGGTGCTCAGTTAGATTTTGGGGAACCCAACGGCAAATTACTTTTTTCATACTTAATTCTTCATGAATAATTTTGTGTATGGCTGCGGATCCAATGTTAAGTTCCTTCTGTATCATTTGGTAGGAACACCGATTATCATCCATTAACGCTTTTCATATGGTAGGCACATTATCTGGGATTACTGCCGACTGCGGCCTTCTGTGTGTTCTTTAACCTGAAGAGAATTGTGATAACTGCAATTTTTTTTAAACCATCTGGATACAGTAGCACGACATGGAGATTCATCACCAAATGCTAATTGCAGCCGTTGAAAGCATTCCTCTTGATTTAATCCAGCTTTAAAATCATAGCACGAATGTTCTCGCGTCAACTCCATTTTCTCTTCAGTCAAAAATTTATTCTACGCTAAACAACTTGAAGTAAGTCAGTAAAAACTCGTCTGCTGAGTTAAAATACTTTGTATTTTCAAATTAAATCGGGTTTTTTTTTGTGTGTGTAACTTCTTGTCTGCGTGTATCTCAAAAATTTCAGTCACCCTCGTACTACAAAGTATCAGTGGAGCTAGATAGTGGTGTTAGATCAGTTAGTGGAGTTATAGAGATCAGTTAGTGGAGCTAGATAAAAGTGGAAGTTGGGAAGTTGTTAGTAATCTTGAGTATACTTGAAGATAGTGGCGTAACGGAGAATATTAGGGCCCCTGCAAAGGGTACGTACTTGATGTCAGTCAGGCTTTGGGCCCCCTAAAATCCTGGACCTCCCACCGCGATGCGGAGTGTACGTTACGCCACTGAAGATAGGAAAGTGTGTTTCAAGGTAGCTGTGTTGAGTTCACTTAAAAATAAATAATATTTATATTTCGTTAAGTTTTTATTAAGCAAACCGTTCCACAAGTTTAAGTATTCTTGATATTTAAATAAGAAAAAATAAACAACTTATATTCAAACTTCTGTTGTCTCAATTTACTTATGATCCAACGATGTATGAGTCTTAATCCGCTATAATATCAATAGTTTTTTTTTTATCAGATGATACTGCGCTAACTACTACTGATGGTTTAACTCTTATAAATAGTTCTGTAAAAGTGTAGCTATTAATTACTGTTAGTATAGTAATGAAAAGATTTCGTGCAATAAAAGATGGTAGCACAGTAGTTGAAATCGTACGTTTCGTAGCCAAAGTAGTCTTTTTATCCCAAATACGTTGTGGTGATGAATGAAGTTTGATGTTCTTTCATTGGAACTATACCCCAAACCGTGCCTGAGACTTCAATACCTGTAATGATAACCGCTTTTGACCTCGGTACAAAATGACGAAGTCCTTTGTCAATAGTGTGCAACGAAAAATGATGTTTATTAAAACCGGTTGGGCAATAAATTGAGTATAAACAATGAGATCAATACTATTGAATTTAAATAAGTTTACAAAAAAGTGATACTGGTGGGAAAAATTATGTAACATTTTTTTTTTAATGTTTTACTGTTTAGTAGAGATATAAAAGACACAATGATCACAAGAGCATGGTATACTAGACTTCTTTGTAGCATGGGTTGTACTTAAAATGCAATGACTTGGTGTATTTATGGGATGAACTTCCAGAACTTTTTTATGCGTTTCATGAGGAATTGAGTTTTTGAAAATAAAATCGCCGCGCCTTAAACCCTCATAGAATTTGAATGGTATAATTAAGTTTTGCAGTTACAACTATTGTTAGAATATGAATTTTCTAACTGAATAAAATGTAATTTTTATTTCCCCCTTCTCTTGTTCCTCTTCGCTCTCAGCATTTTTATTTTTTATTTTTCTTGCTATTAAGAAAGCGTAAGATACCAAAAATAACCTAACATTATAATCCAGATAAACCACAAGAAACAAGTTATTTAATTAAAAATTCAAATATCAGGTAACGCTTATAGAGAAAAGGGAATACGATAGAAATGTAAATCGAGTGAATAAGATATATGTCAAAATCCTGTTTCGAATATTACAAGCATGAAATTGCTTGTAAACATATTTTGGAAGCGTGATGTTGATCTGTTATCGCTTTGAAAATAGCAAAAGAAGTTAATTGTTTTATCATTGTGAACTTTCGTGTAATTTACATGCGTATATGCTTTTATTCAGGTCTAACTGCTTTAAATCGTTCAATGTTTGTGAAAATATTTACGATTAAATCAGGGAGAGAAGTGGTTTTACTTTTCTTTTAATAAAATCATTAGTTTGAGTTTAATGTATTTAAATCACTCTTGATGTGAAATATTTTCCCATCTTTTACAACGTGGGAGTTTGTGAAACTTTTTGACCTAATTACGCCATTCTGAATTTATAATCTAACCAATACAACTTCAATAAAAAGTCACTGGCATGATATGACGAATGGCGGTCGCCTACTTCTAAAAATATACAGTGCCAAATGTAGTATAACCAACAGGAAAGAACGTTTGCGATTTGGCGAATGTCAAACGGCCCACACGTGACAATATGACGCCAATTGCTATATCTGTAACAAAACTCAAATTTCAAAGATGCGTTGTTACATATATTTAAAAATTTCGAAATGTTGACGTATCATTCTGTAAGATTTTATAATTCCATTTTCTAAAAAAAAAATTAAAATAGAAAATAATGCCCTTATATAGTCTTTGGCGCACTTTAATGGCTTTCTTTTAAGAACTCTGTTTTTTTTTATTATTTTATTGTGTTACCTTGCCAAGATCACTGTTTACGCTGAAGGGCGATTGCGTAGTAGATTCGAACGTCATCTGATTCCAGGTATTCGTGAAGCGTGGTTCGGCGGTTGGTTATTCGAGCATACCTTTATAAAAGATGTGAGGGGGAGATTAGTTGCGCAACTCCTTCTTCTCGACTAGAATCGTCCCGCCCTTAGAACAAATTACATCGTCTCGTTATATGGAAACCTCATCGATGGAACGTTAAACCTGGTTTTCTTTTTAATGAAAATAATTTGAATATTCAGTGGCAACATCTGAGAATCGTCTGCAATGAATGCAATTGATAGCCTTCTGAATTTTAGCGTGGCTTAGTTTAAATTGGTAGTATAAATGGTACATTTGTGTATTGTGTTCGCGATAAGTGGGTATCTTAAGTCGTATTTATTTTATTGCAGATGATTGTAGAATTTGTATTTTTTTTATGGTGCAATCGATGTGTATAGAGGTTCAAGAATTGGAAGTTATGAGGATATAACAATATTTGAGTTTGGAAGAATGATGGCGACTACTGTTTTGTAGTGAAATTGCTGAAAAGAGAATTGGTAATTTCGAAATATTGAACAATCCAATAAATATTTGCCATCTCGTCCATTTCTCTGCAAGTGTTATTATTAATGATTTCACTGAATTTTTCTTCTCTTTATTGGTTCTATTTTACTTGCTTTATATTCGAGAACTTGTTGTGATACTTCTCTTGTGAGCGATAATCAATAAAAATTTAGTCTTTTAAATTGGCGACAAAGTTTTAGAATTTAAAATTTAAATCACTTTTTCATATCTGAGGAGTTTTAGATTTGTTTCCATTTATTATTTCATCTTACATTTATTAAATATGTGGAAGAGTATTGCAGGAAATTTCTTGCATATCATCTTAAAAGATTTCCAAATCATTTTAAAAGGTAAATTCCTCCCATTTCAATTATATTATTACTTTCTATATTGAAAAAAGTTTCAGTTTATTAAATGAACTTGAAAGATTTTGAAAATCGAGGGAAACACTAATAAATATAGATTTTAAACTGCAAATAACTGTTTTTATTTGCAGTTTAAACTTTATATTTGAACAAATATTTATAACGCTCTTTTTCAATGTAGGAGTTTCGCGTTATTTAAAATTTCTTTAATATGGTGTCATTCTCTGTTGTCTGAACAATGAAATCAAATTCTAGAACTGTCAGCTTTAAAATTCGATCCCTCGGATATAGCAGAATAATGATTAGTATAGATCGGTATGTCACCCATATGAATTACCCTTGTGGTAAAGAACATAAGGTGTAAATTCAGATGTCATTTCATTGATACTCAAAATTGTGAAATTCATTGCTTATAATCTGAAAAATTTATCTTTTGAATGTTTTTTAAGAAATATTTTATTTCTGAAATGCAGTCGCATGTTTGGTTTGACAACTAGTTAATATACTTTTTCAATTGAATTTTGCCGTAGAATGTTCAATTACTCAGCTGTAGTTAGAACATTCAATAACTCATTGATACGGGGGGGGGGGGGTGACTTTTTAAAACTTATATTACAAATAAAAACATAAAAATAGGAACACATTGTGTTGTTGTTTATTTTCAGTATACTGAGAACTTTTGGGGTGAATTTATTTAAAAAAAAAAAAACATTTCAAGCTACCTGCCGAGATTCAGTCCTCACGTCAGCAAGGTATGGAAGTTTGGAGAAAGGGTTGGAGCTCAAGAATCGTCCTCGTCACTTGATTAATATTCAAAATAAGGAGGTCAATTGCCTATATTCCTCGTATCGCGTAATAAAACAATCAATCAACTCAAAAATTGTAGGTGCTTGAAAATTTCAAAGTGTTTGTAAAATATTAATCCTCCATCTGTTATTTGCAGTCGTTGAATAAGTTTGAGATATATTTAAATCTAATAACCCATAAATCTTTTTAAAAGCGTGTAGTTAGAAGTAAAATACCAAATTAGGTTTAATAGGTAAATATTTTAATGAACAAATCAAGCATCTATACATTATCTCATTTGTTTTATTTCACAGTATATAGTTATAAAAAGTTCTTAAAAAACTCGTAACAATGTTGGAGTTAAAGATGGGAGAAAAACAAAGAAACACATTAAGTGTATTTAACTCAATATTTTTTTAAAGTATGTATTCTAAGACTATACGTCTATCGGAGCCATGCATCAATTTTAAACCGAAGATGGTCAATCAGATTTCTCGCTTCTTTGAATGATTTATTACCGCTTTCTGATTTTCTTTCATGTAGGCGGATTTGTCCTATTTTTTCCATTCTTAAATTCAAGTGAGCCAACGTTTCGGGTTCAGTTTCATTAGACAACACACAGAAACCATTCTTGTACGCGGCTATACTTTTAGGCATAATTTTTAGATTATCCGCCTACACGCAAGAATGTAGTGTTACAATCGTTCAGATGTCGTTAAAGTTGTTCGATTTAGTGAAGATGGTTGTGGGAAGAAGCATTTATTCGCCATGTCAGTTCGGACGTGAATGGCAAAATGGAGATTTAAACTGTTAAATTCACATTTTAAACATTTCTGTTTTTTTAAAGTTAAAGTAACTCTGTGCAGCATTGGAATGGTAGAAAATGAGATAGGAATAAATATTCAGATGAAAATATGATCGGGAGGTTGTTGTTATCTTATATTCAACTCATTTTAACACTATATATGTATATACGTAATATGATCCAAAAGTTCGGGAACAAGGTGTAGAAAACTTTATCCTAAATTTTTCACTGCACCAAAGCACATCCATCTTCTAAGTAGTTAGTTCCCTTGGGTGATGATACACTTCTGGAAGCACAGCTGAAAGCCATTTTTCGCAATTTCCCGTAAGGCCTCCTGCGATGCTCCTTTCATCTCATTTGATGACACGAAATGCGTCCCTGTAAATGTTTTTTCATTGATGGGGCAGGTAAAAGTCACATTGGGTTAAGTCTGGTGAATAGGGGGGATATAGAAGCAAGTTTATGACGAATGGATTCCTTCAAACGACGTCTTCGAGATGTGTGTATCTTCAGCGATTTGTGCAAGTGTTTGACGGCGATCTTTTCGAGCACATTCAGACACCGACGAAACATTTTCCGCGTTCCCTGAAGTCGGTGGTCCAACTTGTTCATCATCTTCGATGGATTATCGGCCCTCTTTAAAATGCCGATGCAATTCGTAAACCATGGATCTCGCAATGTTTGATCACCATACACCTTACTTAGCATTTCCAAAGTCTCCATTGGTATTTTACCTAAGCGGTTGACAGAATTTAATGTTCTACGCTGTTCAAGAAAAGCCATCTTTCTTACATCGCGGAATAAAGCTAACTAGTTTCCGAAGATAACAGTTGTGCGTACGGTTCGGTCACATGGCATGAACGAAACCAACCTGGCCAAGTAGGGGAGGGTTGAAAGAATCAATTTTAAGTGGTTTAAACTTATGTACTTACTTTCTTCGTCAGCAACGACAGCCCAAAAAAAAAAAAAAAAAAAAAAAAAAAAAAAAAAAAAAAAAAAAAAAAAAAAAAAAAAAAAAAAAAAAAAAAAAAAAAAAAAAAAAAAAAAAAAAAAAAAAAAAAAAAAAAAAAAAAAAAAAAAAAAAAAAAAAAAAAAAAAAAAAAAAAAAAAAAAAAAAAAAAAAAAAAAAAAAAAAAAAAAAAAAAAAAAAAAAAAAAAAAAAAAAAAAAAAAAAAAACAAAATTTCAAGAATGCAAACACTTCGTTCAATATTTCATATTTATTGGAGATAGAAAAAGATGATGAATGTGTCCAGCAATTTTTTAAAAAAATTGGCACTGACATATTGCTTGGATAAAATATTAACTAGTTTTTTTTTGAACGTTCAAATCAATAAACAACGCAAAGGATGTCTTTTTAATTTAACTACCTTTCGATTTTCGACATCTTCAAGGAAAGAGAAAAAAAAATTCTTTCCTCTTTAATGCTCGATACTTCTTTTTGACGAAGAGTGAGAGTTGATTTATTTGAAATATCCGAAAGAGATTCGCTCGAAATAAAATGTCTTGGTGTGTTTTTGACAGATTTGGGTTGTTTTACTGCTCTGATTACTTTTTTTTTTTACTCCTTGCTCTTTTAAGTTAGTTGACGACGGGGTATCAATTGGCCTCTGCTTTTGACATTTCTCGCTCCTTCTTATTGACTTGTGTAGTTATTTAATGCCTTTTCGTTTGTATTTTGTTTCCTTTTGTTACAATCCAGAAAGGAAAAGGGTTTTAGTTACATAAGAGTAGATTTATTGGTATAAATTTACTTGCTTCCAAATGTCTCACATATTTTTCTTTTTTTTTAATAAAATCTATAAATCACAACAAAAAAACAAAAAATTCAAATTACTTTTAAACTTTATTTTTCATTATTCATTACACTAGTTTTTAGAAGTATCAAAACACTAATAAAATATATTTATTTTATATTCTTTTTAAGCATATGCAAATTAAGTGTGGTCTGAAATTGATATATGTGTATTTTCTTAAAGAAAGATGTTTGTTATATCACTGAGAAGTTAGTCAAATAGAGTACAATTTTGATAAAATTGTAGCATTTGACTCATTTTTCATTGGGATTTTGTTGTAAAATAAATAAAGCGTTACAAAAAAAAAATCAGTGTTTGTTTTATGTGATTAACCTGTTTAATTCAATGGACATCTTAAAAATTCTTCTTTAATGAATTGCTTTATAAAAGTGTTTCTGTTTTAATTTTGGATTATTGCACAAGAAATACTTTTTTTCTTTAAATATTTGGAGGGGAAAAAATTTCTCGTGGAATTAAGTGACCACTCTTAAAACACACTGAAAACGAATAAAATACTTTCATTTCATACAATTATTAATTTTTAATGATATTTTAATGTTCCTGTTTTTTTAAAAAATTGAAACGTGATCCTTAGTCAATATGATTTACTTATATTATTAAAGTAACATAAGATTTTTCACCCTTTATCCCCTCTTTCTTTCAAGTGTATCCCGAAAGAAGTTCTATTTCTCAAAAATAAAGTAGCTGCGTAAGAAAGGTTTAACTCAAAAATGACTCTAGGCTGGAAAAAAAAAGATCGTGGCCACTTTTTAAAATGAAGCCCATCTTTCTCCTTTCAGTTGATTGCTTCTCCAAGTCTGCAGCTAATGTTTCTTTTTATAGTTGATTGAAATTCACAAACGATTGGCTTGATTAAAGAATCTATAAAATGTTTTTTTTTTTTACACTGAAAGGAACAAAATTTTTTTATTTGTATTATAATAAATTAATAGAAAAGCAATGACAAAGCAGTGAATTCTAGACTGGTAAAAAAAATAATCCATTATTCCCATCTAGCGTTCCGATTATATAATAAACGATTTGGAACATTTATCTTTATTATCTTTGTTTTATTACAAGCAATTCCATAAGCCATAAAATTTATTTTCATTTGTTTAATAGAGTAAAATGATACATTTAAATATGAATTAAGTGAAGATAATAAAAAAGTTTGACTGGAAGAAAAATATTTATTCCTATTAAATATTTTGGTCGTTTCTTATTTGCCCATTAATAATTTATAATAAGAAAAAGAATAGATGTGTATCATAATAAATTATGGGATGTAATGAAATTATTATGAATATGATTTTAGCGAAGATTACTTTTTAATCTGTCTTGTATATTATTTTTTATTTTCATTTATTTTTATTTTGTATTCGTTCAGTATTTGTTTTGTGTTTAGTCAAGTCTTCGAAAGCGATGAATATGCTTTTAATTTTTATTCTGCGCATGCTTTCTGTAAAGAATTAAATAAGCTTAAAATTAGTGAATTTAAAAAAAAAATATTTCTAATGATGTATATGTATTTAAGTATATTTTCTTTTTGTGGAAAAGGTAATTTTATTTTTGTGGGACGAATTTCATTTATGTCATTGTCGTAAACCCCCCCCCCCTTCTTTTTTGGCTCCATTCTAATAGCAAGTAGAATTGGTGCTTTGATAGCAGGAAATCCATTTCAAAGCCGCTGGGAGATGCTTTTTGTACTTTTTTATTTACTTTATACATAATTTGTTACAGAGGTGCACACAGGAATTTTCCAAGGGAGAGGGTCGAGGGGCGGAAGTCTTTTTTTTTTATCCAGAAAGTCGAGCTCACCCAACAAGAGTTTTTAGTTATGAAACCGACCAACTGGCTGAACATTCCATTTAATAATTTGCTTAAAACCCTAAAATATAATACGTAATTATGTGGGACAAAAACCTAAATGAGCTTAATTTTCCCTAGTTGTTCCGGACCTTCCCACAGATAATTAAATCTCGATCCCATCTAATGCTACCGCCCGGGCTACCATTATTCGTTTATACATTGCTGCTAATGGCGTTACAGTTATTGGATTCATTGAAAAGGAAAACAGAGTCGGTGCAGAGGAGGAGCATTCTTTCCTCTGGCGCGTTACCTGTTTTAGAGAAAGTACAGAGAAATGAATAACTAAAAAAAAAGGAGTCGATTTCCTGTGTCGTCCTATCGGTGGGCGTTGCAGTGGGTAGACCGTGACATGCTTCTTTTTTATTTTTTATTATTCTTGTCATTTTCGAACTAGTACCCACGCTATGCCCTCTGCCTACACGTCGAGATACTACCTACAGCTGCACCAAGCCAATGAAACCGAAAGTAGACCACAGAGCAAACGATTTTTCTTCTTCTCGTGAATGTAAAATCTTGTTGCTCTAATCGTAATCGATTATTTGAAATTGGCAGGGAAAGTTTTTTTTTTCCTTCAGTGTTAGTTGCGTTTTGTTTTGAAACTGTTCGACATCTGTTTTTTTTATGTCAACAAACGAGTGCTAGTTCTGCATGATTTGTTTTGCTGTGTCAAATTACTTGTTTTCCCTTTCTTTGCACAATGATTTAACATGTTTAGTTTTTGGCAGCATGGCTTAGCAGATAATCACTTGTAGAATAGTGTTTTTAAATTCACATACATTTGTAAAACATAGGAGTCCCCCCCCCCACCTCACCAGTGTAAAATTCAGAATTTATAATTCTTTTTATAAATTGACTAGCTGGTATACTCGTTCTCAAGGGTTATTTTTTACTATACCCCCCCCCCCTCCTTGTGAATCGATTTCTACAAACTTATAAAAAGAACCATGCTTGCCAAACTTCAGATCTTTTTATCCAAAAACGGGAAATATTTTTTATTTATATCAGCCCTTTGGGGATCAATTTCCACAAAAAACCTGTCCTTGGTGAATCTCTACTCAATAAAAGGAACATTCTTACTAAATTTCAAGTCTGTAAGGGTCTAGTAGTTCAAAAATGGGAATTTCTTCATCCATAACGTTCAGAAACCTTCTTAGGGATCGATTTTCCCGGAACCCTTTCTTTGCGTATCTCTTCTCAGCCTAAGAAACATGGTTGCTAAATTTCAAAATAAAATTTTTCGTCATCTAAAATGGAGTCTAAATCTTTGGACCCTTCTTAACGCGCTTTTATTAGCTTCACCTATATGTAAAGGAATCCTTGAACTGGATTTTTACCCACTTTAAAAGGTCAGATTAATTCGCACACTTGTCAAAGACCAATGACAGTACAATAAATTAATAATTTTGTTCCATTGTCCTTATCAGGATCACCAGGATTAACGATTTCCCATTTCCAGGTTTGGAGACTTAAAAATCAAGTTACAACCCTAAATTGAAAACGCTAATGGTTAATACAATTACAACAAACAAAAAAAAGTGTTCTTTATGTGTGAAAGGGAAGGATGTGTTTGCTGATACTACATTTTGCAAACCAGGCTGTATCGAGGCACTGATAGGATACCAAAGAGTATTCCAAATTATAAAATAGGGCGCCTTTAAGTTTAATTCATAAATGAATAAATGATAGTTTAAAAGTCTAAAAAAGCACGCTTTTATTGTAGATCGAACTAAAAAATGAAAAATAAATGATAGTTTAAAAAAAAAACACGCTTTTATAGTTAATCGAACTAAAAGTAAAAAATAATTCTTGATATATAAGATTAAAATAATTTACGAGAAAATAAATGTCATTGTGGTAAAAGCGTGGGGTGCTTACTACATTTTTTACTCTGCATTTCAGAATAGAACTAGTAAGAAATAACAATTCATATCAAGCACCTCACGCTTTTACCTCAATGGCATTGAGTTTCTCGTGAATTATTTTATTCTTATATTAAGAATAATTTTTTTACTTTTTAGTTTGATTGACTATAAAAGCGTGGTTTTTTTTTTTGTTTTTTAAACTATAATTTATTATCTAAATCCTTGGGCCAGTTTTCACAAAACCCGCTCTTAATGGATTTCTACGAAATGTAATTAATTAGAGTATATCTAGTCAATAAAAGAAACATACTTACTAAATTTCAAGTTTATTTGTCTATTAATTCAAAAAGGGGATTTTTTTTTTAATCTATAACGCGCCTCCCATATCTGCCCTTGGGAATCGATTCGGCAAAACCTGTTCTCAGATTTCTACTCAATACGTGAAATATATTTGCCAAATTTGAAGTCAATAGATCTAATCATTCAAAAACTAGAATTTTTGTCTCTACGCCCCCGAAACCCCCCTTTGGGGGCAGATTTTTGGAAAACCCGTTCTTAGCAGATCTCTACTCAATAAAATAAATTTCCCTGCAAAATTTCAAGTCTGTAGTTCTATTAGTTCGGGAGATTTCACGATGAGTGAATCGGTTTTCTCCTTTATATATATGAATAGATATTCTTTTAACTGTTAATTTCGAAAATGTAGTTTTTGAAATGAAAATTTTAACTTCATTCTTCCCGCTCGCATTGATGAGGTAAATTATGTTACCTCAGGCATATACCCTTTCTGGCTCTCGTTTTCGCCTTATTCATTAGGAATGTTTCAAACTTCTCTTGAGACGAACTCTTTAACCATTCAGAATTAAAATTTATGATTCTGGGAGACTGATGTGGAATCTGTCTGGAAGTTTCTCTAAAATTCTTTCAGGAAAATGTTCTATTCTTCGGAATTCTATGCCCTTTGTTGGCGTGATTAATTTTGCTTAATTGTTCCTAATGATTTTCAGTTAAAGTTGTAGTTAGGAATTCCTTGATGGGATTTTAATCATTTGTCAAATGCTAGATTAGTTTTCTGATACGATACGTTTATGTAGAATTATAATACCTGCGTTTAAACCTGAAAATTTAAATTAATGCAATTTCACTGATTGAAAATTTACTTTAAACTATTCTTTAATAAGATTTTTTATTATTTGTGATTAATTTTTAATTTGCGGAAATTACCATTTATATTTAATAAATTAAAATGCGTTTTACATTTTTTTGTGTTGCCACTCTTTGTGTGTTCTCTTAAAACCTATCACGTTTAACTATATATTTTTAAGATATCTGAATAATGTATTGAGATTCTAACATCAAGTCAGACGATTGCCCTAAATATCATTGAAGAATTAGTCCGTTGCTAAATTCATTTAAAATTTTTGGTACTTGCATATTATACCGCAAACCAACTTCGCCAAGTCAGTGAATATTAACGTTGCACTGTTCAGCTACACGAGGGCTTTTGGCGACGGACCTCGTCATTTTGAACCATAGTCAAGTGACCAGGAGGACACCTGAGCAGGAATCCCCCTCTCCTAACTACCACACCACACCTACGGAAGGACGTTTGAGTTCTTGACAGATTTAACGTGCATCACTTCCCTACACGGAGGGTCTTCAGCGGCACTAGGCTCGAACTCATGACATGCCTGCCACGAGTCCGATACCTTGGCCACTCGCAACATCGCCAAACGAAGAAAAGACTTCGCGAATTCAAAAATTTCGCCAAAAGCTTTCCATTTTATGTTCGAAGATGCGCGGGAACGGTTTCCACAATTGGCTGTTTCTCGCTGCATTTGGTGATGTCTTTCGATTTGACGAAATGGGTTGACGATATAATACGTAAGTACCAAATTTTCAGTACTTGTACAAGAAATAAATAGAAGAGGGGGGAAGGGGGTCAAATAATATTTTATGTATGATTCTTATATTCTTTTAGGGATTTTTTCCCAAATAATACAATTTTTAAGAAATATTTCACTTTTAAGATGAAATTATTATAATCAATGTTCCTTTGTTATTCTTTTATATGAATATCTGAGCAAATATCAACACGCCTGAATTAATCTTTTGAAAAGGGGAGGGGGGATACGAGCCCGCATTTAGTGATGTCTGCAATTAAAAGATTTTATCTGATACTCTTTATGTCCTTAAGAGGTTGAGCCCGCATGCCTCATGTCAGTCAATTATCCTTCGTGCAGTTGAAGCGATATAAATTGGACCGATCAAAGCTAATTTATTTAAATAAAAATCCTTTTATCAAATGTTTAATGTCTTATAGGCTGTAATTGGTTGCCTGATGTGGTTTGGCGAATTGGATCTCCACTTTCAATAAAGTTCGTTGTTCCTTCTTAACCTCTTCCGAAACTGGATGAGAGGGAGGGTTCTGTACAACTTCGAAAAAACAATGCGGAATATGTCATAAATTTCGAAAGTTATGCTAAAATAAAAATGTGGTTGGACAGTTCCATTTCGATTTCAAAATTCGGCTCTTATTTCCACTCTGGTGAATTTCAGGAAAAGGGCTCTTATTCACCTTTTTGTTGACATTTATCGTCCTCCATCTAAATGAAAATAGTGTGTCAGTCAAAGAAGTCACCCGTTCGACAGGTACGCAGGTGCTCGACCTGTGTGAATTATTTATTAAGAAGTTGATTAAAATCGCAAAATCTCTTCTATTTTTTCCGGCGTTCGTGAGCGACTGCTCGTGACTCGCGAATCCTCACGCTTATCTCGTTATATTCGAAGAATTCCTGGTGTCGTCGTGCCGGATTAAATGAGGGACGATTCTTGTCCACTAGTGGTTTCCTTCTTTTCTCTTTCGGCCAATGAACGAAAGCATATCTCCGATTAGAAATGTGTTCTATTTATTTTATTGATTGATTCTGTTCGATTGTTTTTCAATCGTTTGAAAGTTAGTATCGAATTATCGTCTGCTTTAGGTGTATTTAGCCTCATCGAAATGTCGTTGCGTTCGCATTATCTGCGGTTACCGTGAATTAGTTAAATCAATAAATCATTATTTTTGATTAGTTAGTTCCGCGAGGGGCAATTAGAATCGAATAAAATGAAATGAAGTTAACGCACGTTTTCGATGCGGAAACATTTATTGGGTTGGGTTAATACTAATTAACATTTTCTTTCTGCATTTTGGAAGTATTTTTAGCTCTCAAATTATTTCTGTAAAATTCTTTAATTAAAACGTCCAATTATTTTATTTTATTTTTTCATTCGATCAGTTTTTGCAGGGAGTCTTCAAAAAAGTTTTTTTCCTCTCTATTTTAATTTTGTTTCTTTAATAGTTTTTTTTATCATAAAAACTGAAAATTATTTATCGTATATATTCCATTATCACTGAACGAAGATTTTTTTTCTTTTAAAATTAATTACGAGAAACCAGAGTTTCTTAGACATTCATATCTTAAAATTTTACTTCGTTTTTATTTTAAGTTGACCAATTTCCTGAACTCCGTGAACTGTATTCAGTAATTTTTTTTTATCTTTAAAATTTTCAACTTTAAAAATTAATTCACTATTTGTTAGGAAATTTTTTGAATGCTTTTGAAGTTTATTATCGCAATAATCTTATAAATTTGAATGTTTGTATATTTGTTTGGGTCTTTATATTCGTGGCCGTGGTAGCCTAGTAGTCATGGTCACCGACTCGTTGCTAGCGTGTTATGAGTTCGATCCTTAGTGCCACTGAAAATTCAACATGCAGAGGGGTTTATGTACGTTACGTCTGTCGAAGCCCCCCCCCCCCATCTGGCATAGTGATTAGTGACGCTGACTGGCTGTGCCGTTGGGTCCAAAAGAAGGCGTGGGTGTTGGAAAATGTATAGTGCTTTCGCAGCATAAGGGGCACTCTAAACATTCATTGATCCGTAAGTCCTCTCGTGAGGTTGGTGGAAGGGGAAGAGAGGTGGAAGATCTCTGATCATCCCCCAGGGTGTTCTCCCTCAAAATTGGAGTGGAACCAAGCCTAATCATACTGTCACCTGCATGGTGCTCAGAACTGCGACTAACGACAGGCATAAAAACTAGCCTCTTGCCACGATGGATTTCGTGGACCTCGATCTGGTGTTACTGTCGATCGGGTGGCATAAGTAACAACATATCTCTCTAAGCTCGTAATCCTCATGTTGACGACTCCCCCTTCGTCGGAAGTTCGATCAAGAGGGTGTCATCTCAGGTGTCTTTTTCGTCACTTGAACGAGGCATAGAATTACGAGGTTAGCCCCTGTAGAACTATAGAATGCGTCGTTTATAAATGCTCACTCACTCACTCACTCACTGGGGGCGTGTACCAACCCAAAGCGTTCTTCGTATCGTTCCAAAATTTCGTAGGCTAGCTGGATAACAGTTTATCATATTAAAGTGTGTGCACTGCTTTTAAAAAAATATCTTTTTCCCCATACGAATCGTTGCTTATAACTTAACATTAAAATTTATTCAATTTTTTAAAAAAATTTCTCGATGTCCATGACAAAAAAATAAAAAAGTCTCTTAATATATAGTAAATAAATGAATTAACCTAATTCCTATAAACATGTGATTAACGCATTTTATATTTACATACTGATATTTGCCTGCCATATTCGTGACATGTCAATTCTCTTCCACTTGTTTAATTAATCAAAAGTAAATAGTTTTTCCTCATAAAAAAAATTTTTTTTTATTGAATAATTTGCTTTACAAACTACATTTTTATAGGTTTAAACGGGGCTAAAATAAATCGAATAGAATTTTTTTTTTTGCATTGAAATAAATTAGATCTTTTAAGTATGAACAAAATACTCCATAACAATGGAATATTTTAAATTGCTTCCAAATATTAAATTCTTGCACTACCTTATATTTATCCCGCAGAAAATAGTCCTTTTATCCAAAACACACCTGGAAAAGATAAATGATTGTGGACGATAAAAACCGTTTTAATTCCACTTCGTGAGGAGTTGTGTTGGTCTTTTTGCTTCCAAAGCGCCCGGTTCTTTCAACTTTTACCCAATAAGGTTCAAGTCTTTCGGCGTGACGCTCTTAATTATGTAAATTTTTGCACCTGGGCACGTCCTTGATGCGCTGCTCCTACTTTATAAACTAGAATTAATGGAGTAGGAAATGAATTGTGATGGTAAAATTTGCTCGGGAGTTGAGATTAGATTGGATTTTAAAAGGGGCATGTTATGGTCTCTTGTTTTAAATTGGATACATGCCTCCGCGTGCGATATCCTTTGATATGTCTAATGAATTGTTGGGTAAACATGCGATTGTCTGGGAACATCAGGTTCCATTTGTTATAACTGTACAGTTTTCATTATCCTGGGTAATATGTGGACGATGTAAATTTGCATTAGGTTTATTATAAAGGTAATAAATCGTGTCTACGAAGGAATCCTGCGGTTTATTTTGAAAATAGTCATTGGTGGTTTAAATATAGTATAAATTAGGCTCCGACTTAAGTTTTATTACGGACTTTGTTCGCTTCTCTGCCGAAAAGGTATTGTGGCCGGAAAAACGATTTTGAAGGCAAAGAAGGAATACTTTTTTAATAATGTGGTTGGTTCCGGTGGCGACGAGATAGCGTGCCCGTTTCGCAAGTCTAAGGTTGCCGGTTTGATCCCCGCTGGAGTCGATAGATTTTCTGGATCCGAAAATCGTAGGCACGCATGTCATGATTATGTGCCATGTAAAAGATGCCTTGAGTATCAATTTGACTCTGGTACTCTCGGCAAAGTTAAACCACGACAATATTTAGCATCTGACGAGAGCTTGAATTAAAAATTATGGTTGCAAAGCCGCCACTAGAGGGTGCCACCATGAAATGGCTCTTACACTTGGGGACTTACCATGTCTGCAAAGGCTAATTTCAGGGGCGTAGCCACCGCCGTATCAATTATACGGGGCCTCCAAGCTTCAAGGGCCCCAAAATGTGCAAAAATAAATCGTAAAATGTTGATGGCCCTTAGGGCCTCCAAGGAATTTTGATACGGAGCCCACTCGAGACTAGCTGCGCCAGTGACCAAGTTGCTAAAATTCAGCCCCATTGGAGGGGGGGGGGGAGTGATAACGCTAAGTGAATCGGATTAACCTTGGCCACAAACTTAGCGATGGGAATGGATGTCCCTGGAAAAATTCAGGAGTGTCTAGAAGGATTATTTGAAATAACTTTGGAAATTGTTCGAATTTTATTTTCGTCTTCAAGTCAAGCGACTGCTGAAGACTCGCCGTGTAGAGAGGCTGATGCACGTTAAATTTCTCGAAGCTCAAAGTAGTTTAGAGAGGGGGCTCTAGCTTAGGTGTCGTCCTCATCACTTGATCGGGGCTCTAAATTACGAGGTCCATTGCCAATAACTCTCGTATCGCTTTATAGTGTGACGTTAATCGAAACACCCTCTCTCATTGACAGTGGCTGCAGTAGCCTAGTGGTTATGGTCACGAACTCATGGCCAGCGTGTCATTAGTTCAAAATCTGGTATCGCTGAAGATCTGCCGTGTAGAGAGGATGATGCTCGTTGAATCTGTCGAGACAGACTTCCCGTTGGTGTGGTGTGATAGTTGTGAGAGGGTCTACTAGCTCAGGTGTTGTCACTTGATCGAGGTTCAAAGTTACGATGTCTGTCGCTAATAGCCCTCGTGTTGCTTTATAGTGCGACGTTAAATAGAAACACTCTCTCATTTGTTTTATTATGCGGAGATTAATTTGGAATGTTTAAAATTCTCTCAAAATTTTAAGAAAATAGAATGCATTAATCGGAAACAAAAGGGGGACTATCGTACTCAGGGACTTCTTGAGGTCCTGGGCCCTCCCTACTCAAAAGGAGACCCTGGTTCACCATCTCAAGTGTTGGCGCCACCTATGACCCTTAAAAGTAAACAGTACATAGCGTACGTTGTCAAATACTCGTACGAAACAAATAAATGTGTATGACTTACAATCGCACAAACCAACTCGATACCTTTTGACTGAATGAGTAATAATGGTGTATGGTGGTAGACAGTAGCGCACACAGCAATTTTTGCGGGGGGGGGGGGTCCAAGGTCGAAAGTCCATTGTTCTCTCGTACCATGCTTCAATACGCCGACCAACATATTCTTTTAATTTTGTCGATTTTCGGGAACAAAAAACAATAAAAAATTTGTTAATTAATGAATAATTAGCGTTAATTAATAAAATTAACTATTAAAACAAATAATTAATTTTTACGTACTATATATATAAAATTATAATCAATCGAAAAAAAATCAAGGGCTTGGGGGGTCTGGACCCCACTGGTGGTAGGCCTAGGCCTATACGTGGACGACGATCATCACATGTAGACAGTTGGCATATTGTCCGAAATACCCAGTTTTTCGGAGAATACAACCGGAAGTAACATTTGACCTTTGAAATTATTCGAATCATGATCTTCTTAAGGCTGAGTCGAGTACGAGGCGAGGCCCTCATCGCGGACTAGGCCCTGGGCCCAGGCCTTAAAACCTCCCTGATCGTACTACATAAATAGCAATTAATTTTTTAGAAAATTACTTTTCATGCGCAGGAAAGGCGATCAAATGCTCGAACAGTTTTTCATCAAATTGTTTATTCTTAATTGAATAGGCTTAATAGTGTTCGATTTATATCAAACACTAATTTGATGAGAATCTGAAATTTTTCAAAAATCAGTACATCGTCATCGTCACCTTGTAAAGTCGCTTTCAACAAATACAATGAATATAATCCCCCCCCCCTTTAATATTGTGGTCGAGTAAAAACTAAAGTGAAAAGAACAGTAGCAGAAGCTTACTTCGTCTTTTCAAAATCTGTCGAATCCATCTGTAATGGTATTAAATCCAAGAGAATAATTCTTGAATCATCCCCATGACTCCATTGAATAAAAGGAAATTGATAATGATGTATGGAATTTAGATTCCAGTCTATAAAAACTATACGGAAATAATTTCTGTTAGGGAGGCATATCTTCGCCAGCCGTGTCTGATGTGTTTCTTAGGTTCGCTTTCTCGTAAAATTTCGTCTCGCCCTGTAGTTTTATGGGCCATGTTTATGTGAATGGCAATATTCATCACTTTTCCTTATCTCTTTAGTTTTAAATATGGGTTTTTGATGTTGCATATATTACACAATAAATGCATAGTTTTTTTTAAAAAAATATATATATCCGGTATCTTTTTCTTGTACGTCTCAGAATTTCTTAATAAAATCTTCGGCATCTCGTTTTCTTTCTTTTGTGGCATGTTTTAATCGGCATCAAAGAAAATGGAATGTAAATAGTGATTGCGTACCATCTGAAATATAAAATACATTAATATCGAAAGGGATGCACTTCACATATTGCATTGATTTGATAGTTTATTCTTGTTCTATAAAAATCCTCTACATAACCCTAATCTGTTGGTTAATAGCATTTATTTTAGTGTGAGATGTTATTTTGAAATGTACCTTTCACACACACAAATTTTCAGAATTTTTGCTATGTATTCAATATTTATTTAGAAAATTGAAAACAGTCGTGTATTCTTTTAAATTCATGTTTATGGAATATAAGACTCTGTAACGGGCTATCTTGCGAGTTTTCCCCTCTTGGAACAACCTGGGGTTCTCTTTGATAATGAAACACGCTACTTGTGTTGTTTTTTTCTACAGTGGTGCTCTTCTTGTAGGAAGGTTGGGTTTTACAGCAAAGTTCGCTTCCCTAGCGTGAACTTGAAAAATAAGATCATGACAATCATAGAAGAGGCGACCAGGGTTACCAGATTGGCAGCTTTATCGATTTTGGGGGAAAATACCATATCGTCAAGGAATCATCGAGAAGGCTTCTAAAATTTTCTTTAAGTTTAAAGGGAGAAACAGAGGTCGAGTATGTTCAAAAGAGTTCAGTCACATGCGTTGACTGCAATAAGAGAAAGAAACTTATCTGTCCGAGTTCCTGTTAGTAGAACTGTTCAGAGAGCCATTTCTGGAATATTGCAAGGCTTGTTTATAACGAGTACGATTTGTACTATTGTAAATAATTTACTATAATATTCTTTTTGTTTATGTGTCGATTTGTCTTCGTGTTGTCATCTGTTTGTCTACGCCCATTAATAAATCTGTTATTCAAATAATTGGAGTCCTCGGCTACTTATCCACACAATTTGCAAAATATTATTACAAGTTTTAACTGCCACCTTCTTACAGAAGAAATGTAATATGTAAATGAGATTAAGTATATAAAATGAATTGAAAAATGGAGAATTAAGTAACAAATAGCTTAGTGGAAAATTGGGAAAATTCGTCAATAATTAGTGAGCTTAATTTAATCTGAGATTCTATCCGTTGTCCCGTGAGAAGGACTCTGGCGGAATCTGTACGATCTAGTTGCTTGATAGTTTTGGTAGACACGTACCTTTTCTTAGTCGCTTGAAAAGATCTCACGGTAAGTTATTTGATTAGTTAAAGAGAGTAATAAATTAAGGTTATAGTTTATTCCACGGTGTTTGTGATTTATTATGATTATGACTGCGATTTGTTATGGCTACGTCACAAGTGGCGTAACGGAGAATATTAGCCCCCCCCCCGCAAAGTCAGGTTTTGGGCCTTGTAACGAACTCTAGGACCCATTCTGGAACTCAAGGTGGCAACGCGGACGGATCAGAGGTACTGCGCCTGCGCAAGTGCCACGCCAGGGAGTTCGGTGTTTATCTCTCGAAGAGAGAGGTCGTCGTTTTTTCCTAGCTCCACCCGTGAGCTTAGTGTGGAGATTTGAATTCAGTTAATTGTCTCGCAACGAGAGAATGCGATAAACTCCACCAGTGAGTTTTATGAAGAATAAAGCAGTGATTGTCTCTCCAAGAGAAATCTGTGAGCTCTACCAGAGAGCTTTGCGTGAAAGTTTTGTATCTGCCGGAGGTAGATGTGTTGGAGGCCACCCAGGCCCATTTCTTATTCTTCCTCTCTAGAAATGTCAACGGGCTCAATATTTAACCGTGTAAGAAAGTGTAAATTTTTTGTGTGTGAGTGTCCTATGTAAATAAACCATTAAACATCATTGATGTTCTTCATTTGAAAACGTTAGGACATTACAGCCTCAAGCCCAAATACGTACTTGGCGTCAGTTAGTGTTTGGACCTCTTAGAATCCCTGTTCCCCCACAATGCGGGGGTGTACATTACAGTACTGTAGGTCAGTCACATAGTAGGGTTCGATTATAGATTTCTCGGGTGAGTGAATGAATATATTAACGTCGCACTATTCAGCTACTCGAGGGTTTTTGATGGCGGACCTCGTCATTTTGAACTACGGTTAAGTGATAAGGACGACACCTGAGCTGGCAACCTCTTCTCCTAACTTCCTCACCACACCAACGGGAGGACGTTTGAGCTTCGACGGATTCAACGTGCATCGCCCTCTACACGGCAGGTTTTCAGCGGTACTAGACTCGAATCATAACGTTTACGAGTCCGTCACCTTGAGCACAAGGCTACCGCGGCCTGGAGATTTCTCGAAAATGGATTCTTCGGAGATACCAACTCTATTTTCAATGTTGATTTTCATTGCTATTTGCAGTTAAAAAAAATATTTAAAAATTTTTGGAAAGGTATTTAACTTTTCTTCAGAGGAAATGACAGTTTTTTTTAAAATTTATTTTTAATGCAAGTTTTCAAATGTGGCTTACATTTCTTTCGATTTATACAATTAATTTTGAAATTTTACTTGGGAATTTTTAAAATACAATTACCGCCATTTGTTTATTAACTTGTTCTAAGAGCTACAAAATCGAATTTTCCGTTCACAAGTTTTAAGAGTAATAAGGTAACCAATATATTGTCCATTAAAGATTTATGACTGTTAATTACATTCAATTATGTCGTACAAATAACTAGTTTTCTCAAATGTAATTTATGCTTTTCGAGCTTATTGCCTGTCTCTGAAACCTTCCAATTCTATTATCCCCAAACAACCTACC
This sequence comes from Trichonephila clavata, assembly GCA_019973975.1. NCBI lineage: Eukaryota > Metazoa > Arthropoda > Arachnida > Araneae > Nephilidae > Trichonephila > Trichonephila clavata. Next base: position 136,270 of record BMAO01028397.1, read on the forward strand.
AGAAACACATTCACATTGTGTAAAGGGAATCTTATTTATTATTAGTACCTAATGAATCTTAAAAACAGATACGTTACCTCTACCCCCATAAAAATGTAATGTTTCTTTTGGAAATAGAAACGCATTCATCCATACGAGATTGGCATTATCCTTCTCTATCCCCGGGCAAAAATAACTTTTTTAATTAATTTAATGGTCTCCACAGATGGGATGATCAATCTTGCATCGTGCTCGGAATCACGCTTTGGGATCAATGGTTCCTATGCATACGTTACCTAAAAGACGAAAGAGATTTCTCTGGGTTTCGTGGGAGTTCTGGAGTGTGGATTCCGTGTAACTTCCACTTAGAATTAAGAAAGTATATGAAAGTGGTGTACTATATATGTATATGGATGAAATGGTTTTCGATTGTTGAATTATTTGTCTGTTGGCAACGTGGTTTGTGTGTGTTCTGTTCTGCTTCGATACTGTTGTAGGTATCAGTTTGATTAAAATTAAGCCTATTTTATCTGTTTTAGGTGGTTTTATGATTTAATGTATATATATTTTTTAATTTGAGGTGGCCTGGTGTATATTATGATGGTATTTTATGAAATGCTTAGCAGTTTTATGGTAGGAGACTTTTAAGCTAAATTGGTTTGATTTATTTGTTTTTTTGGGGGGGGGGGGGTAATTATTTCAAAATCAGGAGTGATGAAACTTCATGCATCTTCACTCAGGAACGAAAGACATTTACAGGGACGTCTTAAGGCATGGGCCAACTGGGCCTGGGTCCAGGGTCTCGTCTCATTCTTGACTCAGCCTTAAGAAGATCACGATTCAAATAATATCAACTCTCAAATGTTTTTTTCCTGTTGAATTCTCCGAAAAACTGGAAATTTCCAACGATATGTCAACTATCTACATGTGATGACCGTCGTCCATGTGTAGGCCTAGGTACCACCATACACCATCATTACTCATTCAGTCAAAAGGCAGTAGTCGGCTGAGCCCGTTTGTGCGATAGTAAGTCATGTACATTTATTTGTTTCTTGTTATTGTTTGTACGAATATTTGACAACGTATACTATGTACTGTCTACTTTTAAGGATCAGTTGGTGGGGTCTATATTTGTGTGCCTTAGGCAGGGGCGTAGCTACTGGTGTATCAATGATACGGGCCTCCAAGCTGCAAGGGACTCTACATGTGTAAGTAAAAAATCGTGAAATGTTAAGGAGCCTCGCAAGAAGAGTTCCGAAGGAGTTTTGATATAGGGCCCATTTAGGACTAGCTACGCCAGAGGCTCAGGGCCTACCTTTCCGTAGGGGCCCAGGGCCTCAAGAAATCTGAAGACGTCCCTGGACATTGAACATCGTTTATCAAGCTTTTACTATTATTGTTCATATTCTATTTATGTTTTATTACTTTTCTCTTATTATTTGTATTCATATGATTTATCTTTTTGGTATTATCATATTCTGTTTTAGTTTAAAATGTATTTTTCTGCTAAATTATGACTTTTTTTCATTTGGAGGCTTAGTTGTAGTTTGTTGAATTTCTTTTAATAGATTAAAAAACATGGACCCTCATTTTAAAAAAAAGAACTAGATGCTTGCTAGCTGGGTAGTTGTGGTCGTGGTAACCTGGTGGTCATGGTCACGGTTTCGTTGTTGGTGTCTCATGAGTTCGATCCTAGTTCTACTGAAAACCCCGCCTTGTAGAAATCCAATTCCTGTTCTGTTTAAATCAATGTTTTTGAATACAGTCTAAAGCTTAATGCTAGGGCTTGATATCAATAACTTAAAAACGACATCTCGAAGTACCCAGCAGTGTTGTGTTGTGGCCAGTAGTATGTGAGAGAAAAAAATTGCTTGCCATTGTTTTAAACATTCAAACTTAGTGTATTGTTATGTGGCTAAATTTTTGTGTGTTAAAATAATGTAATAGTTACAAATTTTAATTAAAAATTGCAAAATTTGTTTCTTATTATGAAATAAACATTATATATTTCTTAAGAAATTACATATTGAAAGAACAAAAGTTAGGAGCTAAATAATTTTACGTATTAAAAGTTTCGAAATCGTCATCTATTACGTATTATTGGCTCTTGCGCATTTTTTTAAAAATTATAAATGTGTTTTGTTTTATTCTATTTTTATTCTAATGTTGTGCGGCTTTTAAAAGTATCGTTTTATACAATTTAATATTTTTTTCAAAATGAAGTTTAACATTACATTGTTTACATTTTAGCGGAAATTCCTTGTTAAAATAAACGCTATCGCTTGGCATCGTTGTTCTTGGTATTTTTACCGATTTCAGTTTTCTCGAAACCCTTTCCACTGAAATTTTAATAAGTTCATTTTAAAAGCAGATGCTGCATTCCAAGCGTGAAGCGAGCTTCCTGTATCCTAAAATTCTTTTCCCCTTCTGTGTGCAAAGATATTGGCGAAATTTCTCATTATACCCGTCCTATCTTCGGTGGCTGGCGAAATTATAAGCCGGCGACTCTTGTTTTCGTTTTTAAGAGCAATCATCTATGAAAACGGCGTGTCTTCTCGTAAACACGGTGTGCATCCATCCTCATTATATATGTACCCTGACATGAATAACGACTTTTGCGGCGATCTTGGTCAGTTTTTATCTTGTTGACCGATTAACCTCGAAAAAGTGCATTCTCGGATTTCTCTAGAAGAGCAATTAAGGCTCGCATCTTTCCCTTTTGTGGACCTCTCGGGTAGTCAGGCCCGTGTTTACCCTTTTATCACGCTACCTAGTTACTGGGGCATTAGACTTTATTTTGAATTTCGTGTTAGAGAAGAATTATAGCTCGCTTGTCTTGTTCGTTTAACATTGCTTTGTCTTGGGTTTTTGTCTATGTAGTGCAGAGGCAGTGGCGCACACAAGGGGGTGTCCTAGGGGTCCGGACCCCCCCCCCTAAAGCCCTTGGTTTTTCCAATTGATGATAATCCTATATATATATATATGTAACGTAAAATTTAATTAAGTACTTGTAATTAAAATTTGTTTTATTAATTGATGCTAATTATTAATTCTATAATTTATTTTTTACTGTTTTTTGTTAACAAAATCAGAAGAATCAATTCGTGTTGTCTTGAGGTATGATACGAGTTGGGGGACTTTCGACCATGGACACCTCCCTTGAAAAATTTTTGTGTGCGCTACTGTGCAGAGGTATTCAGTCTGGTTTCCATGGAACTTTGATGGGGGGGGGGAGTGATCACTGTTTGCTCAATCAAAGCTCCAAAATTTTAGTGAAACTAAAATTTTTGTAAAAGATAAAATTCTTCTTTATAAATGTAGTTGGGTTGTAAAAATAAATATAAATAAGTACTTTAGGATTAACTTGGGGGGGGGGGGTACCTCCTGTCTGCCTAACGTAGCCGCGGTAGCCTAGTGGTCAAGGTGACGGACTCGTGGCTGGGCATGAGTTCCAGCCTTGTACCACAGGAAATCCGCCGTGCAGAAGGGGCTGATGCACGTTAAGTATGTCGAGGCTCAAAACGTCCTCCCGTTGATGTGGTGCGGATGTGTTAGGAGAGGGGGGTGCCAGCTTGCCGTCGTCATTTGACCATGGTTCAAAATTTCGAGTCCTGGGGGTCCGAACCCCCAGGACTCGAGGCTTTGGAGGGGGGGGGTCCCCCTCCAAAGCCTTTGATTTTTTCCCCCGATTGACTATAATCCTATGTATATAGTACGTAAAATTTAATTAAGATTATGTTATTAACAATTAATGTTATTAATTAATGCTTATTTATTCAATTATTAATTCTTTGCTGTTTTTTGTTACCGAAAATCGACGAAATCAAAAGAAGATGTTGGAGCATGATACAAGAGTAGTGGACTTTCGACCCTGCCCCCCCCTTTGAAATATTCTTGTGTGTGCTACTGATTGTACAAATTACACAACTGTTCATACTCATTGCTCAAATTGTAAAACTGTAGTTCGCCTGTACTATGTTGCTCTGTTTATAATATTCACAATCAACGCCGTTCCTTACATTATAATGGCGTTTTAGTGAAATCTTGGCGATATTTTCGGTGATACAGCCAAGTTGGCATTATTTTGGTGACGATATGGATGCTTCTGGAAATTACTAAAAAAATCTATAACATCACGATTTAAGATAAATGCGAATTTTTCGAAAAAGCGCTGGAAGGGGGGGGGGTCTAGACAAATCGTTCTTGGCGCTTTTCTTCAGTTAAATTTATCTTTTTACGACCCACTTTTACTAACTATGCCTAATGCATAAAATAAATTTATTACAGAGTAAAGTTTTCCCATCCTCTTCAATGATCACACATTAATTATGGCCAAATTGATCTTTAATTTAACAATTATTTAAAGCATATACACACGACATCACAAAACGGAACGACACTTAAATCTAACAGAGTTCTGATCTTCCGCGCAACTCGTTTACGCAGCTCACAAAATCCTTCTTCAAATTCTTGAAGGGATTATTTAACGGCCGATCTGGAATGATTTAAGGGATTCTTACTTACAGCATCACGGGGAAAAAATTATGTATAGAGAGAAATAAAATCTAATTTTCGTAAAAGTTATGTGCTTCAAGCTTGAATGGCCTAATTCAAAAGGTTACCACTGAAGGAGCAGAACAATGTATCAACGGATTCGCCGTTTTAGTCTATATTTAAGCACGAACATTTCCTGAATTTTAGGTTGCAAATTTCCAGAATACGCAGAATTTCCTCACACAGTATTATGCACATTTTAAAGCTGTAATGAATAATGTTTTTAAGTTAAAAAATAGTTCTCAACGTATGTCGCTACAAGAATGAAATATAGAAGCAAATTAACGCAGAATATGAAAGGATCTTCTACATATAGTTTCAGTGTACCTAGACTTCGGTATTTGTTGTGAAAAGAGAAAAGAAATGGCAAATGCATAACCCAGATATTAAATATAGTGCAATGGTAGAAAACACCTGGAGCACGAATTAAGGAGTAAATTATATTAATCTATTAAAAACTTTTAATTAAAAATATATAGTATTTTTTAACTGTCTTAAATTGTTTTAATATTAAAAGAAAGTATCCATAACATGTTGATCTACTTTAAATATTATTTTTTTAAAAAAATTCTTCTAAGGGGCTTTTTTTTTGTTAGGGTCTTCAGAAACATCTTATAATTTGAAGGGTTCTGTGAGTCGACCGTTTTAAGATCTCTGATCTGTAGTTTAATTTCAGTTATTTTATTACATTGCACTAAAAGCGGTATTTTAGGCGTAAGGGATGTAATTAAAATCCCATAACATTAATGTTACGTTCACGAATTCCAGATGACCGATAGGTGAAAACGTGAACATTTAATAATATTTCATGATCGTTGTTGGCATTGGATTGTGTATCTAGTTCAAGGTCAAAGACTTCCTTCGCCTTTGACCTCATTGTTCTCTGTGTTCTTTCACCCACCCAAATGTAACAATATCCTTAAATGGCATCGGTGTTGTTTTGTAATTAAGCATAGTTTAATAAAATATTGAATTGAACAGCTATTGTTTGCATAATCGTCGCTAAATAATCGTGCATGTTTTTTTCAAACTTGAAATTTAAGCTGGAATCGCTTATAACTTTCTAAACCAGGCATTGGTCTTCAAACTGTGTCCCACGGATCCCTGGTGTTCCACAAGGCATACCCAGAGGTTCCACGTGTCACAATAAATCGATTCGAAACTTATAAATATGTTCGCAAAATTATAGTTTCTTTGAACAATTACAAGTATCTTAAACTCATCCTATTCATTAAAACTGAAAATTTTATTTATATTTAATAAAGTTTATTTTTCAACACTTTTAAACTTTTGTTATAGTATAATAAAAGAATATTAAAATGTGTTTTATCTTTCTATATATATGCTTCCCACTAGATTGTGAATATTCTATTGTTTACAATCTTGGGTTCCACGAGATAATTTTATACTTGTTAATTAACACAGTATCTTGCATAACTAAATAATTTTCTAATGGAAAATGCATCATTTTGCAATTGTGGATAAAAAACACCTATACTGAAGAAGAGGAAACAACTTATCAACATATTCGATGTTAAATTTAAGCAAGAGCTGATCCTAAATTTTATGTTGCAAGTTCGTGAAAAATACACAGTATTTTTCACACAGCCGTAAACATCTTAATGCCATTCAGAACATCGTGTTTAAGTGAAATATATTTCTCAACGTGAGTGGCTACAAAAAAAAAGTATAAAAACAATTCAAAATGCATAATAGGAAGTGCGACTGCAGATAAATTCAATAGACGTAGACAATTTGTGGAAAAAACAAGCATATATCCCTTTTACAAATTATAATGCATGAATAAATGACACTAAATCATAAATTGATATTATTAATGAGTAAGTTATATTAAAAATTAATTAGAATTTTTTAATAATAGTTGCAATACTTTTAATTGCTTTTACTTAAAGTACCTATACCACTCTACAAATTTGTCAACTTTTAGTGGATGGAAATTAATAATTTTCAAATGGAGCTTTCTTATTGGACGAACATCAGAAATATGGGAAGCAACATTTACAGTATAACGAAAAAATCTAAAAAGTAACTCTTAACGATAAATCGGTAGCTCTTTTAAATTCTTGGATGTCACTGATGGAAAGATTTAATTGTTTGAAGAGAGAATTGCATGCACTCGCTTTTGGTTCTTCCTATCTATGTGAACAAATCTTTTCTCATACGAAAAATTGTTTGTGACCACAAAGTAGTACTGAATGCTCAGAATCATGTCAAATTGAAAGTCGCCAATTATACCCCGGATGTTGCGATATGAAGTAGAATGGTGAAGGGACAAGACTCGCATTAAAATATTTATTTAACTATTTTGAAGATCTATACTTAGATTTTATGTTGTCTATTTTTTATTTTAATAAATATTCTTATATATAAAAGATATATACTACATAATATATGTACAATTTTTATTTTTTATTTGTGTTGAAGGAATAGTTATGTTTTATGTTTATTTTTATGTTAATAAATATCTTCAAGACTCTGTTTTCGTCATATGTACTAGAGCGTAAACTTGAGTACATTTTCAGACAGAAAAAATGCCTCAATTTTTATAAAAACTCGTGATATAGTAGCTCATGTGTGTATTTGTTTATAATATAGTGTTTTTAAAATTTCAAAATATTTCATAAATAATCATTTTTTCTTTTTAACAAGTAAAGCATTTCATTTAGCATTATGGTATCGGAGAAAAAATGCGAAACACATTTTATAAAAGAAAGAAATGTGTCAGCTAAGATAAAAATGAGTAATATGATAAAATAGGCGATTCTCTACAGGAGAGTGAAGCCAGGATATAATATTAATGTTCGAGTACTTTGATATAAGTTGATCAAAATAATTAAATGGTCTGTAAATTTAACAAATTTTAATAAGCAGAACGGATCCCAACCGTACGGGATTGCTATACTTTTCGAACTGAATACATAAAGGTTGCAACAGTTGGTTCGGAGCTAAATCTATACAAAGGAATTCTCGCCAACTGGCGCCAACAATATATGAAAACAAGGAATAATGGAATTTCTTACCAAAAATAATTATTCTTGTTCAGTTTGGGGAAGAGTGGAGACAATAGGCTTATAATTAAAATATGGCATATATACTTGTGATTTCAAAGTATTTAAAAACCGTTGAAAAGAAGTCAGTAACAATACCACTGTTAGTTGTCGAAACATTTCGATTTGTGTTCATTTCGAGCTTGAGTTCATCATTCAAAAAAGCTATGAACGGGTCAGCTTCTAGCAAACTAAGTTAACGTTAGAATCACCACTTGAAATCATGGGAAGCGAGTGATAGTTTTTTTTAAAAGAGCAGAACCACTTTCGGTATATGGTAAAGTACAAAATGCAGGAAATCCTTAATATTTTGAACCGTTTGATTCGAGGAAATGTATACGACAACCGAAATCACTGTCCTCAGATTTCATACACAACGAGCCCTGAGACTTTGACAATTGAGCGTAAGAATCGCAAGTTTCTCCTGGGTGAAGTCTAATAAGACTTGCTGGTATATGCGAAGTGGATATAAAGTCAAGAAAATGAAACCGAGTTTTTGAATTCGAATCTTTTGAAATGCTAAATTTAACAATATAATAAAGCCTGGCAGCTTGAGGGCTACTAGAGTTGGACCTCTATGCGAGGGTAGTGAAGAGACACCACGAAGCGCGCTGATTGGTCAAATCAAATAGCACACGTTTTCCCGACTTGCTGTTATACATTTCCGTCCCTTTTCACGAAATCACTCCTACAAATATACAGCAACCGAGAGGAAAGAGGTTACACATCAAAAATATTCCGAATTTAAGTCCTATTCTTTAACATTAGTCGAAGACAGTTCTTAAATGATGCAAACTTAATATATCGTTAAATTTTAAATCTATCCTTGATCTTTATTCCCTAATTCAGCATCAATAATCGCGGGAATCGAATTGTTTCAAAAAATTTCTATAGTGTGGCACCTTAGTTCATATTGCAGTTCAAGTGTAGTATGGGGGGGGGGGCTTTGGATTTGGCAATTTTTATATAGATATCATGGTGAGATAATGAATTCATTCTGGCTTCCGGACACCTATCGCTTAGTGAAGTAGCTTGGCGATCGATTTTTGTCGCCAAAAGAAATTGACATCGCCAAGGCTCCCCCATACTACACTTTAACCCATATTGCTAGTTTGGTTTGGAAGGTTGCTGATCTTAGTTCTATGCCATAAAGTTGTTCGGTTCATTTTGTGATCAGTCACACGCTTCTTATAATTATTGTCTTCAAAACAGTTGCGATGATTGAAATGTTTAATCAGAGAAAAACACTTTTGAAGGATGGTTTCACATGCTTTGTTAAAAACAGTCACGCTCCACTTTCAGCTTTTGAAAAATAAAATGTGATTATTATATACTCTGAACAGTACTTTACAATGATTAATCCATTGCCTTCTTAAAAATAGCTTTTCTGAAATGCTTTTATGGTACAACTTACGAGGAAAAGAATTGTATTTTCCCAGCGCTATCTATTTCGCATTAAAGAGACACGAGATATAAAATGCTGAATAAATTACCATGAATAAAACTATTTTTTTGTTCGTGAAATTCAGTGCAAATATTCTTTTTGTTTACACTGGTGTCCGAAAGTTAAGAATAATGGTTATTTCTTTAAGAAGAGTGCGAAATAAAAGGCAGAAATGGAATAAAATTTGTCATACTTAGAAAAGCCATTACAAATAAAAAGTAGAGTTGGTCGCGTATGAGGACGAATTTATTGCTCGATTTTCTACCAATGACACAGAATGGAGGAAAGGCAAAAAGTTTTCATCTGTGCCTTTTAGAAAAAATAGTGGTCGTAGTGGTGAACTCGCGGGCGTCATGTCATGAGTTCGAGTCCTAGTGCCACTGAAGACCTGCCTTGTAGAGGGCCTAGTGCACGGTAATTCTGTTGAGACTCACTCTTTCCGTTGGTAGAGTGTAGAAGTTAGGAGAAAAGGTTAGGCTGAGGTGTTGTCCTCGTCACTTTCCCGTGGCTCAAAATTACGAGGTCCGTCGGCAATAGTCCTCGTGTTGCTTTATAGTGCGACTTTAATATACACTCACTCACTGCCACCCCTGCAGGAGAATGGTTTTTGAACTCAGCAGTATCCTTTATTGGAGGCTGAGAATCTGAAACCTTAAGTGCAATAACGTTCTATATGTGCCCAATCGGTTTTAAGTCTATGAATCTCGATGGTCATTTTGTGGCTGCGGTAGCCAAGTGGTCAAGGCATCGAATCATGGCTAGCGTGTCATGAGTTCGAGCCCAGTACCACTAAAGACCCGCCGTGTAGGGGAGCGATGCACGTTAAATCTGTCGAGGGCTCAAACGTATTCCCGTTGGTGTGGTAGTTAGGAGAAGGGGATGCCAACTCGGGTGTCGTCCGCGTCACTTGACCACGGTTCAAAATTGCGAGGTCCGTCACCAAAATGCCCTCGTGTAGCTGAACAGTGCGACGTTAATATTCATTCACTCACTCACTTACTCGATGGTCATTTCATGCATTTAATACCTTCACTTTCAGAATATTCATGTGGTGGCCGCGGTAGCCTAGTGGTCAAGGCATTGGATCGTGGCTTAAAAGACCCGACTTTTTAGGGGAGTGATGCACGTTAAATCTGTCGAGAGCTCAAACGTCCTTCCGTTGGTGTGGTGTGGTAGTGAGGAGAGGGAGGTGGCAGGTCAGGTGTCGTCCTCGTCTCTTGACCATGGTTCAAAATGACGAGGTCCGTTGCCAAAAGCCCTCGTGTAGCAGCAATGTGACGTTAATATTCACTCACTCAGAATATTTATGTGGTGGGGGGATGCCAGCTTAGGTGTCGTCCTTGTCATTTGACCGTAGTTCAGAATTACGTGGTCCGTCGACTATAGCCCTTGTGTTGTTTCAGAGTGCGACGTAAATTGTAATAAAATCAAATCAATTCAGAATGTTCATATACGAGCGTCGTCTGTGATTAAGAACTGGAAAATAGTAAGGTTGGAAAGGCATTAAATAATTTGAAGCGAGTTTTTGTATTAAGTTATCAATAGAAAGGAAAGAGAATTATAATTTTGTTGTGTGAATTTTTTCCTTTAGGTCTTTTTCTTTCTTTTCTCCTTGTAAAGTAAAAAAGAAAGTATTGGATTTTAAAATTTTATGCCTTTTTTTTCAAGCGAAATTTTAATTGTAATGAGCATTTAAATACAAAAGAGGGGGGGGGGAGAAGAAAATGTCATTTATGATAAAAAAAATTATTGTCATGGGGGGGGGGCAACTAGATGATTGAAAAATCGTCCGATTTGAATAGTTTTTGCTATCAACAGTAGATGACTGTTTAAAATTTTTTTTCAGTGAAGAATAAAAAAAATAAAAAATACTCCTTTAAATTTTGTTGTATTTGCGTGTGTGTTTCTTGTGACCTCTTTACGTATATGTCAAAAACTTTTTACCAAGAACTTACTTAATATTGACGCGTTTTTCCTTTTTTTTTTAAGTTGGAGAAGCAAACTTGAGTCTCTGGAATAAATGAAAAAAGTTGCGCAGAAGCTTCCTCGGGCATTAACTAGAAGAACTTCTAGTTTGGATTTGATCCCGTGGCTGTCAGTTTAGAAATATCGATTCGCTGGGGGGGGGGGGAGTAATAACCAGAAATAATGGTTTCCGCTATCTCGAAAAGTATTGGAAAATTCTACCTTTAAGTTCAAAAGTCAAAAAGGTTAAAAGATTTTTTTTTTCGTTCAGAGTTCGATTTTTAAAGGTATAGATAACTGAATTTGACCCAGGAATGATTTCTGGATTTATTTTATAACTGTATCCTATCCTGAATAGTTCAATAAGTAAGCTACTAAAGCCAGTATAAAAAAGAAAACCAAGATATTTACTTAAAAAGCCATGTTTATATTTCTCTACATAATTGCTGTTTACATTAATGCTTATTTGTTCTATCTCTTTATGAGTTTTTTAGAGCCTACTTCATTAGTCTAAGCTACTCGTGTATTTTTACGTACAATGCCTCCATCATGACCACGGTAGCTTAGTAGCTTGAGTCCCGAACTCGTGGCGGGAGTGTCATTAGTTTGAGCCCTAGTGCCGCTGAAAATCCACCGTATAGAGCTGGCTGATTTATCGAGGTTCAATGTCCTCCCGTTAGTGTAGTGTGGTGGTTTGGAGAGGGTAGTGCCAGCTCAGCTTTCGTCCGCGTCACTTGATCGAGGTTCAAAATTACGAAGTCCGTCGTCAATAGTCCTTGGGTTGCTTAAAATTGTGGTGTTAATAAAACACTCAACATTTGACATCCAGGTGAAATTTAAGGGGACAGGCAATAGTCGCTTGGAGCTAAGTCTGGGCTGTAGGGTTAATGTTGGAGAATTCGTTTCCAAAATTCTTAATTTTTTTTTTTACCTGGGTTTATCGAACTGAGTGATACTGAACATTGTCGTGATGGAACTAGATTCCTCTTATCAATATACTTAAAACTTCGGCAGAATTTTAAAATAGGGTGGTGGCAGTAGCAGCTTCAGTTCGTTTCTGGAACTATGGTGCAGAAACCCCTTGAAAATCTCAAAATACTGGCAGCATGCTCTTGAAGTAGGAAAAACATCATGCATTTACGTTATTTCTACATTTAATGGATGTTTAAAAGCAATTTACTGTCGATTCTTGAACCATCGTGTCGGTTTGTAATCTTGCTTGCCTTCGTGTTATGAAATACGATTCAACTTGCTATTTGTTTTTTAAAAAAATAGTGGGATAACTGTATGTATTATCTGATAGATGCCGGCCCACCTAGTATAGTGGTTATGACGCTCGGCTTGTAATCGAGTGGACTCGGGTTCGAATCCCCATGGACGTATCTTCAGGAAAAGAAGTCGGACTTTCGCCTGAAATGGATTCCTGTCTGGAATGGAAAGCAGCGCACCCCTTCTGTTCTATGCTGGGATCATCGTTTGTAATAAAAATCTATATTCTTCTGGGATTGAATTGTATGTTTCTGTTCATCTATCTCTCGTTTTTCGTATGTAACCCAGTATGAAACACGTAACAACAACATCTGATAGAAATGTAAAAATTCGTCAGCGAGAAAAATGTCATCCTTTTTATCGTAAATGCTACATATAACGAATTATCTCAGTTTGATTTTACTGTTGCTGCTTAGATCTATGTGAAAAAATAGAACCTTTTTGGTGTTGTCGAAGTTAAGTACTGATTATTTAATCACAATTTCAGAACGGTAAATAAATATTTCTATTTATGCTTTATCTTTCCTTTATGATAAGCCTTTTTTGAAAAAAATTATCTTGCCTATAGAAAAAAAATTCAGCACTAAACATTCTAAACACGATGCTTTACAAATGTTACGTTTTGGTGTATTATGTATTTGGCGCTCTCTCTTGTCACATTAAAAATGAATAATGCCATACAAAAAATGAATTCTTTTATCTGTGTTCCCCTTTGAAGATAAATAAGTCTCCTGCCAGTGTTTTCTTAGCTTATCCTAGTTTATTGTCCGTTAGTTCTTCCCTGAACCTTGCTTTGCTATTTTTTAAAATGTATGTATGAAATATTTTGTACTGCATTGTTTCCGATTGAAGCATAAAAAATATGTTTATTTTCTAGAATATTTTGCATTTAGAAAATTGAATATTGTTGAAATAAATATTGTATATTGAAATGCGCCTCTTTTGTCGAAGAATGGTCCATTTTTCTGCACTTTGCATGTTTCGAAAGTGCCGAATTTCTGTCCTTTAAATTTTTATATCGTAAAATTGGACTTATAACGCTCACCTATAATTTCAAGCTGCATTTTTAAAAAATTTTATGTATATTCACCGCATTTTTTAACATCCTTTTATAAGCTTCACTTGTATGTAATGGAATCTTTGAACTTAATTTTTACCCACTTTAAAAGGTCAAATTATTTCGAAATTTTGCTCACTTGTCCAGGACCGATGACAATACAGTAATTTCATAATTTTGTTCCATTTTCCTTATCAGGATTAACGATTTCCCATTTTCAGATCCCATCCCGCATCTGGCGACTCATTTCTGATCCCCTTTCCAGATTTGGCGACTAAAAAACTAAGTTACAACTCAGATCGATTAATTATAAAAAGGTGTTTTTTTAGTTTTTTTCAACTATAATTTATTATTTACGAAGAAACCTTAAATGAACGCGTGCAATGCTGTTATGTTTCGAAGTCATTTATTCGAGATATTATTCCAAGCTTTAGGGGGGGGGGGAATAGTATACTTCTAGAACCACAATTCTTCGAGTTCATATAAACAAAGCCATTTCTTTTAAATAAACAATATTTCGATCTCTATAGAAGTCTTAATTTTTTTTTCTTTGCTCGTCTTTTCTTTATTCTCAAAGCTCTCATTTTTATGCCCTGCGTATAATGCGCACCCGTACATAAAGTTTTTTTTATTTCTGTTGTACCTCAAAATCTTACCGTATTTTTATAAGGTTGTAATTATGCTTTACCCCATTTTTTTTTTTTTAATAAACTGAGGTGTGAAGTTTTATTCTGGGGTTTGAAAATCCTAATATGATAGAACGGTGTTCAAATGCATTAGTTATTGGGTTGGATTAAAAAGCTCTTATTTATTTTGTAAATATTACTCCTTTACTTTAAAATCATTATTGAAATCGTATGTTACCTACCTGTTCCCAGAAAGGTATGATTAATGATTTGAGAGGAGTTTATTCTTGTGCGTATGTGGCCTAGTGGTCATGTTCTCAAACTCTTAACCGGCTTTGCAGAATCGCGGGTTCGAGCTCTGGTGCCTCTGAGGACACGCCGTGTAAAAGCCCTGATGCATGTAAAACCTGTTGATACTCGGTTCTCTCATTGGCGTGGTGTGGAAAATAGGGGAGTGGTGTTAGCTCAGGTGTCGTCTTCTTCACTTGACCGTGATTCAAAACTACGAAGAGAGTCCCGTCACCAATAGCTCTCGTGTTCCTTCGCAGTAAATTAAAATCAAATTGAATCAAATCAGATAGATAAAAAAATATTGTAAATTAATTGTACCTGGCTTACGTTGGCCGCGGAAGCCAAGTGGTCAAGGTATCGGATCGTGGCTGGCGTGTCATGAGTTCGAGCCCAGTACCACTAAAGACCCGCCGTGTAGGGAAACGATGCACGTTAAATCTGTCGAGAGGTCAAACGTCCTCCCATTGGTGTGGTGGGGTAGTTAGGAGAAGAGGTGTCAGCTCAGGTGACGTCCGCGTCACTTGACCATGGTTCAAAACGACGAGGTCCGTCGCCAAAAGCTCCCATGTAGCTTAACAGTGCGACGTTAATGTTCACTCACTCACTGTACCTGGTTATGAACTTGCAATATAATAAAGCATGTTCGTAAAAGAGTCTCGAAGAGTCTGTGTGATTGGTCTGTGCAAAAGAAAATTCTATTTGATCCTCGTGTTGGGGGTTTAAAAAAGGATGCCAGTTTAATGTTGAAAATTGCTGAGATAATTTTTTAAAAATAATAAAGTATCTTCAAAAAAGATAGAACATGGTGCAAAAAAACTTAAATCTTTTTTTTTTTTTTAACCCGAGAACAATATTCAAGGTTAATATCCAATCTAGTATATCTTTGATTCGTCGCTTAAAATATGATACGTCATCAAAATCCAGAGCTTGAAAAATCTATAAAAAAAGTTAAAGAACGACTTGATCAGAAATGGAATTCCAACTTTCCTCCAGAAAAAATATAACAGAAATGGCGCAGCGCTGAGGAATTCTTCTTGCTTCTTATTGCTCATATCGTTCCGACCTTTGATGCGCTTAAGGAAAAGCAACGTTTGCCGAAACCCATCATCAGAAGAAGAGAAAAAAAGAACTTTTTTCAATTGAAAGTTGCAGGTAAATCTATTGTTAATGCCCCGTAGTGGACGATTCATCTCGCATTACCCCTCTACAAGGAAATGATGATGTGGTTGTTAGTAATGGCATTCCTTCCCCAGCCGGAAATGGCGCATACGTATGATGTGGTCAGAAGAAGAAAACTTGGATCGGACGGTGTAGTATTTATAGGGCGGAGATTTTATATGGTCTGAATAGTATTTTCGTGAGAGGTGGGTTTCAACGTCTTTTGACTTAGCTTGTTTTTTTTTCTTTCTTAAGATGCTGCTTTTTCTTAAGGGGTATTTCGTGGTGGAAAGTGAAGGTAATTTTGTTTGAGGAAATCGAGGGGAAATAAAAGCGGAAATGATTCAGCTTGTTTCATGAAACGAGCTTGTTGAAATTGAAATGAAATGAAATAAAAATTAATTTTGTGAAGGTTATCTCAGGATTCCCGCCTACAGGTCATTTTGAATGGCCGGGGTAGCCTAGTGATCATAGACACGGACTCATGGTCGGTGAGTTATGAGTTCGAGCCTAGTACCACTGAAGACCCGCCGTGTAGATGGGCTGATGCACGTTAAATCTGTTGAAGCCTCCCGTTGGCGTGGTGTGGAAGTTTGGAGAGGGGAGGGCCACAACTTAGATGTCGTTTCGTCTCTTGACCATGGTTCAAAATTACGAGGTCCGTCGCCAATGCCCTCGTGTCGCTTCATAGTGCGACGTTTAAAACACTCACTCGGAATCTTAAATACAATTATCTTTTTACTTAACTCAGTGGCGCAACAGCCCATGAGGGCCAAGGCCTACTGTGCCCAACTCAGTATACGTGCCCTTGGCTGCATAAGCAGATGTTCTGGTCAGGTAGTCAATCTGACGCAAAATCCCCAGTGTTAAATTCCCAAGCAAGCTTGGTACTCATTTATCGACCCACTGAAGGGATGAAAGGCTGAGTCGACCTTGCCCAGCCCGGGATCTGAACCTCGGAGCTGTGGTGTGGAAGCGCGATGCACTAACCACTCAGCCACTGGGCTTCACAATTATCTTTTTATTTCTTTTAATTCTTGCCTTACAGTCTTATGTCTCGTTTTACTGAGTTTTAAATTAACATTTCCCCTATCCAATACACACACAATAATTCGTGTATATCACTTGTGCTATTCTTTTGTCGCTGATCACTTGAAAATTATATCCTGCATTTTTTTTTAAATTTTAATTATCGTTATATGTATATTTGTTCCTTAAACTTTTCCTAAAGTTTTTATTTCTGAAGTTATTTATCATACATAACATTTGTTGAGTTTGACGAGTTATTTTAAAGCTAAACAGATTAGCTTACTCAAAAGAATACGATTTCTGAAATGAAGTAAGATTAATATAAAACAGAATACAAATATATATGATGATGATATAGAATGTTATGTGTGTGATATCGTAATGAGCGCCATGTATCTCACTGGCGAATCAATGTCAACAAAACGGTTCGTTGCCATTAGCGTTCTGCTAAATTTAAGATTCGATGGCGATTAAATACTTAAGACTATTTCTACGTGACCTTTTAAAGAAATATTATTATTTTACTATATATCTTTTCTTAAAAATTTGATCATGCCATTAACTTTGTTATAAAAATGTCGAATATGACCATGACTCTTCCCCCATGACAAATTTACAATTACTTCACTGCGGAATCGTTTTTATTGTGTTTTTCTTGAAATGAAATCGGGCAACAGATTGGTAATGCGGTATAAAATATACTGTACTTTTTTGTTGTATAACTTTTCAAACAGTGTTAATGTCGCCAGAATTCAAATTCCCTGCCTATAAATGTGTTTAAGGTTAACAAACGGGTAGAAAATGACACCACACAATTGTATAATTTAAACAATTCTCCTTGGCATTATAAAACTGTTTCCACGCTTCTTCTAAGCAAAAAGACGTACACATAAAATTCTTCCCATTCAATTCAGAAAGCATCTCCATAAACTGTTTTTCCCGGCCTTGACGAAAAAATATCTCCTCTCTCTAGCTCTTTTTTTCCTTCAATCTACGAAGATGCTGGCAGGAGAAAAAAACTTTATTTTTCCACGAGGTAATATGATTTAGCCTTTCTTTGGACTCAATGACATCCAATACCTTCTTCTCTTCTGCTCAGCGACATAAAATAAACTTCAGGAGGAACTCTTGAAAGCATCCGACGTCTTCATACATTATTCATTTTAAAGTGTCCCCGTGTGTGTGAATGCTATTTCTTATTCCGGCCTTATCATTTGTCTGGGGAATAAAAACATGGTGGGATGATCATTTCCCCCCCAAGTTCTTTCTCATGCAGATCGGAATCAAGCAGCACAAAGAACGTAATCGAATTGGTTGAACTTTTTATCTCTGCTTTTTAGTCCGGGCTGTGTAATCCCTGCCATTCCGTGGGGGGTCGGATTCTAAATCTTGCAGATACGAATGGTTCTTGAAGTTATTTTTCCTATGTACTTGGTACGTTTGGATATTAACAAAGTGTATCAATTCAAATATTTTTAATTAAAAAATTTACCATTGTTGATTTTTCTTCAAGGGGTTGCCAGCTTCATTTGTGTGGGTCTGGCCTTCTAAAAAACCTTCCTCTAAGCCAATCTTCGTGGCTGGCATGTTTGAGCCCTTGTGCCACTGAAAAACCCGCCGTGTAGAGGGTCTAAATCTGTCGAGGCTCAAAATCTAGCGATATTTTGGGTAGGGGGTGCCACACACACACAGCTCAAGTGACGTCTTCGTCACTTGACCATGGTTCAAAATTACGAAGCCCATTGCCAATAGTTCTCTTATTGCTTTAAAGCTTGATGTTAATAAACACTTACTCACCCAAGTTAGTCTTTTGTTTGCAACAGTTCTCCTTGTTTAAGATGTATACATTTTTTATGCAGTCAATGTATCTAAATTTGGTTTGCCTCTATGGCGAGTCCCTGTAGACTTAACCTGGACAATTTGTCTTGTGGCGCAGTCCTCCTTCATGCAGAACAGATGGCCAGCTCATTTGATTATTTGAATTTTTATTGAATTTATAATGTTACGTAAAGTTACGAGCTTCGATAATTTAGTAGTCAGGGATGGCGTTGTCGAGTCCTAATGCCACCGCAGACGCACATTGTAAGAAGGGCCGACGGACATTAAATATGTCTGGACTCAAAGTTTACGTGTTGGCGTCGTGAGAAAGTCAAAAGAGAGGAGTACCAGCTCAAGTGTCTTCTTCATTTGACTATGTTTCAGAATTAAGAGGACCGTTGCCAATAGCACTCGCAGGGACGTCTCGTGGCATGGGCCAACTGGGCCTCGGCCGCAATGGAGGCCTCGTCTCGCTCTGGACTCAACCTTAATAAAATCATAATTTGAATAATTTCAAAGATCAAATGTTATTTCCGGTTGCTTTCTCCGAAAAACTGGGAATTTCGGACAATATGTCAACTGGCTACATCTGATGACTGTCACCCTCGTACAAGACAAGGCCTAACACAATAATTACTCATTCAGCCAAAAGGTGGCAGTCGAGCCGATTCGTGCGATTGTAAGACATGCACATATATTTGTTTCGATTTATTGTTTGTACGAGAATTCGACAACGTATGCTATATGCTGTCAACTCTTAAGGGTCATAGGTAGGGCCTACATCAGTGTAGGGGCCCTGGGCTTCAAGAAGTCTGTAGACATTTCTGAGCACTCGCACTGCTTCACAGTGCGACGTATATTAAAATCAAAGAAAAGTCCGTGAAGACATGATAAAGTTTTGAATTCGATCTTTTGTGCCGTGTTCCATCAATCTGTTTTACACCAAAAATACTTCTCAGTTTCTTTCTCTCAAAAAACTTGCTTAAATTCTAAATATGTTAAAATGCAATGATTTGTCTTTCATATACACACACTGCAGCACATTGGGCATATCGTGTTAAGAGAGAGAGGATAAGGCTTAAATGTTCATTAAAACATTAAAAAACACCTAAGGCCAAGTAGAACATTAATGAAATGATAAATAAAATTAAAAGTAATATTTTTTTAATCTCATTATACAGTCGTTAACCTCGGTAAGAGAAATTCCTGAACTTAATTATTAATTTATTTTAATGTGTATATTATTTTCTAAACTTACATTGCAACGTGTGTGATCATCCCTATTTTACTCGAATAACCTCGTAATCCCAATCGTATTCAAATGAATCGTCGCGGTGTTGTGGTGCTTGAACGATGTTTGTAATGTAAACGTGTCCCATTGATTAAACAGTCAGCGCCTCTGGAAGTAGGCCAGAAGATTTTGACCTTACCCTTGTTGTGACGGACGGCGTCTGGCATTGATTTTTCGGGAGAAGGAAAAAGAGAAGAGATGGCTTAGTTTCGTTTCATTCGATTTCTCCGCTTGCACCGATAATCGTTTCTGGATTATTCCTCGATGTGTCTTTGTAAAAGTGCGCTTCAAACTGCTCGAGATAAACGAGCTGTTATGGTGTCATTTGTTTTCATTAGGTGTTCAGCGGATGATGATAGTTGTGATCAGTAATGATTCGTTTGTCAACTCTTTTTATTATTATTATTATGAAAATATCAATTTATATTCGTATATTCTGTTTTGCATCTTATTTTTATCTGAATTGGTTTATTTTTTTCTGGCTTGAAATATATTTCTCTCTCATACTGTGATTTGGCCGCGGTAGCCGAGTGTTCATGAACGCGAACTCGTTGCCAGCGTTGCTT
Source organism: Trichonephila clavata (assembly GCA_019973975.1). NCBI lineage: Eukaryota > Metazoa > Arthropoda > Arachnida > Araneae > Nephilidae > Trichonephila > Trichonephila clavata. The sequence continues at coordinate 156,385 of BMAO01028397.1, forward strand.
CTGTCGAATCCTGGTACCGCAGAAGACCCACGGTGTAGAGGGACTAAACACGTTAAATATTCCAATGCTTAGAGTTTTGAGAGCGGACTGCTAGTTCAGGTGTCGTCCTGGTCACTTGACCACGGTTCAGAATCACGCAATCCGTTGCCAATAGCCCTTATGCAACTTCAGAGTGCGCAGTTAACAAAATAAACCTTACGTTAGCATAGTGTAGAATAGAAGTCGGCAGCCTATGGCACGCATGTCACATGTGGCACGTGGTACAATTTTCTGTGGCACTCTGCACTACTCTACAAATTTGTCAATTTTGGAGTACAGTAGAACGTCGTTTATCCAAATCAATTGGGACCGGACACCATTCGGATATGCAATTGTTCAGATTACCGAAATCCGAATGCGATCCATGCAGTATAAGAAACCGGACCTTATACGAATATTGAAAATCATCACATGCCGGAAACGAAGAAAAAGGGAAATAGGTGCAAAATGTCGCAATTTTACCTTGATTGTGGAAAATAATCACTTATTTTTCGCTGTACCATTTTACACCTTTGTTTTTTCGCTGCAATGTCTCTGATTCTCTTGAGCAGCAGTAGTTGAGTAGGACAGCACCCTGAGTGTTGTTCGCACCCACTCCATAGCTGTCTCTAACGCAGAAATAGCGTCAGCGTTTGCTACTTTCGTTGTTGTTGTCCTCGTCTTCATCCGTTTCATCGTTGATAGGGTCGGATTCTTGCACGGAAGTCGCAATCTCGTCATCATTTAGCACTTGAAATCCACATTCTTCTTCGTTTGCTTCCCTCATGGTTTTCCTTTTCTTAGCCCCATGTCCAGAGTCAAGTTTTGACGCAAAATTTAAAATGGTTTCTCGGCTTTTTTTATGTCCGAAATTGTTGCCTTTCCAACATTATAAAACTGTGCTAGAGACGCTCCACTTTCTCCCTTTACGAGACGGTTCAAGTTTTGTCTCTATGTTCAAGACGTTGCACTTCCATTTTAAATTCGAGGCCATAGCAGTTCACAACTCAACAAAAGAGAACGTATACACCCCCTCACTTGGAAACAAACTGACCTGATATTCCGCGACGATGTTTACCAAATCACACACAACTGAAATTCCCCAAATATCCCTCACCTTGGATTTTCCTGTTTATTTTGGCCTCAGACGAAACAACTGTTGAGCATTGCACTGTTCGATAACGTATCCAGACTTTGGTTCGGATATTTGACGCTCCGGATAATAAACTTTCGGATAAACGACTTTCAACTGTATATGGAAGTTGATAAATTTATAATGGACCTTATTTGTCAAACATAATAGGCATTTACGGAATCACGAAAAAATCTGAAATATAACTGCAAAGATAGATTTATTGCTTTTTTTTGTAAATTAGTGAATGTCATTGCTGGAGAAATGTAATTGTTTGAAGAGAGAAAATTGCATGTACTCTCTCTGCTCCTTCTATCTTACATTTTCAAAACCTTGACTTTATATAGTCAAACTAATCTCCATATCAAGGTTTCTTCTTGAGGGATGGCTGTGAATTAACGCGAAAGCTAGTCCCAAAGTTTCCCCAAGAGAATTTATCAGAAGCTCGCGTATAGATCCGTCACAAGATAAAGAGTGTGTTTTTATGGAATGTTTTTAAATATTAAATGGATATTATGTGGACAAATGGATGCATATGCTGGAACACTTAGGATTTATATGAACGTTGAAGCACTCTGTTTCGTCCTGAAAATATGTTCCGAGATTGGTTCAAACTCTTTGACATAAAGCGTAGGTGGCCTTAGTTTGGAAAAATTATATTGGTATGATTAGTCCAGTACCGCACACACAAAAATTTCAGGGGGGGGGGCATGGTCGAAAATCCCCCATCTCGTATCATGCCTCAAGACAGCACCAATTGATTCTTCTGATTTTGTCGATTTTATTAACAAAAAGCAGTAAAAATAGATTATTGAGTTAATAATTAGCATTAATTAATAAAATAAATTGTTAATTTCAACTACTTAATTAAACTTTACGTTATATATATAGGATTATCATCAATCGAAAAAAAACTTTAGGGCTTTGAGGACCCCTAGGACATCTCTCTTGTTGTGTCCGCCATTGGATTAGTCAATTACTGAAAGTATTAAAAACACTTTTAATTGAATTTGAAAATTATTTGTATGGTTCATTCTTTTGAAAATGATAATTCCTGCTTGCATATGGGAGGGGGAACCATAAGAAAAATGTTTGAATCGTTCTATTTGTAATTATAAACAAATAAAAAGGTGTTCGCATCACTAGCTGAAAACAAAAGAGTGTGCTCAATGAACCCTGTCCTGCAAACCCATCCGAGAATAAACTGTATTACGTATATGCATATTTCAATTAAAATATTTTAAACTGGTTTTTTGATATTATTTTTTTTAGCATTGGCAACTCGTCTTAAATATTGTTTTTAATTCTTAACCCCCCCCCCTCCCGAAAATAATACTTTTCTTCTGCTGGTTATTAGAATTTGCGATAGGTTAAGGTCATGTGACTTCATAATCACATGATAAATGCAATCACGTGTTTCCAGCCAATCAGTTCATACGAGTCGCTGTTGCCAACTTTTTCGTTTTACGGAAACTTTCTTTATAAAGTATATATTTGTCAACAATAATAACGCACATAAGTAATGTATCGAACCCACGTTTTATGTGCAAGAAATTTCAAATGAATCGCTCATTAGAAGTAGGCGTGGAATTGATTTATTTTTAACCTCCGTTAATATTTTCTTTTCTATCAGTTGGAATAATTCGTTGTTTATAGTAAAACTAAAAAAAAATCAGTAAAGTATACTAACCATCTTTTTTTAAAGAAAACTAAAATTTTGCTTAGTTTTGTGACTGACTATTTATGTTACTTTCTTGCCAACATTATATCCTTTACTGTATGCTTAACATCAATAAACCATTAAACCCCACAAAAATAACAACACATTCACCAAACTAATGCTCAAGCAGATAGTGCCTATCTCGCTTATGGAGAATAACCACACTTCAAGGACGAGAAAAGAAATGAAAGAGAAAAGACGTTCTCTGGGAAGATGAGAAAATGGGACAAGAGAAGAGCAAATGAAATAAAAAATGGAACACCAGCGGGGTAGTCGTAGCCCATAAATCCTTTTCGAGCGTCTGTACCATTAGCTCTACCCCGCTGCCGTGATGAACGATCTTGCCAAAATGACAAGCTACTTGTTCGATTACTGGGACTGCGACCCGCTATCGTTCTATTGTACTGTTAGAAATGAAAAATAAAATCCTATTGGGGAAAATGTTATTTTCCTGCGGATTTGTTTGTTTCGTTATCGTCTGTATGTCGGCTGGACAATTTATTTTGATATTTTCAATTGTGTTACTGCTGATACCAAAAATGAAGTTGTGGGATTTACCATGGGTGGAAAAATGAGTCATCCGCTCCTTGCGTTTGGCAAAGGATTCTTGGTGACATTTAGAAATTTTTCCATTTTGTGGAACATGATTTGATAGCAAATCTCTGGTTTTGGGGTTGTGACATGGACGGGTTTGAAACTAGATGTGATATGGATGGCGATCTTACATGATATATATTTTTAGTTTTCAAATTAAATGTTAGAATGAATCGAATGTTATGTGCCAGATTCATCTTCATCAGTCTATTTCCATTACTCCTGGACAATTCTTTTTGCAAACTGGTATTTATCACTGACTGCTACTTACGTCTCGGATTGTAGTTTTAGAGCGATATGACAGGGTATTCTCCGAGACTCTTTTTCTTCTTCGATTCATTATGTTCTGCAGTGCGATTTTTTTAGAATTTTAATTTCTTATTATGATTATTCTAATATACTCCCTTAAAGTCCTGCACAAAAAAAAATGCAGTGATTTTTCATTTAAATGTCTGGATCATTGACGAAAAATTTATTTCAATCCGTCGCTAATTACTTGATATATAATATTAATGCAATACTTATTCCATGGAGTACACAGAACTTGTAATATACTCTAGCGATTACAATACGAAGGTCGTTCAGAAAGTAAAGAACGTTTTGGCATAACTGAATAAAAACGAAATTTCCATACAAATACGTTATTTACAAAGTCATGGTACCTTTTTCTATTGGGTGAGTGCAAAGATTCAACCCGTTTTTATTACCCATAAATACTAGCCAATGAACGAAAAATGAGCTTTACCTACGATTGTGCATAATCCTCATTACTATTTATGACCTTGTCATCTTTCTGGTTGGAGATGAATCCCACGGTGGTAAAACTACGGCGGTTTCGAGTAAAAATATCTTGAATGGCAGTTTTCACAACTTCAAGATTATCAAAGGTTTTCAGACTGAAGGAATTGTTCAGTGCACGAAATAGGTTATAGTTAGTTGGTTCCAAGTCAGGAGAATGGGGAAGGTTGGATGAAACCTCCCAATCAAATGTAGCATTGATGATTTGGTTGAGTAGCAGGACCTCCCAGTGAATTATTCCCTACATATCCCATGAAGTTCAACTTTCGAAGTCGGCGCTGGCGGATCAGAAGGACTTACTATGCTTTACGTTACGGTACGTACCCATTTCTCATCCCCTGTCGCAATTTGTGTCAAGAATGTCATTTTTGTACCGAGAAGGCAAGGAAACACAGGTTGCGATTCGGTCATCCCGTTGCTTAGCTGTTAGGTTATGTGGAACCTAACGATCCAACTTTCTCGTAAAACTCAAGTTAACCAGCCATCTGTCGACCATTGTCCGGTGTACATTGAAGGTCTCAGCTTAATCTTGCATGATTGAGCTCTGGTTGTTCCTTATGGCATGGTCAATATCGTCTTCTCCAACGTGTGATGGCCGTCCACTCCTTTGATCTTGGCAACTTATTGTCTTTTTCCCTAATTTTACGAAACCATCGACGACATGTACTTTCGTCTGTTGCATCCTAATCATAAATTTCACAAACATTGCTACATACTGCAACTGCCGTACTCTTTTTATCGAACTCCTGTAACAAACAATGTCTCACATGCTCCTTTTCACCTTCTGAGATTTTCTTTGTTTGAGATGATTAACTGTGTGAGACATAATGTATTTATATGTTAAGCATCCACACTTATTAGCCGACGGTTTCGGTAATTACAAAGTCATGTGAGGCGTAAATTCCATTGCAAATTTGCATATCCAAAACTTTCGCACTCACCCGATATTTTTCGATTTAATCGGTGTATTTGTAAAGGTACTTATTGTAACTTGGGACTAATTTTTCAATTCCGATGTTATACTGTTTCGATGCCGAAGATTTAGCAATGATGCCACTTATTCTAGATCCAAAAGCATCAATGAAAACAGAGGTATTACTCGCGCCACCTGGTGCTTAATATTATTGAATGGTTTTTCCTTTTCCTAAATATATGTTCTTGTATTGCAACTGATTATGATTTTAATTAAATTTTTTATTACTGCTTGCTCAATCATCGTTTAAAAAAGAATAGGGGAGGGAGGGAAGATTGCTATTTGCTTTAAATTATACCAAATCGTGCTCAAGAGGACATTGAGCTTTCAATCTTGATTCGTGTGGAAACACTGTTTTCCAAAACGATATTAAGTAATTCCCTCCCCTCTCCCCCCCAAAAGTCCCTGTTTCTTTTCTACGGAAGCTGATTTTGGCTGTCGATATTGCAGAAATCGTGCCTTTAGACATTTTCTTGCTTAGAAGTTCCCAAAAAAGCGTGCTGCGCCATTTTTGAAACATTCATAACTATTCCTCATGCAAAGATAATGTGCTCGGGTCTAGGCGAAACTAATTTGGAGAAATCTCATTTTAAGTGCCTTATCTTTTTCCACAGTGAAATATATATATATTTTCTTTTCGGGAGAGAAATCCTTTTAAGTGATGAAAAGTTAAACCGGATGGATTTTCCTCTCCTACCAATAGATAACGACAGCGAAACGTGACCACTAAAGTTTCTCTCAAAATAAGTGTTTTTTTTTCACTTTATTTTCTCTCATGTATTCTTACGTTTCAAAATGTCCATTGAAGCGATTATCTGAGATTTCTTTGTAGTATCAGTTTTCTAAGTGAGATTTTGTGAACTCGGAATGATAGAATGTTTCGAAGAAGGGAAACACGAGGAATGTTCGAAACGGGGGGGGGGGGTTCCATTTGTAAGTTGGAAAAAGTTTTACCTTCTGTTTTTCAATTATTTAAAATTTCTTTTTGTATTTTGATTAATAAAATTTTATTTACTAAGCTCCAGAAGTTGTTACAGATCTAGTTCAGATGTGAGCAAAAAGCGGCCCGTATAAAAGATTCCTTTTTTCCCGACATGCTTAGACAGTCAGAAAATCTGCACTGAACCTAGATTAACTTGCATGCTGGGAAGAGAATTTCAACAATCACAATCTTATTGCTAATTTCAAAAATTTTAGAAAAGTAAAATAGGGTACTTTTTAATGAGATTATCGAAAAAAAGTTCGAGAACCTGAGTAAGATCGGATATATTGTTATCCTTGGCAAGGAATCCTGGAAAGTTTTCACATTTTTCGCTGTTATTTTGGGTGACGTTTTGACTTCGGGTGGGGGTTTCTCCGCTGGTAACATTAGCGAAAGATAAACCTTCTCTTACGTTGTTATTAAAGAAATTGTTTTTATTTTTATTTGCTTCGGGGAGGGAGGAACCTTCATAGGTTTTGGAGCTTTAGGTTTTTGTACTATTTAATAAATTGTGCTTCAGAATTGTGTATTACGCAACTTTATATAAAAGGCATAAATATATTATTTTAATGTATAATTTTGAATTTTTTTCCAGGCTATTTAAATTGTTTGTTGTATTCTTCCTTCCTGTGTAATATATCTTTAAGCCTATAAAACTCAGCCAATTTTTTTATTTACCTCTGCTACGGTACAATTGCTCTACCCAACGATTCAGGGACAAATCGCCCCCTGTAACATGGTGGGAGTAGTGGTAGCGTGCATATTATTTTCTCATTGAAAAGGCAATATTAAGTTAGTTTATTGATTTCTCACACATATTGATCACAATACAGGAAGTCACATACAAACACTAACAAAAAAAACATTTAAATTTTTAAAGCTATATGTTCCGAAGGTGTATTTTACACCTCACACATAACATCTGGCTTTTATTTTTCTCTACTCTTCTTCTCAATGTTGCCATTCGGCACTAACTGAATTCAGCATTTCTGTTGTGTCCTTTCACCAAAAGGGTCTAGTTCTTCAGTCCTTTAGTGGACTAGTCCTTCAGCACTTTACACCCCCTTCCCCTTCTATGCACTAATTATCCCTGGGACTAACCTGTCTCGGAAAACCTTGGTTCAACAGTTATACCACAGTCAAAGTAAATGGGGGGGGGATGAGATATGCAACTCATCTTTACTTAACATCTAACTTTACTACGATCTTGTTTAAATGATTCTTTTAAGCTGGGATTCATGAGGTTATTCTAAACATCGTCCTCTTTTATTTTTGCTATCAATCTTTCTCCTGAAAAACTTTTTAAGATAACAGACAAATTAGACAGATCCTCCACCCCTTCCTTACGGGGATAATAGAAAAACATTTCTGCTTGACAAATTGCACTAAACTAAAAGCTCCAGGAAACCAATCACTTTTCGGAAGAACGCTTTTTTTTTAAAACAAAACAAAAAAGTCTTGATTTCTTCGAACATTTCCATTTGAGTGTGAAGGGCTCTTTACCTCTCACTAAAAGGAGTAATTGGCCAGCAGCGCTGTCCGTGCGTCACGCTTCGCCGATTTCATTAACTTTTTTTCGACCCTAAACGGCATCCTTTTTATCCTTCCCTGAGGTTCTTAGCCTTAGTTGTTCGCCAAGAGAAAGCCCTGATCACCAGATTGTCCAGAATACATATGGTGCCCTATTACCCAGAGCTTCAAGCTGGGTAAACGTGTGATGTTTGTTGTGAGGATTCGAGAAAGCAGCTGAATAATATGTATTAGTGATCTTAAAGATGCCGGAAAACTGTGTTAATTTCGCCAAGGCGTGATTCCAACTCACGCCTGATGTTTTTTTAATGTTACTATTCGCCTGTTATGAGTGTGAAATTGAATTGTGTTTTGGTGCTTCCACGGGTTAAAGTCACTAATGTAGTTTTTTCTTCGCTCCATCTAGTTTTTGTAAAATAACTTATTTAAACATTTGTAAGAATGTTGTTACTTTTTCAGACTCTGCATAAAGGTGTTATGTAAAACTCTTTATTGTTGTTGTCTTGCTGAGTACTTTTGACCAGTGGCGCACACAAGGGGGGGGGGGTCCTAGGGGTCCGGAACCTCCCCCCAAAGCCTTTGAGGCTTTTTTTTAATTCTCATAATCCTATATATATGTAACGTAAAATTTAATTAAGTACTTATAATCAATTTATTTTTCACTGTCTTTTGTTGACAAAATCAGAAGAATCATTTGGTGTTGTCTTGAGGTATGATACAAGTTGGGGGACTTTCGACCATGGAGCCCCCCCCCCCCCCCCGCATCTTGAAAATTTTTAGTTTGCGCTACTGCTTTTGACCCGCTGTTCAACTTCTTTGGTAAAAAGAATAATATGGGGCATTTTTCTTTAAAATTTTTCTTTTGTACCTAAATAAGTTATCAGTAAATTCTGTATTTTAATATATATTGGTAACAATTTGCTGTCTATTGTCGTCTGAAATACGCATTTTGTTAAAAGAGAAGCAGTGTCATGTACCGTGTAGCTCCGTAAATTAAATTGATTCCTTGTACTTAATTTTGATATTTTATTAAACAAAATAGCAGTTACATAAGACAGAATGAAATCGAAATCAATGAATTTTCGAGAATTGGAATAAGGGCTTAACTAGAAGACTCCATTCAAAGAAAAAGAAATATTAATATCGAGTTCGAGAACACCAGCTGGAGAAAACGCTGGAGTATATTCAAGTTCCGTGTTACAAATCGTGACATCTCATATTCTATAAGTAGACAATATAAAACTTGTAATGCACAATCGTGATGTCGCCATGTGTTTTAAGTGGGTTAACATTTTTGCGACTTACCCACGACAAAACATGACCCCAAATAACTATCAAAACTATACACTGAAATAAACATTAAGGAATTTAAAATTTTTAACATGAATTGTTACAATTATTTTATTTTTGTTTTAAATATACTTATTAACGTTGTAAAATAATTCATAATTTTAATCCCGAGTTAACTTACCAACATATTAGAACATAAAAGGACATTTGGAGGCCTAGTATATTTTTTTAGCAAATTATCATTACTAAAGAGAAATAAAATAGACACGTACACAGAATGTGAATTATTTTGTTAAACTGGTTTCTTCAAATGCTTAAAGAATAAGGGAAAAGGGACTGTGGTAGCATAGTAGTCATGGTCACGGATTCGTACCCCGCGTGTCATGAGTTCGCGCCCTGGTGCCATTGAAGACCCGCCGTGAAGAGGGGCCAATGCACCTTAAATCTATCTAGGTTCAAATTTCCTCCTCCCATTGGCGTAGTGGGGAAGTTCGGAGAGGGTATGCAAGCGTAGGTGTCGTTCTCGTCCCTCGACTTTGGTTCAAATTTACGAGGTTCGTCGCCAACAAGCAGCTGCGGTAGCCAAGTGGTCAAGGTATCGGATCATGGCAGGCATGTTATGAGTTCGAGCTGAGTACCACTAAAGACCCGCCGTGTAGGGGAGCGATGCACGTTAAATATGTCGAGAGCTCAAACATCCTCCCGTTGGTATGGTGGGGTAGTTAGGAGAGGGGGGGGTGCCAGCTCAGGTGTCCTCGTCACTTGACCGTGGCTCAGAATTACGACGTGCGTCGCCAAAAGCCCTCGTGTAGCTGAACAGTGTGACGTTAATATTCTCTCACTCACTCGTCGCCAACAACTCTCGTGTTGCTCTATGGTGCGTGCGACTTTAATAAATATTTTCTAACTTAAAGATTTGAAGAACAAAAAAGGGTGTTTTGAAACTTAATTTTTAACATCGTCAATGGCAAGCAGTGTTGGTTTTTTAATTGTGTGCATATTCTTTGTCGTGTTGATAAAATCAAATGAACTTATATGCATTAAATTAAACTTTACTGATGGAGGAGGAAAAAGAAAAAATCTTTAGTTTGTTTTATGTCGATTTCATCTCTGTTTCTGTAAAATATGTTATGGCAAGTACTAAAAAATATTTTTAGGTGTTATTTTATCCATTATTTTGTAGTGTTAAACCATTTATTATTTGATTAAAATTCATTCCCCCCCCCTTCCGTTTTCTTTTAATTTCTCTTACGATATGCATGGGGGCCGTGGTAGCCTAGTGGTCAAGGTATCGAATCGTGGCTGGCGTGTCATGAGTTCGAGCCCAGCACAACTAAAGACCTACTGTGTAGGGAAGCGATGCACGTAAAATCTGTCGAGAGCTCAAACGTCCTCCCGTTGGTGTTGTAGTAAGGAGAGGGGGTGCCAGCTTAGGTGCCGTCCACGTCACTTTATCATGGTTCAAAATGACGAGGTCCGTCGCCAAAAGCCCTTGTGTAGTTGAACAGTGCAACGTTAATATTCCTCTTCTCAATTTTCCCGAGTTTCGGATGACTATGTAGAGTTCATACTTATCGTTAAACTTTAATCAGGTTTATTCCATTTTATCTATTCTTTATGCTAATTTAATTAGCTGTCAAGCTTGTAAGCAAAGCGCTCGTGAATTCAAATTCCATTGTTCAACGATTTGTACCGCATTAAGCGACACAAGTGAAACATGTTTAAATCTTTTTAAAAAAAGAGTGCTTTGAAATTAAATTGTATTAGGTGAAGGAACAACAATTTCGCCATTTTTTCGTTCTTACCGATTGATTGTTTCGCCGACAATGGAATGCTCTGGATTCTGCAGACAATAATATGGTATAGTTACAATGCTTGTCTACATTGTGAACTTTTTAATGTATCGGTAGAGATCACAGTTTTTCCGATGGACCTTTTGTCACATGTTCTTCCTTTTTGTGAGAGACCATCTGTGTGAACTGTTAACCTGAGCATTTGAACCGTCCATGCGAATAAGGTAAAAGCGTCTAGACTTTTTTTGTGATTGTTGTTATCGTGCTGTGCTGCTCCGGAGAGGATCGTCTCTGTTTCTTGATTGGTAATTTGGTCTCATACGTTTGTGCTCGCGTGGTATAGTGATTTCTCTCCTCTCTCGCAAGAAAAACAGTGCTTTCTATCTCTTGCATTTTTTTACGCATCACGTGTTACTGGCGAAGTGAATGAATGGAATGAACCGTCTGGGATCGAGAATGGGTCTGCAGTTTTTCCCTTTGGAAAAGAATATCCGGAATATTTTTATCAATATTTTGATTAAGTGAATTTTCTTATTTGTTATAGTTAATGGTATTCTGTGTTTCCTGCGTCTTACAAAATTTCATTATGTCGGGATAGTTTCTTTATCTCTGGAATTACAAGATGATGCATTTTGTAATTAGTGAAAGAATTTCTATGCTTCAACTTCGTATGATTTTAAAAGCCTGTATGGAAATTTACACCGAGAATCGACTTAAATGTTTAATTTTCCAAATATAGCGACATCTGAACATCTTTATTTCAAAAAATCGTTCTCTGTGTGAATGAAAACGTGCTCTTATGTACATATACCTTCAATTGTTATTTCTTTTTCCTTTAATCATTCAATAAAAGTTCTCGTTCTAGTTATTTTTCCCTTGTATTTCAGAATTACTGTGAAGCCGCGGTAGCCTAGTGTTTATGATCACGAACTCGTGGCCGATGTGTCATGAGTTCGAGCTTTAGTGCCACTGAATACCCACCGTATAGAGAGGAGGATCTCGTTAAATCTACAGTCCTCCTATTGGCGTAATGTGATAGTTTGGAAAGAGAGTGCCAGAGCTCAGGTGTCCTCGTCATTTGACCGTGTAACGGATCTATTCGCGTTCTTCCTACTAATAGTCCTCTTGGGGAATATTGGGTCTTTAAAAATTACTCTATTGAAAACTTTCCTCCTCCGAAGAAGATGTGGTTATGCAAATCATGGCTTGTATTTAAAAATTAAACTTTCGGGAGAGGTTAGAAGCTAAAGGATAGCATGAAGATTAACGTAAAGTTAGACGACAGCACTTCGTAAATTATTTAACTAATATTAAGATTGACGATTAGGTCAATTAGTTATTAAACTGTATTCGATCCGTCTGAATTAGATTACTTTAGAAATTATATTCAAATATAAGAAAGTGTATTGCCTGGAAGTGCTAAGTTTAAATGATCCGATTTATTATTTATCTCATCTGCTTCGGAATTGCTCCTGTATTTATCAATTGCTGCATTTCTTAATTTAGGTTGTTGAATAATAAATAGAAAATAAATTGTGCTGTTTTGACTATGGCTGGTTTTCCTTCTAACTCTCGTACACTAATAGATGGGACAGCCCATCCATTTCAACCTTGGCTCAAAATTGAGGGGTCCGTCGCCAACTGCCTTAACGTAGCTTCAAAGTAGTACCTAAAGCCCTTGGGATTCAAAAACTGGTTTTCTGCTGTGAAAGTGCAGGAAAAAAATTTTGCCTTAGTTCTTATATGCTGTATGTTTTATCAAAGTTATCAATTTAAAGTAAGCCTGAAAATGTATATAATATTTTCTTGATATTTAGTTTAAAAAAAACTGATTTTTTCTCAACTTTAAATGAAACTGGGGTGGGGGATATTTATTATCCTATTAAAGAATAAACAAAAGAAAGCATTAGGTCGGGGATAAATAAAAGGTCCCCCTTACCGCCTTAAATATAATTAAAAAGCACTTTACAAAAACCAATATTGAGGGTCTCATCATTGCAACGATCTCTGTCCTGCCTTGCTCTTGTCATACAATCCTTAATTATTTCTGATCCATTATATTACATGTTATTAGAGTTGTTACGTGATTCTGGAAGAGATTTCCTGTGTTTTTTTAACTATAACTAAATGTTTAGTTGCTATCAAGGACAAAAAACGCAAGATTAATTTCTTTAACAATAAGGACCGCCCTAGTGCTATTAAAGGGTAGAAAGAAAAGAGCAATGAATCATTGGTTAACTGTGGTTTGAAAATATAATTTTCGTTAATCGTGACCGGAAATCTTTGAAATTAAATTATAATCGTGTTGAGTCAGAAAGTATTTTTGATTGTGGAAACAGAAAATTACTGCGTTAACAATTCAATAGAAGTTAAAGATTTTTAATGCCAAAGGAAAACGATATATTGATTATTCTGTTATTTATATTGCCTTTAAATTTCGAGGCTGTCTACGGCTCCTAACCGTTTGTACTGTAGCCCAGTGTTAACCCCCGGTCCAAGGATCAAATAGTACCGAACTGCACTAGGAGCATTAAATTATTTTCATTTTATTTACTGTGGTATATTTCTCTCAGGTTTGTGCAATTTTTTTTATCGAAATCACTTTATATTCCATGTTGCTTTATTATTTTTTCTGAAAGCGTGTTTAAAATTAGTAAAAATTAAATTTAAAAGAAATATAAAAATTAAATGTTAATTAATTAGTTGTAAATTAAATTAAAATTATTAAACAAAAATAATTTATTAATGTAAACAATGAACATTCCCTCCCCTCAGCAGCAGCGGCAAAGTTATTAAACGTTGACCCACCCGCGTCGATAAAAGGTTTGGGAAGCACTTCTGTAGCTGATTTGTTTTTGCCAATGTGAACAGTTTTTTTATTCACATAAGTTGTAGTTGATTTTAAAAAAAAGTTATAATCAAGTAATGCAGATTTTTCTTTTGTGTGAAATGAAAATATTTTTAATAGAACAATAGTTTTTCATATTAATTTGTTTTTTGTTTGTTGATGTCTAAAAACACTGAAATAAAATCAACAATCTAGATTTTTACTTGTTCAAATTTTCACGCTTTTATACTTAACCATAATCCCTAAAACCGTGCTACATGGCTCACACAAACACAGTGAAAAGAACACTCTTTTAGAAAAAAATTAATAAGAGTAAATAGAACGCTCAGCAACACGGGTCCGTAACTCTTTTATTCTTGTGAATGGAAACGTGTACAGAAACGTTCCGGTCAACGACTACCACTGCATTGCTGGCTGATGTGGCGAAAATCCCCAGCGTCCGAAGTCGATTAACTCCAGTATTAAAAAGTTTTTGCGTGGTTTGACGTCATCTGTACTGACTCAGCTCGCCGACACAGTCATCGTCACTCAAGCGACTATTTTCTGACCTACTGCTCAATAGTCGCTGGTAGAAATATATTGAGATGGTGTCGAAATGATTGGACTATTGCCTTTTTGGCCATACGCGAAAGTGGAGTTTAATTATGCTGATGATGGGATTGGGAAATGGTTGTGTGTGTGAAGAAAATGGCTGAAATCTAGAATTTTTTTTTCGAATTGTATTGCTTCATTTGCGTGCAATAACCCAACCATAAAGAAGCTTTCGAGAAGTATTTACTCAATGTTTTGTTTCGATTTAGCATGAATGCTGAGCATCTCTTCTGATATTTTCAAAAGATGTAAGAATTCCGCTGTCCTGTTAACCGTTTTCACTCTTCGGCCATTTTTCTTGAACTATAATTATTGCGGTTTGTGATGCAATATCACCATTATAGTCGGTGAAGTGTGGAAGGATTATAGATTTGTGAAGGTGACTCACAAAAGAAGGTTATAGGTTCTGTTACCAGTTTACTGTTTAAAATTGTAAGACTGACGCATTACGTTATCGAGATGACTGTGATAGCATTTTTTTTTTTTTTAATTCCCCTCCAAGTGTGCTACAAATGTGATGATTCCTTTTATGTAAAGTATCTGAGGAAGACATTTTGTTGGATCCTTCTTTTTTTTTCCTATAAACTTTTGATCACCGCTGATTGTCCAAGATATCGTTATGGTTGAATTGGTTTTGCTAATGTCCTTGTTTTGTTTTTCACACTCTCTTTCGGAATTGATTCTGACTCATCGCAGGTACCGTATGGTGTAGCTTTAGGATAACTTTCAGATCTCATTAACTGCGTACAACTGCGGTTTTCTGTTGAGAGTCATTGACTGGTTAGCCAGAGATCTGACTTTCCCCATTTGTTCCACTTCATAAAATGTTCTAATTATGTTTTGTGTGCTAAAATTGTGAAGTAATGACTCATTGCTTTTTTTTTTAAACTTTATTTTTCAAGATTTGATGCAGTAATTCAAGCGTATTTGTAAAATTCGAATGGGAAAGAAAATTTGCATAACCTTTAAGGTGTAGTTATTTTTGACGGCCATTAATGAGATAAATCCGGAATGTATTGGATTTTTGATATTATGACGGGCTTAAGGAATCGATAATTTTTGCTGGTGCAGTATAAATTACAATACAGTGGATTACAGTATAAAATAAAAATGCATTAGGTTTTCAAATGTGTTGTATACATACACTGTTTTGTTTTTGGTGTAATTCATTAATAGACTTTGCCTAGAATTATTGTTTAGGAGAGGGCTCTGTTTTAAGAATTGCATGGGACAGGCCTGTGTCCCCAGTAGAGTGTAGGAATGAAATGTGAGTACAGGAAAGAGTAGAACTGGTTAAAGAGAAATGGTATGGTTTGGTTGCAGTGGTCGTAAAATAAAGTCGGTTGTTCATTAAAAGTATTGGTGTGAGTTCTAAAACATATAGTACTGTCAGCAGTATGATCAGGGATCTGGAGGTTCTGTGATATATCTGATCAAGAATAAATTTTTAACTATGTTGGTGATTCCCCCCCCCCTTTTTTTTAAATTTAATTTTCCAATTCTGAAAATGACCCTAAACTTTTCCAAGTAACATTATTTGTAATAAACTTGTTCTTTTACAAATCAATGCCAAAAAAGTTTCACAATTGTTATTTTCTAATGTAATTTTAAAATATACTTAAGTACCTATGTTAGTGCATGAGATAGATAGCTTCCTTAGCTATCAAGTATGGTCTTTTAGATTAATTTAAGTTTTACTAAATTATCTTGTCCATTCCATGAAGATATTCAAATAATTATTGATAGTTAAAACTTCTAGTCAAGCATTTGTTTTGAAAATTCTACAATGAGCTGTAAAATACTCGAACCACAAATACAGCAAATTCTTTAACAGTTTACCTTTTTGAAAGTGTAAAATTTTCTTTAATTACAGTTATTTTGCGGTAAGTTGACTTCATACTTTCACTTTCAAGGAAAGTCTCTTCAATCTTGTCAATGTGAGCGAAAGAGCTCATTACTTATTTCACACCGACTCGTTCACGAAAAGGCGTTTAGGAAACTGAGAAAAGGCGTGCGTTTGTTCCTTAAATGCCACGTATTGATTTATTAACTCGATTATTGTTTGTTATTCTATTCACTCCTTTTCCAGAAATGGGATGAATTCGTATTTCCTTTGGTTAAGGAAAGACGGTGGGCATATTTCCCAGTGTGAATCAAGGTGATTTGTTGCTTTTTGTGAAGTATTCTGAGCTGATCCTATGTTGAGACAAAGGTGGTGGCAGAAACTTTTTTTGTGTAGGTGACATAACTCCATTTATCTGAGTCACTAATCTTACTAATCATAATCATGTATAAGAAGTATATATATTAATTCAAAGCGTTGGAAATGAACGTCTTTTTATTTTCTAAACCTGCCAAACAATTGGAAACTTGTTTATTATAAACATTGATAAGTTCTTTTCTGCACTTTCCAATGGAGAGTTGATATAAATTGCGTGTTTATATCTCTATTATCACATATGAAACAAACTCCATATATTTTATTTGTCAATTATTTGTTAAGAGACACAACATAACTTACAATAATACGCAAATAATAGGTTCTATTTATCACCGACAATCTACGGGAAACATCTTTCAACGTTTCCTTCTACTGCTCTCAATTACAACCCTCCGCTTTCCTTCGACTTCTTTCTGCTTTGGTCGTCCCGCCTCAACACAACTGTTGCCAGATGCTAGAGACTAGTATAATTGTTGCCAGATGCTGGAGACTAGTATAATTGTTGCCGGAGACTAGTATAATTGTTGCCAGATGCTGGAGATTAGTATAATTGTTGCCAGATGTTGGAGACTAGTATAATTGTTGCCAGATGCTGGTGACTAGTATAATTGTTGCCAGATGCTGGAGACTAGTATAATTGTTGTTAGATGCCGAGCCGCAGATTGTTAATTGGCATTTTGCAAACTAAGGTTGTCATCGCCGTATTTAAAAATGCCTGGACTATTAGAAATACAAAAAAGACAGAAAAATGTCTCAATTTTCATGAAAATTCGAAGCATTTTTAAAATTTTTGAAATATTCCATAAATAATTTTTCACTTAATTATTTGAAGTGAAAACGTATTTAACAGCATGGTATAAGAGACTAAATATGAAACACATTTGACACCAGAAAAGAAATGCATCAACTCATGTAAAAATAGTTAAGTATAATAAAATATGCGGAGAATATTTAGGATAGCGGTACCAGAATATAACATTTATATTCAAGAATTTTTCTATCTGAAAAAATAATTTTGGTCTTATTTCTCAACACTATACTGTAAACGCCTTAAGAAAGTAACAACTAGTGTTATATTGGACAATTTAGTTGCTGTAGTTTGAATTGGATGCAAATTAGGGATTTTACAATTGTAAGTTATCAAATTGTGTATTGTATTTTTGAAACATCTGCATTTGCCCCGTGTCAGACGATTCCAAAAACTTCATTTTTGGATATCGAACAATGTCATTTTCTTGAACAACAACAATAAAAAAGATGTCTGTTTAAAAAATATTTTGTTTGATGTTTGTTTTGAGGCATCTCAGCTAAAAAAATAGATACTTCAGAAGGACCTCAAAAATTCAAAATTTGATATTAAAATTTTTACTACAGGTGTATATGTATTTTGTATTTCGACCACATTTCGCTCGGTATTAAATAGTTATCATAACATGAGAGTACCATGCATCCAATATTTCTTTATTTTACTGGCGTCTCTTAAAACTATCCAGTGCCAGATGTTCTGATTTTTACATAATTTCGTGATGTTGTAATTCATAAATCTTTCTTTCTTTCTTTTTGGTTCCTTTAAACGCAAATTTCTCATAAATACGAATTTTTTTTTTGTAATACATTAAACATTTAAAACCCATTTTGCATTGTAGTATGGTACACGAAATATAAAACAGATTTCACATTAAAAAAAAAAGGATTGATTTAGCCACGAAGGAGTATAAAATAAAGTATACTGTTCCATAAATGTCGGTCATTTTTCTGTTAGGTAATGAAAATGTGCCAAATTTAACCCTATTTCTTACTATTACGAGGGGAAAAAATCGCCAACAGCACATTTATTCACACTCCCGAATTACACTTAATCTACTTAATCCGATCACATTTTATTCATATTACTTTTTTGTAGGACACAGTGTTCCGAATCTGAGGAATACAAATCCATTCTATTTCTCTAATAGTTTTTGGCAGGCGTGGCCACCAGTAGCTTATATGGAAAAGAGAGGATGTTTCTGTGATGTGCGTGTGGACATCACGACGTCTGCTCACTTTTTCTTTTGAATAACGACGTCGTTTCTCGACAATAAATGAGGGCATCGTTTGTTTAAGATGAATGTGCCGCTTATCTTCCTTTGTGATTATAAATAGATCGGAGGGACTTTTTTCTCCTCAGATGCAAATCGATTGGGAATTCTCTCGTAATAGCTCAAAGCTATGGAGACAATGTGTATCAATGGGTATTTCCTCTTTTTCTCTTCTTTGCTATTAAACTAGTTTGTATTCTTTTTTCCCCTTCTTTTGAATGAAAAGGCTTAGAGGATTTTATATGCTTCGTAATTTTATTGTGTTAAAATATTTTCAATGGTTTTATGCATAGGAATATGTATAGTTCACCTATATTTGCTATTTTGAAAACTTGTAACTCTGAAAATGTAATGTATATATTGTACAAATAAACAGAAGAGTTTATTTTGTGATTCGTTTCATATTTCTTGTTATTAAGTATCGGTAGAAATGTGTGCCGAAGTTATCTGTTCTGTCTGATGCATACATTTAAACTAACATTCCTCACAGGCTTTGTTTTTATGTATATGTTGATATCTTTCATAGTTTACAAGTACAAATTTCGATTCTTGAAATTTTCTGCTTCCAGCTATTGTAGAAATGAAACGCATCTTCTTTTCAAAATCCGTTATTTCATTAAAAAAAGTGACGCTGTGTTCTAGTGGTCATGGTCATAGTCGCGTGGCCGGTGTGTCACGAGTTTGAGCTCTAGTGCCACTGAAGACCAGTGGCCGCGGTATCCTAGTGGTCGAAGTAACGGACTCGTGGCTGGCATGTCATGAGTTCGAGCCCAGTACCACTGAAGACCCGCCGTGTTGGGGAGCGATCTGTCGAGAGCTCAAACGTCTTCCCTATGGTGGGATGTGGTAGTTAGGAGAGGGGGTGCCAGCTCAGGTGTCGTCCTAGTCACTTGACCATGGTTCAAAATGACGAGGTCCGTCGCCAAAAGGCCCTCGTGTAGCTAAAACAGTGCGACGTTAATATTCATTCACTCAAGAAGGGGAAAACCTTCATAGGTTTTGGGGCTTTAGATTTTTGTACTATTTAATAAATTTTACCTCAGAATTATGTATTACGCAACTTGTGTAGCTGAACAATGCGACGTTAATATTCACTCACGCCACTGAAGACCTTCCTTATTGAGAGACTGTTGCACATTTAATCTTTCGAGGCTCAGAGTCCTCCCGTTGGCATGGTGAGGAAGTTCCAGAGGAGGGGGCTGCCAGATGATGTGTCATTTTATTGTACTATGGTTCAAAATTACTAGGTCCATCGCCAATAACTCCCGTGTTGATATATAGTGGGACGTAAATAAGCACTAACTTATTTACTTGATTTTTAAAAAAAATTTAGGCCATTGTAACGAACTTGTGGAGTGCGATGAATTCGAGCCTGGTGCCACTTAAGACCTGCCGTGTAGAGGAAGCCGATGCACATTAAATATGTCGAGGCTCAAACGTCCTCCTATTGGTGTAGTGTGGAAGCTAGGAGGGGGTGCCAATTCTGGTGTCGTCCTCGTCACTTGACCGTGGTTCAAAATGACGAGGTCCGTCGCCAAAAGCCCTCGTGTAGCTGAACAGTGCGACGTTAATATTCACTCACTCAGTGAACTTTCAGCCGGCATTGTCCAGCTGTTGGTTCGAGGCCTTGTGCCACTGAAGACCCACCGTGTACAGGGTTGGTGTACATTAAATGTGTCAAAAGGCGAAGCCTTCACATTGTCGTGGTGTGGAAGTTTGGATTGGAGGGGGCTATTTCAGGTGTCGTCACCTCGCTTGACCGTGGCTCATAATTATGAGATTCGTCGCCAATCAACTTAACATGCCGCCCACCCGGTATAGTGGTTAGTGACGCTGACTGCAGTGCCGTAGGGCCTGGATTCGAATCCCGGAGAAGGCATGGATGTTTGTATTGCAATCTTTCGTGACTTTAAATTGTGTGATGTGTGCTTCATGCTTGCTTCTGTAAGCTCCCGTGTGATAGTTTGTGGTGCACGGGGATTTCTAAATGTTCTCAATAAAAAAAATCAACTTAATGTTACTTCAGCGTTGATAAGCAATCAACATTCAACAAAAATATGCCACCTTCCCCAACTTTTACCCTATGCCCTTTCTGAAAATTTATGTAAAACTTGGGTGGGTGTGCTGAAACTGTCAAATCCTTTGTGTGTGTTAATGGAAGTTGATGAAACATTTTTTTGTTGTTGTTATTATCATTAATTTCCTATGTAACGAATTATTTCATGTTAAATTATGGTAAAAAAAAAACAATTTCCATCCATCACGAATGTATTAAATAAATAGTATGTTGTCATGAATCATATTGTTTTCCAATAAAGCCGCCAAAAGACTTTTTCCTAAAATTGAACTTCATTAAATTTACATTTTGTTTGCGCATTACTCAAATTATACTTTTTTAATTATTAACTGCTAGTGATCATTTGTAGCTCCTTTTGTAAACAACATTAAAACTCGTTTTAATACATGTACTTTGTACAATTGTATGAAATAATTGTGAGAAAAGAACTTTTTTCCACAATTTTAAAAGAATAAAGGAAAAAGAAATTATAAACACCTGTTCCTTAAAAAAATTTTAACAAGCACAGAATACGACTATAATATATATATATTGTTTTGTTTAAAAATTAAAGTAATATCAGTACTTATATTTTATATCATTCAAAACGTTATCGCACACAAGTACTTACTTGCTCAAATTATTTCCCCGCACAGCAAACACTAGCATAATAGCAATACATTTGACGATCCCGTTTTCAAATTTTAAACTGAGTGCTCTTTATAATTTTCTTTTGCTATGGAATACTTTTTTATACAAGTGACTTGATTTTTTTCCCTTATTTGTTTACATATATACAACTTTCCTCGACTTGAACTTCAAACAGGTACGAAAGGCCCCTGAACTTTATTTCCCAAATGCAGGAGAAATGTTTTTCATAAATGGTTTGTTGTAAAAAGAGAGGAAATGGACATGTGAATTGCGTGCCGTATTTTGAACTAGACGAACGAGACAAACCTGATTACATTCTAAGGAATTCTTAGTAAGTCACGAACTCCGTCAACGCCAACACATCTTTATCATAACATTGAGATGACTTCCAAAACGAGAAAAAGTGACAAAAATCTCCTTCGGGAGACTGTATTACAGTATTCGGTAAAATTGTATTTTGCTTTTTCCCCTCAGTGAAGATCATTTTAAAGGAGTCGAGATATATGTCACCCAAAGTTTAACTATTAGGTGATTTTTAAAAAAATTTAAACTGTATTCTTCTTCTTTTTTTTTTTTTTTTTTAGAAATAAGTATTCAATTCATCTTCTTTGTCTGAATTAATTTTGTGTGCCTGTGGTCCAAGTTCGCGAACTCTTGTCCTGTCGAGTCCTGATATCATTAAAGATTCGCCGTGTAGAGAGGCTAATTCACAATAAATCTATCACAGAGCTTAAATTACTCACGTTGGCGTTGTGGGGAAGTCCTCGTCTCTTGACCGTGGCTCAAAATCACAATGTTCGTATAGTCTTCCCATCTGAAAATGCTGGAAAAAATTGGCTTCATTATATCTTTTAAAAATTATTCTTCACGCAAAATTAAAATTATGTATTGGGATAGCTTCTGCAATCCATGGTTCCCGCGGTAGCTATTGCTTAAGGTCACGGACTCTTGGTTGGCGTGTCATGAGTTCCAGCCTAGTGCCGCTGTTGTCCCGCCGTGTAGATGGGGGAGATGCTCTTTGAATCTGACGAGATTCAAATATCTTTCCGTTGGTGTGGTGTGGATTTTAAGAGAAAGGGTCTCAGTTCAGATATCGCCTTTGTCACTTGACCATGGTTCAAAATTACGAAGTCCGTCGCCCGTCCCTCTTCTGCAGCTTTATTGTGTGACGTTAATATAACTCACTCAGCTGCACTTTATGACCAAGTCCCTTAGGTGAGATTGGATCGTTTTTTGCTGCATTGGGGTCATGTTTATATAAAAAAGGGGGTAAGGAATAAAAAGGAATCGCCTTCCTTCTAGAAATTATGAACCATTTACATTAAGGGTAAAATGGGGAGGAGGATTATGAACAAGAAGAGTGGCGTCATTCCGATAAATGCATAATTTATAACATTGTATTTTGAAGCTTTGTAATTCCAGTCTTAACAAGCTTTGTTAAACCTTTCTTGTTTTGAGTATCGGTTATAAAAATGGCGCCCAACGTGGGACCCGAATAATTATTTAATTTTAATATGACTACTAGTCTAACAAAGTTATCTTCAATATTCTGAACTGCTAGTTCATGAAGAAGTTTAAAAAAGTAATTTCTGAAATTGTAGCTACCGGCTACGAAGAAATTTTCGGATTATTAGAAAATTTATATTTCCTACTGGGAAATTAGAAACTTTGGATTGCATCCCTTAGTAACAAAACGTCTTGTTCGTGAACGAAAACAAGCAGTGAAAACTCAAGGTCAGAAGTGGGGGTAAGAAGTTCCCCAAACAAGTACACTAATAGTCATAAATCACAGGAAATGAGAAAAATGAACAAAAGTAGAAAGAGAAGGGAAATAAAAACTCAAATAAAATATGACTAATAAATCATGCTTATTATATATTTATACCATAAAATATAAAAACACAAGTAAAATTCAATAAAAGATCAAAATGAATCAGAAACAAAACAAACTAAAAGAAAACTTAGCTGATGCTCCGTGAAGACGAATGCAATCCAAAGTTTCTAATTTCCCGGTAGGAAATATAAATTTTCTAGTAATCCGAAAATTTTTTCGTAGCCGGTAGCTACAATTTCAGAAACTACCTTTTTTTAAACTTCTTCATGAACTAGCAGTTCAGAATATTGAAGATAACTTTGTTAGACTAGTAGTCATATTAAAATTAAATAATTATTCGGGCCGTAAGTTGGGCGACATTTTATAACCGATACTCAAAAATAACTCCGGTGGCTAGCTCAAATAATTTTAATTGGTGGTACATTCTAATTGAGCACGGTTACAATTACATAAAACAGGGGGGAAATATACAAATATTAAGGGGTTTGCGCGGGCGGACATTGGCACATCCTTCCTTCCCCGAGGTGGCAGGCTGACTGGTTAAGTGTCCACATGGCCAGAAGAGGGCGCTCTATTACCATTCGTTACAAGGGGAAAAATGATGTTTGTTTAATAAAAGTTGAATGCGGGGGTGGTTGTTTCCTGAAGAGCCCATTCGTAGCTCTTATATCCTTTTAGGTGAGCTCGGTCCTTCTGAACATTCCTTCAATAGTTCTCAGTCTTGCTTTGTATGTATAATTCTGACTTTCTACATAGTTTGTAAACATTCTCTAATTTAAAAAAAAGAATATTATATTCAATATCATTACAAAGATTTATTCTAACTATTAAAGGGATATTTCCGATAATTTTTAGATACTTTCCTAGTTTTAATTTGTTTAATAAATTTATAATTTCTATATTGTTTCAGTACACAGTTTAGAAAAGGTTGACTCTGGTCGGTAATCAGAGGCAAAGGCTTGATATAATAGTACCAAAACATGATTTGACATTTAGTATCTAGAATAAGCTTACAAAATATCATTTACTTAAGTTAATATTTGAAGTATGATACTCTAGAAAATGGTTACCATTTTTTCTACGTGATTGACAGTTTGAATCGCGCACTCCAGAAAATTATTTGAAAGGGTTTCTATTATTCAACGGCCAATGACTCTTTAAATTATTATATCACAGTATTAGCCTTGAATGGTAGTTTTTTGTGGTATTGTGGTGGTTAAGTTACATTGGTCTGTTTAAGATAGATCAGTTGTGTGGAGCATTTTTATAAAATTTTGATTATCAGAAAGAATTTTCTGACTTAACACAAAATGTTAGTAACGGTAATTGATAGCTTTCATGTAAAGAGCTTCTAAAAACACTTTTTTTTACTGGTAACGTTTTTATTTTTACTTATTTTTATGATTTATTATTTAAATATGAGTTCTATACAGAAGTGTTTACCTTTTTCACAAATCTGTGGATGGTTCTTTAACTCTATTAACTGTCCAACTTATTAATAAAACTTACGTTTTTTTTTTTTTTTTTTTTTTAATTAATTTAAAACAGAGTCAATATGTAGCCTATCGAATTCGTGTTTAGATTGTAGTTTCACAGTACCCTTTTTCAAAAAAAAAAAAAATGGAGACAGTAACATTAAAAAGTAACTATTTTTATACTATTTTATAAAATTGATTATGGAAAAAAGTCAAATTTGGAAACTTATTTTAATTTTTTTAAATATTTTTTTTTTAGATTCTTTTTAAATTCTCAATGTTTAATATTTTTTAGTTGCTTTTAGTATATACAGTTTATCAAGTAATTTGTTCTCGGATTTTTGGGAACCAAAATCAATTGTGTATTGAAAATTATGCTAACCCAAAGTAAATATGAAAATTCTGAAAACTAACATTAAATAAACTGACATTTCAAAGAATAATGACTAGAACTCTCTCAAGACCATGTTGAACAGAAAAAATGAAATAAAAACACTCGCATTGACAAAAACATGAAAAAAAAACACATTAAAAGTTTGTAAATTCGTTGGTTTTGAGATTTAAGCTACTTTACAGACTTCAGATATCTTTTAAACTAACGGAATGTTGGATCTAGAATTTAAAATCAATATTCTCAACCGGATGCATTACAAAAAAATGCAAAAATAAAATACATAGATTATTTTCTTATTTCTATTTTTACGATTTTACGTAAGTATGTTTTCTCATAAGCATGTATGTTTCAAACGTGAAAGATGCTTGAAAATAGAAATTATAATGGGATGTCGCAAAGGGCAAAATACGTTGAGGTCATGGACGTTCTGAATACCGGTTCTAACGTTCTTCTAAAACAGTTAATAAAGTTATAAATAAATATATCGTGGAAATTTTTTTGAATGAATATTTTGTTTTATAATTTTTATAATGGTTTTTTATGTTTAAATTCAATTAGTCAAATTTCTACGATAGTGTTCATTGAATTCCTCGACTATCAGTTTTCTTAACTGTTCACTATAACTGTCATTCCGTTTTCTAAAACAGCGGTTGCCAACCGGTGGTCCGTGAAAATTTTTGATATTCCACAGAAAAATTGGAACATTACTTATATTTTTATGAAGATTCAGTTTCACATAAAATTGACTTGTAACCAAAACGTATTATGGAATATGAAATTACATTTTTTTTAAAAAATATATTTAACTATTACTTTTAGCGAAATACCTTCTGGATTTAGCTACGTTGGCTGGTGTCTCTAACGACATTTGTAAGTGAGAATCGACAACCATGGTAAACTGTTGGCATAACACTTCAGTTTGTTGATATTGCTTTGCGTTGCCAGTTTGTTCTTGCTTTTGGTGAAGTTCCTTTTCAGTTATATAGAAATGTAAATAGAGACGTAAATAAGTAACAATATAGTTACAGTGTGCTTCACTTGAAGTTAAAAGTGGTCATCTTTTTTGCTAAATTCATGTTAGTAGTCCACCAAATATAAAATTATACATTTAATGGTTCATGAAATTCCATCGGTCGGCGCCCGCTGTTCTTAACTTTATTTGAATGTTCACTATAACTGTAACTCATAAGAAATATTTATATTGTTTGAGTTTTAAAATACACGTAAGAGAAATTTCCGATATGATGCACGACTTCTTTTTGAATACTTATAATCAATTTAAAACATTTTCATTATATTGATTTTCTGTTTTGAATGGGTTAACAACTATCTTAATTAAACTAAGTATAAAATTTTGATTTTATATAAGTTTGTATTTATTTGTTTATGGCGAAATGTGTAACTCGAAATTGTTTATAGGAAAAAGCTATTTTTCCATTCACGGAGAAACGTATTAAAATTTCCAATATTGCAATTTCCACAGTATGTAAGTTCTGCATTTCTTTGTTTTTCAAAAGAAGTGGCTGAGTTTATGTTAATATATTGAACAACGAGTTTTCTCAAACTAATCTTCACATAATAATGTTCAAGAATTTAAGATATGGAAGCCTTCAAAATCCAATAAAATGTACTCTGCATCCTCGAACTTTACACTGGAAACCTTAATCTCGTGCCTGAAACTGATATAAAAGCGTAACAGCAAACTATTTTGATCTTGTCGCTTTAATTCTCTGTAAATGTACCAAAAGATATTTTGATCTTTCCGAAAGCAAAGAACTGTGAAATCGCTGTGACAGGAATGAAGTCTGGAAGGTTGTGTTCTGTGTTGAGTCTCCCTTTTTCGGCCAGGTAAATAGGTTGTTTTGTCCTTGACCACGAACGTTCTTCAGGGGGAGCACTGACCCATATTCGTTCCACGCCACCCACGCAGCCGATCAAATATGTGTGTCGCTTGTTCGCAGCTTTCTGAAAAACAGGGTGTAAAGAAATAGGCTCTTTTCCACCTGGAGAGAAAAATACTTCAGTTTTGGAAGACAGTTGGATGTGTCGTGTAGTAGGTTTCATCACCTGTGAATTTGCTTTTATATTTCTTTGAAAAAACATTGCCTTTTTTTAAAGTTTTATTTCTTTAGAATTACTTTATTTATTTTAAAGTTTTGGGAATTCAAGTGTGTTTTTATTTCTTAAGTCGTAGAGTGGAAGGGTATTTTTTTTAAAATAGAACTAGTTAAATTGCTTAGTGTATTGCTGCAAGCTTAATTTTAGAAGGCAAGAAGAGAAGAAAGAATTTGTGTGTTTCTTAACGTAGCAACCCGAGGGCTACTGGCGGCGGACATAGTAATTTTGATCCTCAGTCAAGTCATGGTTAGGTTGACACCTGTGCTGGCATCCCCATCTCCGAACTTATACTCTTGGCCTCGTTAGCCTAGTGGTCAAGGTAACGGACTCGTGGCTGGCGCGTCATGAGTTCGAGCCCAGTACCACTGAAGACCCGCTTTGTAGGGGAGCGATGCACGTTAAATCTGTCGTGAGCTCAGACGTCCTCCCGTTGGTGTAGTATTTAGGAGAGGGGGTGCCAGCTCAGGTGGCGTTCTCGTCACTTGACCGTGGTTCAAAATTACGAGGTCCATCGCCAAAAGTCCTTGTGTAGCTGAACAATGCGACGTTAATATTCACTCACTCACCCGAACTCATACTCCTCACCAATGGAGGAATTTGAGTATTGATAGATTTAATGGCCGTGCATCAACCTCTCCACACGGTGGGTATTCAGGGTTACTGAAGCTCGAACTCTTGACACGCCGGTCACGAACCCGTGACCATGACCACTGGGCTGCCGCGACCGTTATCAAGAATTAGGATTCGTAGACAAGAGAACGATTGCTGTATAACATTTCACCTTTTAAACTCCTAATAATGTACTGATATTAAGTCTGTAATAGTCTTTCAATGTACCATTTATGTTTGCTTATTTATGTATCAAGCCACAGTAGCAGAGTAGTTATGGTCACGAACTCGTGGTCGGCGTTGTCAATTCCTGGCGAGTCGTGGGTTCCATTCCTGATACCTGAAATGTAGAGTAGCATGTAAAATCTGTCGATGCTCAAAATCTTCACGTCTGGTGTTTTTTTGGACATTTTAAAGGTTACTTCAGATTTATTTCAGTTGTCATCCTCGTCATTTGGCCGTGGTTCAAAATAACTAGGTCTCTCACCAATTGCCGTTGTCTCGAAATATGACGTTTATAAACATTCAGTTAAAAACGTTAGTGAATGGTTTAAAAAACACATTTTCATATTTCACTAAACGTCTTTTTCTTTCCTACAAGCTACATGAAATGCAGATGCTTTCTTTTTTCTTAAGAGACATTCTGCCTCTTTGTCCCACTTTTATGAAATTAAGATTGAAACCTATCAAAAATATAGAATTTTAAAATTATAAGAAAGGGGAAGTAACACGAGGTATATAATAGAATTACCTGTACAAATTAGACGCATTATTCTATACACACACAGAGAAAGAAATAGGATTATCAAGGACTGTGAGAAGTCGTAATTATTTATAATTTTTCTTAAAGTTTGAAAAAGTTAATTCATCTAAAGTTTCTTATTACTCATTCAGTAACTTTTTTCACCCCCCCCCAAAGTTTTGCAGTGCATAATATATATATTTATCCCAATATCCTTCATAAATATATATAAATTACTAGTGGTAAATTCCAATTGCTGGAATAACATTTTATATTCTTACAAAATTTGTCTGCGTATAAAGTAAGACTGAAGTTATCCAATTTATTTATATTTGGCTTGCTTAAATATATTTTTCAGAAAAATTGTCACTCCAGTACCAATATGTATTGTGGAAAAATCGTTGTAAATCGCTTACGGAAATTTTCTTGCTGGTGATATCGAAGTCGAAGCGTCTAGACGTGAGAAAAGGGGGGGGGGGTGTTACAATGTTAAAATCAATTCACACCCACACAAAGGAGGGGGAGGGGATTACAGGAACAAAATCTTAAGGAATACATCAAAGGACGAAATTCTATTTCAGATTCTACAAAAGGAAATTTCGTCCTTATAGTTTTAAAAAAAAATCTCTTCGATTTCTCTTTCAGAAAATTTTATAATATCATTCCTTAAGGTGCATAATTTTCACACACAAAAAAAGGGGGAGGGGATCTTTTTCGACTCTAAATCTAACCCGGAAGAATGATCCATGTCATTCATAGGTAGAGACCCTTCTAGTTCTTTCGGTTAAATTTGATCTCATTGTTTGTACTCCTCCATTTAATTCAGTTATCGACAAAAGAATCCCTAATGTAATTTGTACTTTGGGGACATCGGGTATTTGTTGTGTAAATCGATTGATACAAATTTATCTTTTATTTGGCGATCTAATCAATTGGTTTGTCTTCACTGTTGACTTTTTGCTACTTGTACGAAAGAGAAGAAGAAATTGACCCGTGAGTTTATCCTAGTTTAATGAATTGGCATTGATTTAGTAGTTATCTTCCTTGTTAGAAAGGAAATTCTTGCAAAAATGATGTTCTTTAGTGTATCAGATTCTTGATGGAAATTCAATAATGCTTTCACGTACACGTATTAGATTAGGTAATTAATTTATCCTAAAATATTACTATTACAAAAGGATGTATCCTTGAGAAAAATGATTATATGTTCAACTAGCCGTTACCCACCCTCCTCTCTGGGTATTTCATGATGTTTTAAGACAATGCATTGTTTTAAAGTGTGTAATTGATTTCTAAGATAGCATTAAGCTTTTGGTTGTATTATAGTATGTATTATATTAGAGTTTTATTATGTATTATTATAGTAGTTTGGTTGTATTATATTCGCTTCTTGATTTAAAAAGAACAGGATTTAAATTTCAAAGGCGGATGTATATTTATCTTTTACGCCCCATTAAACCCGAAGTCGATTTTCGCAAAACCCAATTTTGGTCGATCTCTACTTAACAAACATGCCTTTTCAAGCTTCAAGTCTATGAATCTAATAATTCAAAAAAGAGAATTTTTTTTTTATCTGTTACGCTCCCGCAATCCACCTTCCCATCATTGGGAGTCGATTTCTTTAAAACTTTTCTTAGCGAATCTCTACTCAACAAAAGAAACATGACTGCCAGATTTCAAGAAGGTTCGTCTAATAATGCAAGAACGGTAATTTTTTATTCATTACGCCCCCGCAACCCCTTTTCGCAAAACCCTTTCGTAACGAAAGAACAGGCCTGCCAAATTTCAAGTATGTAGGTCTATAAGTTCCGAAGATTTCATGATGAGTGAGTTGCTTTTCTCCAAAACTGATAGATTGCGTTGTATTAAGGTTAAAAATCCTTACTCATCTTGAGGATATTAAAAAAACGAAGGCTTTTTTAGTGATCATTTTTCTAATCGAGCAAGAATTACCGGAAAAATTCATTCATATTGGAAGAATGGCGCGATTTAAATTATTTGTGGTTCATCCATGTTTTCAAAATTGGTCATAAATGATATTTTTATCTTCAGCTCCACCCACAAATTTGGGCTAGATTCCAAACCTGCGTGAAGGTGTAATTGCCTACTAACTCAGAATTGCTTGGAAATCGCTCGCATTTATGGGTCTCTCTGGCCACATTCTGGCTGAGGACGAGGATTTTGACTGAGCTTCTAAGATATGACCGAAGAAAAAAGAACAAATTATTGGTTTTCCGTCTCTGAGCTAAATGTTTAAATATAACTCTGCCTTCACAGAAATTTGTATCACATTGCGTACTTAGTTTGTACCACTCGATCAGTTGTCTTCGAGGTTTAAAAAAAAGGTTTGTTATTACATCATTTCTAGGATCAGTTTTGATGATATTCTAATGTTGGACTATAATTCGCCTTCAAAAAAAAAAAAAATCTGTCTTCTCATTTAAGCATCATTTAAGCATCCCCCCCCCCGCCTAATTTCATTACTTTTGGCTTTGAGAATTAAATAATGTAATTTTAATATGTTGAAATATTTCTTTTTAAATTAAAAATTATTGAGAAAAAATTTTGTGACTTGTGTACAAAACAAAACAAGAAAATGATTTACTGCATTTGACTATACAATAAGAAAATTGGACAATTATCTTCCAATTTTAGTAATACATTGATATAATTTAAAATTCAAAAATGAAAAATTAAATTAATCAATGTTATTTCATATATTAGTTGATCAGAAATAAATTTTCAAAGGTTAAAAGAATTTAATTTTGTGCTGCCATAAATTTTAAAAAAATGTATAAATTTTTATATTTTGAGACACACACACACACATAATTTTTACCTCTTTCACTCAGTTTGTTGTATTTCATTTTAAAGTACTGTTATTGTTTTGTAAAAAAGGATAATGACGATTGCTTTTTTTAGAAGCATTATTTTTATTTATTCACAATATTTTCTTTATTTTGTTTTTGTTATATTTATTTAAATATTTTTCAAAGTAGATTGTCTTTGAAATAATATCGAATTATTATCATCGTTTACATATAATTGGAAAATTTTGTTGAATTTTTTTTTGATGGAATACTATATACACAATTATCAAATAATGAATTGAAAAGATTTATTCATACAAATGGAAATTATATTCTATAGAATGGCAAAAATGCTGAAAGTATGTTTTTATAACAAGTTTATTATTTTATTCGAAAGATTTTTATGGTGTTTGGAAAAGGCACAGTTAATATTATGGGCTTCTTTATTTTGAATTGCTACTTTTTACAGTATAATGGATTCATTGTTATTTTACTTATTTAAAGTCAAGTATTTTTCAAATACATTTTTGATAAAAACTACTTGTTTATAAAACTGAACTCTAAAAAAAAATTGCAGACGATAATATTTGTCGTATAATGAAAAAAGAAATTTATTTTATTCAAAAAAGTACATAAAAATAAAAAGCAGTAAGCGCTTGCTACAAAAGAAATAAGCCTAATCATTACTAGTCTTGAATTTTAGATTCTTTCTTCTTTATAAAGTGTTCCATTATATGCATATGAAGTAAGCGTCCGAATAAAAACCGTTCTTTATCGCTTCAATATCTTGCTACAGTAATGATATGTATGCAAATGACCATTAAAGAAGATCTTTATCAATCATTTTTTATAGTCAGTAGGGTTATCACACTAGATTGCATTGTTAACTATATACCTATCGTCCAGTAGAGAGCTTATTTATAATTTTAGAGGTATGATATCCTGCTAAATCTCGTTATTGTAGAAGCACATTAAAAAATGAAAAGCTTTTAACATGTGATACATGTTACCAGATTAATGGATCATTTTTCACTAAAAGAAATGTAGTGTAATTATCTTTTTTATGTAAGCAAGTCATCATTATATGTGTACGCATATATAAATATTTTTATACGTTTTAAAAATTTTTTTTTTTTTTTTTTTTTTTTTTTTTTTTTTTTTTTTTTTTTTTATAAGTATTGATATCTATTTTATATTGATAACGGTCTAATGACATAATACGATTTATTATGTTAATATCATTTATTTGACTTATGAATTTTTTCTTTTATCATTTGGAGATGCGATGACGTAACAATTTTCCAGTTTGTATCATATCAAGATGTATCTATTTATAGGTGATGACAATTGATTGGGAACTGGTAACGTCACTCAAAACTAATGGTTTAAAACAGGTTGAAAAGTAGAAATGTAAAAGAATTAAATGCTTAGTTTTGTTCTTATGATTTTTTTTTTAGACATTTTGAATTTTTGTTATTTTATTTGAATTAAAGATTTTAGATTATTATTTTACTTTTTGTTAGCTGTTATGACAACGAATAATATAATATGAATGTTCATTCTGAATTACAAAAAAGTCGAAGTTTGAAATTGAAAGAATCAATAGATTTTAGAAATTTAAAAAGATGAATGCTGCAGTATATTAAACAATTCTGACCTAAGACTGCTTTTAGTTTTGTATAAAAGTGGACCAGTTTTGTGGCTAGCCAACCTTCCCATGTTCTGTTTGTAATAATGGACAGTAGCTCTAACTCTAATAAGGAAAAGGTATTATTTTTACCAGGATTTCGCTCAGTGTTACAAACAGAACATGGGAAGGTTGGCTAGCCACAAAACTGGTCCACTTTTATACAAAACTAAAAGCAGTCCTAGGTCAGAATTGTTTAATATACTGCAGCATTCATCTTTTTAAATTTCTAATATCTATTGATTTTTTCAATTTCAAACTTCGACTTTTTTGTAATTTAGAATGAACATTCGTGTTATATTATTCGTTGTCATAACAGTTAACAATAAGAAAAAGGTAACTTACCTAAAGCTTTGTTACAAAAATGCTTAGATCTTGATGAATCAATGAAAAATAAGCAAGGTATTGCCAGATTCAAGATTAAAATCAATGATTCCTGCCAAATTGTAGCGTAGCAATAAGTATAAAATTGTTTTTAATACATCTTAAACTAAATTAAGTAAACTAATATACCATATGTATTCGAATCTAAACCGTTCTTTTTTCGCTCAATGCTAATGCTACTGAATATGGGTACGCGGCTTAAAATCGAAGATGGAACAATTCTTTGACTGGGTTAAATTAAACATGATAGTGACAATCTATTGCATTTAAAATTTTTAACTCAAGTAAAATTAATTAATTATTTATTTTTCTTATAAGTTATCATTTTAAATTTCATATAAATATAGGATATCGATACACTTTTTTTTTTTCACAAAAACTTGTCGAGAATTTGGATTGCGGCTTAGAATCGAGGACGGCTTCAATTCGAATAACTACGGTACATACAGGTAAGCCTCCTAAAACGCGGTACTTGTGCAACGCGATTTCGCTGCAACGCGTTTCAGATATTGAGTATTTTTTTCCATAACGCGGTTTAAATTTTCCTACAACGCGTTTGTTGTTACATATTCTATTACGCTTCAAATAAAAAAATTACATAAAGTGGCATCACTGTAGATTTTTTTCACCACTGGCAACCCTTGACTGCTCGAATTATCGAAAAAAAATCAATCAGGTAAACTACGCATTTCACAATTCACTTTTTTCTGTTAATATCTACACGTGACTTGTGATTTGCTTTACGTGGTGTTCATATCTCCTACAACGCGATTTCTTATAACGCGGCTTTTTTGAGGAACGTATCTACCGCGTTGTAGGAGGCTTACCTGTATTTTAAAAACCACGTTGAAAGACAATTATAATGAAAAAGCTATTTTGCAACTGTTTAAATTTTTTAATTTTAAATATTATGAAAATTTATTGCTTAATTCTGAGGTTTTCTTGTTTTAAAAATTTATTTAAGCTTGAATCTCACAAAAGAACATAACACATATTCAGTTATTTATTTATTTATTCGAGTCTATTTTCATCACTCATACTAGTAAAGAAAAATAAAAGTAGCCTAAAAGTTTAGCCATTTGTACTAAACCTAAGAAAAATTTCAAGTATATTGGAGTACCATACGATTCATTGACCATATGATATCTGATTGGAAGCGTACTCACCGTCAATCACCATTCTATTTATCACATTCGACAACAAATCAGAAGAAAATGGCAGAATAACCTTTGCTTGCAAACCAGCGTCTTCCAACAACCTCCAACACCAAGCCAAGTATGTTGTTTCGGTCTGATGGACCCCTTCTCTTTACAAAAAGGCGATCATCAGAAAGAGAGAGAAAAGAACGAGAGGAAGAAGAAAGGAAATAAAATAAAAAACAGCAGCAGCGAAAAACAAATGAATGAAAACTCGCCTTACCACTTCTGCAACTAAACAAGGCTCACGGGGGCAAATCCGAAGCACCGACGCGCGTTCCGCAGTCGCGGCCCAGTTGCTGGGCTTGCGTGGTCGTTTCTATGCCTTGTCTGTGTCCACCGAAAATCCCGGTCCAGTGGTACACCCCCCTTCCAATGGATTAATTAACCCCCTCAAATCTCATCCGGAGAGATGGTACACCTTTCCGCCCCGCTGTTCCTAGTGCGGGAGAGGGACGATTACCAGCTGATTCTGGTGAGTTGGAATGCTTAATCAGAACCTTTTTTGGGCAAAGAGATACCGTGTGCTCAGATTCGTAGGAGGGCTACAATGACACCTGTTGCATCGACTCGTGTTTTTCACCTAATACCATCGCATTTGCTCGCCACCTCGATGGATACCCTTGCTATTCCCATCCTAAATCGTGTTTTTGGATTATCGTCTGCATGGATTATCGTTTCTGGATTAAGTGATTGGTGATGTGCTTGATGGATACCTATTCTGGATATGTGTGCCGTTCTGTTTTGATTAGTGTGACCGCGTTGGATGGCGTATACCCATGTGGTACTAATAGCCAACGTTGTGTTTGAATCTGTTGAAGTGAAATGGATGTAATAATTCATTTGTTTTTAGTGTTGATGGAATATTTTATATATATTTTTCCTTTAAAATTCGTGTCTTTTTTTAAAAGAATTTTAATTATCTTAGATGTGTGTTTATCTTGAAAAATGATATTATCTGAATGAGTTTGTATTTCGGTTTAACTTTTATTTATAAAATTATAAAACAAGCGAGACTGTGTTTTATACCAATATTTTATACATTTTTCATTTGTTTATTTTTTTAAAAAATCTGGCATGCATATTAAGGTTTACAAATTTTTTACAATGTCTTAAAGCTGTGTGTCGTGTTTGTTTAAAACGCCTTCTTTTTTTCTTTTTATTTAAAAAAAAAAAACGAATCATACCGTAAAAAAAAGATTAAGAATTTTGAAATTTCATTTTAAAATGTATTTGCACTGATTCTTATATTTCTCTCTCTCTCTCTCTTTTTTATAATAAATTTGAACACATCTGCTAAAAATAAAATTTGTTTTTTCAAATGATGGGTAGATTTAATGACAGCATTCTTTTTTTGAAGTTTTCCTCAATACCTGCCGTCTGTGCATCAATGATTTATTAACTCGTAAAAAAAAACTTGACTTTTTATGACTCATATAAACTTTGAGAAATCGCTTATCCCTTATAAATTCATCATAAAAATGGTGAAAAGAAAGTAAAATGCCTTAGAAACTTTCTTTATGTTAAAAGAGAATTTTTCTCCCTATTTCGTATTCCTGAGAACTAGAATTCCCGCCAACGCATTTCTTATGGAAGAGTGTTTTCTCAACAACATAGAAATCGTTTGTGTTTTTCATGGCAGGGGAAGGGGGGCAGCACCTGAGGATAAGTTTTATGTGTTTGCTTTACTCGCAAGTTTGTTGGAGTATGTGAATCGGACATGTGGATACATGTGTAGTTGCAAAATAAAAATTCAGTACGTAGGGGGGGGGGATAGAAAAAATGTTTATAACTCTTCTATATTGTTTATATATCTATATTAAAAAAAAAGAAGATTTATGTGTTGGTAATATTTGTGTTTACAAGCTCTTTTCTTTTTCCTGAGTCATGAAATAAATTTTTTGCCCAATATAGACTTTTAATGTCGTAGTTCAGTAAAAATGTGCAAGAAAAACAAATTTAGTATCATGAAATTTCAGATTAAAAACTTTAGTAATAATTCAAAATAGAAATTATTCTAATAAATGCTGGTGTCAATTTGTAACATTAAAATTTATGATTCGCACACATTGGACAGTAATGCATCATAAAATAAGTAATGTATGTTTTTGAAAAATAGCAGAATTATTGTATTTAAAATAAATAACTAGAAATATTCCGTCGAAAAATATTGAATATAAAACTACAATATTTATTTGATATTACATATCAATAATTCTTTTTCGCCATTGAAGTTGGTTCAGGTATACATGTTAACATCTTTCAAGAGAAAGTATTGCTTCGAAATAAAAATTATCTGTAACCTTCATCCAACCTTCCATTTGTTTTGTATTTGGTATAAATATGCCCCGAGGAAGACTACAACTCATTAATAATTAACCATTCAATCTTAAATTATGATTTTATTCTGACCGATGCCAATTACTTTCAAACGATTTGCTTCGTCATACAATTCAATTATGGTTCTAGAATTGATGTCACAAATCTATGTTCATAAACCTAATTTAAGATTTTGTTGAGAAATTAACTTGATTCAAAGAAGACAATGCTGAATGAGAATAGACTCATAGGATATGTAAATATGTTATATGAGTTCCGTGTTCCGTTTTAAATTTCCGCTCATGTAAAGGCAACGAAAACAATACTGTCATTGCACAGACGTTGAACTAAATATAACAGACTTCAATGAACTTTCATATTCGAAAAATAAGTTTTTATCGAAAGCAAGTGAGGTAGAATTAGATATGACACATCCGGTTTTATTACAAAAGAAAAAGTCAAGAAATAATGTTTATTTCTCCAAATGTGTTGTCTCTTCCTTATTTTTTTATAAGGGCGTGTCCGCTGTTGATAGCTGACATTCTAAATTCGAGTAATAAACGGAGAGAGAGATTGCGTTCTCGGTTTATTGATATAAATTTTTTATTATTCTTGATTGAATTTATTTTTCTAAGCTTACGGCCATCAACCTTATGTTTATTTTATTTTGTGTCATTGCCATGGAACATGGAAACACTTCCTTTGTTGATATTTTGGAAGCTTATGTCATGGTTCTAAAAAAAATGAAAATAGAACACTTCAGACTTTTATATAAAGTTGCCGTTGACATTAAAATTTTTTTAATTATCGTTTTATGTCTATCAACATTATTTGCTAGTCGAGATACTTCGAAACTTTTTGTAAACTTAAAACGTTATATGAATGTGAAATTATAATACTTCATTAAATTTTAATATCTGGACAGATGCTTGTTTAAAAATAGGAATACGAATTGATACGTATTTCTGCGGGATGTCTTTAAAATAAACCAACCGCCAAATTATTCTTTAATCTGCAAAAATGTTCAGAAATCTCGCTGATAGTGCTAATGACCGTTGAAGTTTGAAAAGAGATAACAAAATAAAATACTTAGCAGTATTGATTAAAGAGGTCTGTGATTTTTTAATGTAATATTTTTTAAATTTTAATATGTGTGTGTGTGTGTGTGTTATCGAATTTAAATCACTTGATATTGCCAATTTTGTGTGTGGGCGGGTTTCATGATTCTTTTTTTTTTGCGTCCCCTATGTGAATTTTGAAATCAAATTTCGTTCTATTTGTAGTTTTTATTAAAAAACAATATTTTAAAAATATTTTTATTTTATTTTAATTTAGAGTTTAATAATATTAAATTTGTGTTACTTAGAAATATTTTTAAAATGGATCGTTCAAAACAATCTTTTTTAAAAGACCATATTATTATTATTATTATTGCCATTTAAAACATTTTGATCGAATTTAAAATATATATATTTCTCGCCTTTTGAGAATAAATACTTTACACCGAAACATATTCTAAATTTAATGTATCCAGGTGGGTAGGGAGAGGATTGCGTGGAATTATATATATTATTGTGTAACTATGTTATATAAATATATATATATATATATATATATATTGTTTTAATCTATAAAATTTCTACTTCTCTTATAAAATTTTGAGTATGACATGAGAATTAAGTAACTGCTACACTTCTTCAATAAAAAAGATATTTAGTTGAAAACATTCCATTTCTTAAAATTATTGATGATTAATAAAATAAATGATAACTTTATATAATATGCTACATTATTCCAACTTTATTTTTAAAAATGAAATATTAGGAATTTATTCTTTTACATGAACAGGGAAATATTTGTTACGGAGGACTGAAGTTACACACTGCGCTTCAACTTTTTAGTGCAGTCATATTGAAATTTTTGTTGCTAGTGTCTGATAAATTATTTTTATTCTATCTTATAATTTTGCGTAGATTATAAATATTTTTTAGTAAAATTTAAAATGTTTGTGATTTTAAAACTTTTTTTCCTGATAATAATTTAATTACTTATCAGTTTATATAGTTTTGCTGTGAATATTAAAAAAAAATAATTTGGAGGGAAGGCCAGGAGAGAATCAAAAATCTTTTCTGATTCTATGGTTAACGGTGTTAATGAGGCCTAGTAAATTAATGTAAACCTAAGATTAGCTCATTTTATATTTAAAACTTTTTTTTAATTAATTTTATTCGTAGAATAATTTAATATTTTTCTGAAAAAAGAAAAGTATTGTCTGCAGTATAACATTCCTTCGAAATCAAGATCTGTAATTCGTTAGAATTCCTAAATATTTATTTTGGATATTTGTTTGTTCGTAAACATTTGTGATTTTTTTAAACGATATGAAACCAGAAAAGAATCAAGGCATTGTGGAATATAATGACTAATTATTCTGTATTAAAAAGACTAGGATTCTATAAATAAAATCTTGTGCATTTCAAGATTGCGTTGCACATACAATTGATTATATTTTCAAAAATTCCTGTGTTTTCGGATATCGATGTACTTGCTGGAATTCGACGCAGAAGTCTTGTATGGATTCCAAAAAATAAGATATTTATTTTATTAAAATTATATATGTTACAGATATTTCATTTGATCATTCATATTTTGGCTCGAATTTTTGATGCTTAGCTAAAATTAAAATTCTTTATTCATCTATAATTTTTTTCAAAAATTATTTAACGGTTTATTGACAATAACAAACTTATATTCCGCGCTCTTTCCAATTATTAAAGGAAATTGGTTCATTATGTAGTGAAATCTACTTATACAAATTTTTATTCTTAGTAAAATCACGAGTGCGAGGAAAAGGATAATTTTAATACGATTATTAAAATACTTGTATTTAAAGTTCTAATTTAAGTAAAAATAATAATAAGCTGATTAAACTTTCACTTTTCCTCAGAATATTCTAGGAGTATTTTTAAAACCGTCTAGAACTGAAAAATTTATGCAGTGAAGAAAAATAGCTCGAAATTTTCTGGTTGTCCCCCCCCCCCCTTCTATTCTTTAAGTAGCGAATATTGATTCAAAATCTTCTTAATTGTTTTTTGTAAAGAAATTTTTTTTTAAATCTGACTCATATTTACAAAATCGATTATTCAATTTTTGTGTGGTTAGAAGTAAGATTAAATTAAATTTCTCTTTCGTTTTATTTTTGATGTTCTTACTTCAAAACTTTTTTTAACGCTGTGAAGTTTTATCAGCCCTCTTACATTTATCCATTGCATGTTTTATAAGAATTTTTTTTCCCACCCACTTTTTTCTGACAAGAATTTCCCTCTCTTTATTTGTTTTCTATTTTTAAAGCTGTTTTTTTCTTTTTCTTTTACTACTCTCGTTTTCCTCCCCCTCCTCAGTTTTTTATTGCAGACAGGCTTTTATTTCTGCTTATGGTTTTCGAAGTGATCGTACATCTTCTGCTAAGTGACCTTTTAGGAAGAAATCCTGGCTTATTTCTTTTTCTTTAGCCAATTAAGGATAAACTAAAAGGATTTAATCTGTTATGGCTCTCCCTTTTTAATACTTTTATACGCTTTTTCTTGTCTTAAGTTGGAAAATACATTGCCTTGTTATCTAGTTGGTTGATATCTTCTCTCACTCCTTTAAAAATTCACCTAGCTATTTAGAGATTGAAAAATAAAAATTACGAGCGCTTTGTATTCTATGAAAGGCAATGCTGTTATTTTTAATGGAGTTTTGTTAGACTCAAATCCCCCAAAGATTTTTAATTTTTAGTATAAAGATTATGCCTCGAAACTTTCACTTAAATGTTTTTTAAAATGTAAATTCTCCCACAAAAATTGTCCGTGCACACCTTAGTATTATCTGATATGTTTTTTGGTATTTTCTCACAATTATTTAAAAATTCAGGATGGAGGGAACAATTACTTTAAGAAAATTCATACTTGACCCCTAATTTGTTTTTAATTTAAAATTGTATGGCGATTCTATGTTTACGCTTGCAATTTTGGGTTATATTAAAACATATGTTTCATCAACTTATGAAATTTCTTTTTAATGTAAACTAAATATTAAAAGTTTAAAATACTTTATTGAAATTTGAAATTGTTTGTTATATAGTCTTGATACCTTTGTTTATATGAGGATCCTGTGTGGTCTCTATAAATAAAATGTATGTATGGTTTCCACATGGCATAGCTAGTCCTGAATGGGCCCTGTATCAAAGATTCCTTGGGGGCCCCTCTTAATTGTTTATGATTTTTTGGCTCACACATGTTGGGGCCCTGTATCATTGATACGGTGGTAGCTACGCTCCTGGATTTCTATAATATGTATAGCTTCTATATAAAAGAAAATGTATTTGTTCAGTTAAAAAAATTTATATTAAAGTTAAGGGTTATGTTTTGTGTTTATGCACTATTTTCCCTTTTTTTTTTTTTTTTTTTTTATCATTTTTGTTTCTGTTTACAGGCCAAACAAAGGGCATCTGTGTTGTGGCTCCTTTCAAAAGCTTATATGCCCAAAATTCCACCAGAGCTTTATGAGCCTTGTTACAGAGATCATGAGGTTAGTACTTTTACTTGATTGTTTTATTATGATCATTCATTCAAGCTGATTAACATTTTAAGTTAATAATTACATGATTAATGGAAATATTTTGGATATTAATGGTGATAATGAGACAAACTGAGTGGTCTAATATAAAATTTCCAAAAAGTACTGAATTATGATATAATTAGCCATTTTTGATGTAGCATTTAATATTGATGGTGTGTTATTGTAAAATTATGCTGTGAAAATTGTAACAAATATTTGTTAGTGTAAACACTGAATCCAATACTATTTGCATCAGCAAGTATGACTTCCAACTGCTATACAAGGTTTTGACTTTTTTTGCTGTATTTTCATCTCTTTGATAATCAATATAAATAAATTTCAATATTATTGGATATCTAGAACTTGATTGAAGTTACACATTTATTTTCTCATTCTTCTCCCCCCCCCCCCCACACAAAAAAACCTGGAATGGATCTAAATATTTTTTCCATTCATATTAAATAAAATGTCTGCTTAAAATTGAAAGAAAAAAAATATATGTATCACATGGCAAAAAAAATGCTGAACTCCACTTTGCTGTAGTCAATGAGTACATTAGTTTTGCTGCTCTGAAGTACATAAGTTTTTAAATTTTGGTCCATTTACTTCTTTTTGAAGATCTTTTCCTTTTGAGATTCTTGATATGAAAGTCTGCTGATTGTATTTTTACTGTGCATGCCCACATTGAATGCATGTGTTATATAACAATAAAAGAAAATTTATTACTTAATGTGTATTAATATTTCTTTCAAATCACACCTCAAGAACTGAGTTATTATTGTAGCTGTTGAAATGTTTGTTGAATAAAATATATTGATATTTTTACTTGTCACTTGTAATGTTTGCCTTTCATGAATCACTTCAAGATAAGAAAAATTATCTATTCTCACAATCATATTGCAACTTTATCAGTTATAGTCTGTGTCTTTACATGTGTATTTTTACAGGCAAATGTAAATTTTCTTTTAGCTGAGCAATATTTCTGACTGTATTTAAGTAATCACATTCATAGAAAGCTTTTTGTTTTTTAAAAAAAATGTAGTGTTACATTGTTTCATTCATTTATATATGATATAAATAAAAAAATTTAAGAACCAGAATTGTCACTTCAAGCTTCATTGTTCAATATATAATTTTGATACATTCTATTCTCTTTAAACATCTTCCTTCCCTAATTGTCTGATGCAAAAGTTTTTTCTTTGAAAATAGTTTATTAAATTTCTATATTTGCCCATTTATGCACAGGTAAACTGTAAAAAGATTAAAATACTTAGATTTGAAAAGTCTAAACTTCATGCTGTTTGTTATGTAGAAAATAGTATGCATTAGTAAATATTTAATTATAATATTTCATTGTCTATCAAAATATGAAAAATAATTTTCATCTAAAAATGTTTCGCACTACAACAATTGTAGCAAGCAATTGTGTGCATAAAACAAGTGTTTTTGAACTAAATTTAATCAAAATTTATACTTTCATAAACATTCCATGTTTTTATATATAAATAGGGGGGGGGGGAAGAACTGCCTTTGACTAATTATTTATTGTCAGTTATATAATGACTACAGATTATTATGTGTTAATTTTTTTGGAAGTTCTATGATATATTTGATGTTTACATAAAAATCAGTACTGTAATTTTGTAAATTATACAGATAAAAATATTTGTATTACACATTTTTTTCTATGTTTCATAATGTATTGCTTTTATCTGTACATTTGTTTTTCTGTACTTTTAGGGTAATGATCGACTCAAGCCACAGATAGTGCATGCTCTTGCTAACGCAGAGCTGTACTGCTTAGCTTTGGCTAACATCTATGCTGATCCCAATTACCACAATCTTAACCATCATGGCATAATACAAGTGTTGACAAGGAAAGGCATAGAAATAAATGAACCAATGGACTCGAATCTAACTGAAACAGTTCTGGTTCAGACTGCACCTATTAGAATGGTAATTGATTGCATAATTTTCTTCCAAATTAAATGCCTACTTTGTGTTATTAAATTATTTTAATACACTTTTCACTTATAATTCACAAAAATGATAAAAATAAACATGTGTAATTTTTGTTGTAATGTTATTTGTTTCTGTTAAACACACATAGTTACAAACTAAAGGCAATTAATTATTATTTTTGTATGGATATAGACTACACTAATTTTGAAAATTTTCAGTTGGGATACTTACATTACTGATTAACCATCCCTAATCTAATTGTTATAATATTAAATAGCAATATTTCTTTCTTATATTGCATCAAATTTCATAATGAAGCAAGTGTTTTAACACATTACATTTTTATATGGAAATGTAATTTATTATAACACCTTTTATTATGTAGAATGCTCATATGGCTGTGATTGAAGGCATAATGGCACTTTTTATTAAAGAAGTACTTATTCCAGAGAAAGTTATGGAAGTAGTTAGGTAATTTTGTTTAATTTTTTTCCTCCTTTTCTTAACACAATTCTTTATATTTTCTGAAAAGTGGAAATTTTCTCAATCTATCTTGTAATAAAATGCTATATTTTCTTTAAAATACCTTAATATGTCTTGCTTAGCTTATGCATACATCTTTATTAGTATTTATGTATTTTAACTTTCCTTAGTTACATAGCTAACCAGTGTGAATGTTTTAATTGTTAAAACTAAAAACAATTCTCAACCTAATTAAAAGATACAAATTTCATGTAACTGGCTGTCTTTTTTATTTTCTAAAACTGTTAATAATTTACTCTTTAGTTTTACTTGTATGTGTTAAATCTTCATTGTATTTCATCACTTATTTTTTAATGTTCGTCTAAAGAATAGAGTATTTGGGAGAAAATGTTGAAAAATTGTTCTTATTTATATCTTTTAGTCGATTTTCTGTTGTTAATCCTGAAAGTGAACTTCCATATGATTGTGAGGAGGCAGCCTTATTGTGGATCAATAAGTCCTGCATTAAAATGAGGCATAAGATTGAAGAAGAACTTAGTTCCAGCCGCAGTCCAGATAGTCCAGACTCTAGTCATGTAAATTGATTTTCTTCTGTTTTAAATGTGTTTTTTTTAATGCTATTTTACTAATACTGCAGTATTATTTTTAACATTTTCACATGACAGCT
Organism: Trichonephila clavata; assembly: GCA_019973975.1. Classification (NCBI taxonomy): domain Eukaryota; kingdom Metazoa; phylum Arthropoda; class Arachnida; order Araneae; family Nephilidae; genus Trichonephila; species Trichonephila clavata. The sequence continues at coordinate 200,942 of BMAO01028397.1, forward strand.
AACTATATGTCTAGGAAATTTTACTTATAGCCCTCATATATCTTTATAATGCAGCCTTAATAAGCAGTCAATCTATCAATGAGTTTTTACTGCTGTTTACGAAACAATATATCATGACCATGATGTTGTTATATTCGGAAGTATTCATTTATAGCTTTCTTGTAGTGTAAAATTAATATGCTTTTTCTCCTACTTATCTTTACTCTTGAATTGTTAAAATTCATATGTGATACTCTTCTGTGTACATATGAAATTATGTGTGTGCATATGTACATGTATATTACTATGCATATTAATACACTATTTATAATCTATTACTATATCATCCAATTTGGTTCTAAAATCTTATCTTTCTTACTGTTTCTTTTTTTAAAAAAAATAGTTTTAAATGATTTTTTCTTTAAAGTTTCCCAGTAAAATGATTTTTGTATTTTTACTTTAATTAATACAACTGACAAAATCATATTTCAATCATGAATGTTATTTTACATATCTTGTCTTCATTTTATTTCAGCTCATAAAAAGCTTGATTTAATAAACCCTTATCTTTCTCCTAAATATTTTCCTCCTTTTATTTTGTTTTATTTTTCAACAATTGTATTTTTCTTCTGTGAAATTCATGAACATGTCAATCTCATACAGTATTGAGCTGCAAAGTACATTGATGCTTCCATCACACACATTTCTAATTTACCATAATTTAATAAAAAGTGCTCTTAATTTTTTAAATAAAAGTTCAACTAATAAATGAAGATTATAAGATGCATTAATTTACCTATTATCTTAAATTTCCATTTTTTATAAAAATTGTATCATTTTTTTAAACATAAGAGCAATGAAAATCTCTTATCTTTTGGAATATTTGTTTTTTGCTTTTATTGCTTTGATCATATTATTCTATATGTGTTTCCAGTCTTGCATTATATGTTTCCATTAAATTTACCTTTTTAAATTCTTTTTAGGAAATATTTTTTTCTGTAGAAATATTTTTTTAAATATGATTTAGAAAAAATTATATTCAAATCAGTTTGTATCTTGATTTATTGTAATGTTTAAAGATAATATATTGGGTTTCACATTTGCATTTCATGATCTAAATAATGCACATGGAATCATAATCCTTATGAAATTCATAAAAACATTGCTTTTGATCAATTAAACTTGTATATTAAATTGCTGTCTTATTTTTTTTAAAAAAATTTGTTTCATATTTTGGATTAAATTGTTTATTGTAGTAAAAAATACTTGCAATTAGCCATTTACAGCTGTAAAATTGATTTAAAAATATTTATAACTTTTGCAGAATTATCACCTTTCCTTTGGAAATAATATCTCATAAAATATTGCAGTCAATTTCATAACTCGTAACATAATTTAAGCTTTTCTGATGCAAAGTCTAATTACATTGAATGCTATGCTTGTTTTTTATGAAATTAATAAATAATTTTGTAAATAAAAATTTTATTAATTTAGTAATAAGTTTTGGCATTGTTATATATTATAATTTTCATATTGTTTAGAATAAATGAAAGTATTATGCTTTTTATTAGTTCATCTCCTTGGGATATTGTGCATATCCTCTTTTGTATAACAACCAATTCTGTAGCTATAATTTATTATTTTTTTTATAAAAAAAAATTGAGTGTAAGCCAGATATTTAAATTTTCATTCTACATTGTAAAGTAACTCAAGGTTTGCTCACTGTATTTCATGTTATATTTTCTCTTTCTTGATTGTTGCTTTGCTTATATTATTTTTATATTTTTACAAAAATTGTTAATTGCAGGATTCATATTAATTTTAAGCATCTGTTGCATTGTATTTATTTATTTTTGCACTATTTGAATATTAGTTTATTTTTACAGCTGCAACGAGGTAATGCTTCCTTCATAGCATTGGCTCAAGATCTCGGAGACTTGAGTGATGGGTGTTGCTTAGCTGCTCTTCTTACTTTGTATTGTCCTAGGTATTTCAAATGGCAAGGTAAGAAGGCACTTTGTTGTTGTGTCTTAGTTTGTAGATGTGTGTAAAATGATTCATGAAGATTGTTTTTAGTTTAATTTATGCTGTATTAACTCTTCCCAATATCAAAAAATAATTGAATTTGTTTTATAAAAAAATATATATATAATTATCTATGGTGCTACTTGTATATTATCAATTATACAGAGAGCTTAAGCATTTTTTAAAAGCTACTGGAATGCACTTGTTAAATGCTTACAAGAAACAGACATTGATATTCCGCAAATTATTTCTAAATGTACTACTTACAGCACTTTTTAATTTTTAAAAATAAACTGTTATACTATTCTCTCCTATTTATTTTTCATACAAGATTAAATTTTAAATAATGTTTAATTTTCCAAGTCTGTTCTGGGTACAAATTATTGCATTTAGTTTTTAAAACATTTGAATGCAATAAAAATTTTGTTTTATCTTGTATAATAGTAATTATTAATTAATGAGTTGAGGAAATTACTATATTCTATAAAAGTTTGGGATTATTAACTTTGTACAAACAGTATGTATATATATATATATATATTCCTTTCTCTTTCATTAGATATTCATTTGCATGACCCAATGAGTTTAGCCGATTCCGTTTACAATTTGCAATTAGTTCAGAAATTTTGTCAAGAGCACCTCCCCCCAAGATATTTATTGCCTTTCTCTGGAAGATATGGTCTACATGCACCCTTCCATAGTTCCCAATGTGCTGGCTTTCATAGCAGACCTTATGTATATATTTGAAATCCGGCCTCCCAAGCACATCTGCAGACCTGGTGCTAAGATGGAGAGAGATGACGAAGCCAAATTGGCCGATGGTCAGTGAAATAGATTGAATGTTACTTATTTTAAGTGTTTAAAATAAAGTGGTCTGTAGTAAATGTGTATATGTCTGATATTACATTAAACAGTATTATTTTTCAATTTCGACTGGGATAATTATAGAAATAAAATTTTCCTTCATTGTTTATGTTTTAATAAAAAGTTTGATAGTAAAATTTTTTTAGTGACATTAATTTCTGCCATCATTTTATGCAAAACTATTTTAAAAATTTCTTATGTATTAAATCATTTTTGCAATTTTTATTGAAAAAAAGGACATTAAGTTTATTTACTATCCTGTTTGTTAAAATTGAGAAGTTCTTGATGTTTTAAAGAAATTGATCACTATAGTGTCATCCTATCAGTATTATTTAAATATAAAATATCAATTAGTAAAAGTATTTTTCAAAATACCAAATAAATATCTCGCCATAAGCCAAATAAAATTTAGATTTTGGCTTTATATTTGTTTTTTACTATATGATATGAGAACTACATATGTTTATTTATTCAATGGTATTTATTTAAACCTTTTTTACAGTGAATTATATTAATGGCCAAAGACAGTCTCCTCTTCAGAACTGCAGAATACGAAATTTTCAAAAATCTGTTAGTCCCATTCCTGATTTACGATCAGGAAATTATGAAGTTACTAGAAGGTACTTTGTCTTCGTATTTTATCTTACTGTTTTTGGAAATAGGATTATTTAAGTTTATTTTTTATTCATATCCAGATAATTTTATAAGTTTTTTTATTAAAGAAAATTTAAATTACTCCTTTTATTGTAGTGGAAGTTGGCAAGCTCCTCAAAAATCATTTTCAGGAAGAAAAATTAGCGTCCAAGAAGATAGGAAAGTAGATGGTAATTTGATTGAGTGTTTTTGTTAACAAAATGATTTTATTTATTTATTTATTTTGTTATTCAGAGTGATTCAAAGAAAAATATGCAGTTTCAAAGCGTTATAAATAAAGATCAATTTAAGATATTTAATGCTACTTTTAACAGAATTGCATGGGATAATTTTAAGTTTTGTTGGAGACAGTCACAGATGTTTTATGTGTGAATCCTTAGTTGCACAACACACATTGGTAATCCATTTCTGCCCAAACATGTATTAAGATATCTAAATCTCTCTAGCAGTTGGAATACATTGTTTCAATTCTGCTAGATTGAGAGGAAAGGTTGAGAATACCTTGTCCTTTAAGTACCCCCACAGGAAGAAATCACAAAGTGTCAAGTCAGGACTTATGAATAGCCGTTGGGTAAGAGGCATGTTGTATTCCGCGACTCATCCAATCCTTTGGTAAAGGAGATGTTTATTGAGGTAATCTCACATGTTGGCCGATCAGTGTGGTAGTGCTATATCCAATTGGAGAATGAAGTTAGGAATGTCATCCTGGATCTGTGGCATCAACCAAAGAGTGAACATAGCCAAAAAAGCTGGCTCCCATGACTATTTACTGATTTCACGAATACAAAAAGACTATTCCACTGCAAAAGCCGCCATTTCAACTGACACACATGCTATGGCCAATGTCACTTCAGTTGGGGCAAGACACAAACTTTGAGTATATCTACCTTATGATTTTTTTAAAGTGGTGCATGTCTGATTGTTACTGTTTTACAGCATCTGGAAAGCGTATACTTCTTTATGAATCACCCTGTATTTTTGGTTTGTAAAATCAGAAGAAAAATTCAACTTTATATTTTCTCCTCAACATATTTGTCATCTCTTAAGTTCTTATCTAAGTTTTATCTCAGTATGTTTAAATTTGTCTTGCTTATTTACATTAATACAATATGCATTAATCAGCAAACCTGATAAGTATTTTTTTTTTTCCTTTTTTTACAATTTTGTTAGGACTTAGATCTCTACGGAGAACACATTCTGTAAATTTCTCTGAAGTAAATAGACGAGGAGAACTTTCAGTGCCATCTGTTAATAGTCAAAGGTAAAAAAAATTATGCCTAGATATTTTTAGAATGTAAGTAATGACTTAAGAATGAAATGCATGTAATTTATATAATTCTGAAAAAGTTAATTTTACATGTATTTTCTACCTCATTACATAGTTTTGTAGTTTAATCTTTAAAGATATTCTATATATCTTCACATAAACAGATAAATAGTAGAAAAACATATTAGGAAAAAGTTTTTAACTTTCATTATTAATTGTTTTTAATTTAATTGAATGTATATTCTTAAGCAATATATATTTCACTCTCTCTCATTAATGAAAATTCACTTGAATCTTTTAAAGGTTATGTGTATGATCTAAATAATTCTAAAATTGTCTTTAAAAAAAATATGTACCTTGTCATACACAATATAGCACCAAGTGCTTGACTAAAAAAGGTGTTAATTAAAAAAAAGTGGAGCTCAGATTTTTTGATGCTATTATTATGTTATCCTTATCAAATAAAAAGTAGTGTGATTTTACAAAAGGATTTATCATGTTACCAATATGTAGCTGGCATCTATTTATTAAGAATAAAAGTAAGAAGAGTGGATATATAATAGATAAATATTTGCTGTCACAAAAATAAACAATTAAGGAAATAAAGTAGAAAAAACTTTAGAAAATTTCATTCTTCAGAATTACACTTGCAATTATTGAATTTGTGATAATTATTTTGATTAAAAGAAGTAGAGTCACTTGTCTTCTAAACTTTGTAAAAATTTTCTATCTGCAACTCACATGTTGTGTAACAAAATATAAACTGTATCAAACTCTGTCAAAAATATTAATCTGAATATAACTGAAAAATAGGTGTTATGAATCATAGAATCATTATATTACACTAAAGTTTGTAAATTAAAGTTTGTAATAAACATTTTATGCTTGTTGATATGATTTAGCTTAACTTTGAATGTTTTTATATACCTTTAAATATTATAATTCTTTAATATATGATGAATCTCTCTTTCCGAGATGTCACGTATGAGGAATATTTTGATTTCATTTAAAATATTAAGGGTTACATATTGATTTATCTATTTTTTCTTATATAGGTTCCATGGAGAGGAAGATGATGAGCTAGCTGGTTATTTTTCTTCACGGCAACCTCATTCTCAATCCCAATACAACTTACTAGACCAAGAAGACAATCGACGCTCAACCAGATCTACCAGTGATCACAGTCAGAGATTACAACAGACTCAGGGACATTACCAGGAGGCTTCTTCTCCTGGACACTTAGAATCCCTCAGTGAAAACAATGAGTTTGTTGGAGGGAAATGGGCAGAACCCCGTGAATCTGCCCCTAAAACAAATCTGCAGAGATCGCCATCTTCCTATGAAATTCATCAATTGTCTCCCAGCAAACAAACTATGCCAAAAGGCAGAGGTTACTCTTGTAAAAGGAGCCAATCAGATTTACATCTGTCTCAAGACAGAAATAACAGACCGAGTGAGGATAATAGTCTTTATCAAGTTCAGTCAGTTTCTCATGAACATTATTCACCTAGGACTTTCACAAGAGAACCCAGGAGGAGTCGAAATTCCTACCATGAATCCATGCATAGCAATTTTGAGAATTCATCTGCCAATCCTCCATCTAGGAGGTATAGTACTGATCTAGGTAAGGGTCCTGCTGGTGATTCTGAAAATCAAAACAAACCATTGTCTGGTAGCCTTACTTGGAGAAAACCAAAGGATCTTTTTTCACAATCAGAATGGAATAAGGAAAACATGGATGTTGAAAATAATACATTCCAAAATTCAGATGATTCCAGGGTTAATGAAGATCAAGGAGGAATTGTTAGTTTTGCCAATCTGTCTAAGCAGAAAAACAATTCTGGCAGTGGTATCAACATAATTTACACTCATCAAGATAGGGAAATTGATCAGGGTACATTTAAAAAAGCTACAAGACCTGGTTATTTACATATCAATAAATCTCATCCTTCTTTAGATGGCTCCAGTCCAACATTCAGTAATGCTAATTCTTCAGATTGGGCTAAGGCCATGATAGTAATGAGCCAATTTCAGATTCTTCAGTAGCTGCCCAGATGCATGATATTCGCTTGAAACTTGAAGAAAAGAGGAAAAGGATTGAACATGAAAAGGCTCTTTTGGAAAAACTTTCTAAAAAACAGAGAGAGAAAATGGGAAAGGCAGCATTTCTTCAAGCAGTTAAGGCTGGAGGATCTACCCCCAACAGAGATGAGTCTAGCTACTCCAGAAATCGACAATTCTCTGTTGAGGATGTTTCAGAAGATCTGGATACTGTAAGAAGAAAATGGCTGGAAAAGAAAAGTGCTGAAGAAGAAGAAGACATCCAACAATCTATTGAACAGTTGAATTCCAGCTTGTCTGATTTACAGTCTGACATATCCCGCCTGACAGAGCAACAAGAAATGATTCAGAAGATTTTGAAAGGCAATTCACCTCCTCAAAGTGAAATGCAGGGTTATTTCTTACATGAACAGAATATAGATTCACAAAATAAAATTCCAAACAAGTGGGCAGAACCAGTGAATTCTTATCAAAATAACACCATGTACCAACAAAACATGATGAGCCAACCAGAAATTCCTCCTCAAATAAGTGGCCGTGGCCACTGGGGCCAGCCAGTCATTCCATTTGGTGGTTTCCAACAACAACCTCCTCAGCAACAAAGCATTCCAATGTGGCAACAGTCCCAGCAGTTAAGGCCTCCTTCAGTGGAACCCCAGTTAATGTATGGCCAACCCATGAATATGCAGCCTCAGATGTATGATCGACCACCATCTGCAGTTCCATTTAACCAAGGTTTTGCAATTCATCCTCAACAAATGCCTCAAAATAATTATAATAATTATTATTCACCTAGCCCATATTATCAAAATGAAGCCCAACAACCAGGAAATAACCAATCTCAAGGTCAGTACCCATACTCTTCTTACCATCAAAACAGTTATCCAGTCATGCAGAATACTTTTACACGAAATGTCAGCCTAAATCAAGGAGATGGTCGAGGCTTCCATTTACATCGGAATCCTTCCCAGACATACCTCTCAGATGATGTGGACAACTTTCACCGCACAGCTAATAGTCCTGCTGAGATGCAGTTTGATGTACATCGATCAGACTCTAGACATTCTATTCATTCATCTAATCAAGAAAAAGGTCCTTTGACTGTTTCTACTGATGAGTTTGGAAGGCATTCAAGGGGCTCTGAATTACAACATTCCCCACCCAGCAGGCCTGTTTTGGGGAAAACTTTCAGAGTCCCGAAATCCAAAGTAACCTCTCCTTCATCTCCAAACTATAAGCAACCTTCTTTTGCTCAGTCATCACAACCAGAACAGCAAGATCAGCAAGAGACAATTAAAACAAATAATAATACAGAAAATGAAAACCAGCTCAATGACAAGGGATTCTATATATCCTTTGAAGATGAGCCTCGTAAGCCCAAACCCAAACTAAAACCTAAACATTTAAAAGCCCGTAACCAGCAGAAAAAAGCTGATCAATCAGATCTTCGCAAAAGTGGTAATCAAAGCTCTGATAATCTAAATTTTGAAGATTCTTCAAAGCAAGCATGGAATCACAAAGATAGCATGGGTCAAAACAATGAAGATTATAAGAAAGATGACATGTCAGAAGGCTCAGAACATGATTCATCTAAAGGTCCTCCTCCAGCACCAGGAGTTGGTTTTGTGGTGGGGACAGGACCAACTGAAGATCCTGTAAGTTATCTGTATAGTAATACAAATATCCATTGCATCTGTATTTAGAATTTTTTTTCATTTCTTTTAATTCTTCATTAAGTTGTACACTATATTGTGTGAGACAATAAATGGCAAAATGTAGACCATCTACATTAGTAAACTTATCCAAATAATACCAGAGATTCAAGAATCAGTCAATTCTATTTTGCATTGAAACTACATCAAATTTTTAAAAGCAAATTAGATTTTGTGATTCTAAAAAGTAATCCAGTTTGGATAAGTTTTCTGATTTTAGTCTAGATTTTATCATTTTTGTCCCAAACAAACCACAATATAACTTAATTTTTTTTAAAAAAATTGATCAGGAGAGATTTTACACAAAGAATATTCTTTTTAAATCTCTTTGAAAACATGAAATATTTAATAAATAATACGTTAAGTTGTTGTTGCTTATGCCACTTGATCGACAGTAACATCAGATCAAGGCCCACGAAATTCATCGCAGCTAAGGGCTAGAATTTTATGCCTGTCGTTAGCCTAAGCTTTGAGCACCCAAGAAGGTGACAGTGCGATTTTGCTCGGAACAACACAATAGGTGACGACACCATTCGGACCCACTGATTTAACAAGCACGTTCTCCGTTTATACTTGGTGGGCGTTTGGTGACATCGGGCATCAAATCCAGGCCTTCCGGTCTGGAGTCCAATGCTCTAACCACTAGGCTACCCACAGCCTATACGATAAGTGATGTATTAGACAAAATGGTATCTGATTTATGTCTTAGTATGAGAAATGTTTATACCAAGAATAACCTATACAAATGGATTTTTGGATCCATACTATGGATCAATTTAATTAAAGTTAAAGGGCTTTTTACACATTGCATGATCAAAAGAATTGAGTATCCTTTCAGTTTTATTTAGAAATCAATTTTATATTTATTGATTCATATTTGTAGTTCAGGATAAGATTAGCGTTGTTGAAATTTCAACACGTCAGAGAGAATGATGCACAAATTTAATCCACATTTGGGTTTGCAATTACAAAACTAGTGTGCATAAGTTTACATGTATTTCACTTATTCTTATTATTAGCAATGAATTTTGTATTCACTTTCTTGTTTAGGACAAAGAAATAGAAATGACAAGAAGGAAAGAAATGATTATGATGATGTCTTTAAGAAGAAGAGCTGAACAAGAAAAAAAGAAGAATGAAAAACAGCAAGAATATCTGAGGAAAAAAGAGGAAGAAAGGTAAAATAATTGTTTTGTAAATTTCTGTTTGCAGCTCTTAATTTATTAATTAGATATTTAAAGTTTTTAAGAAAATTAATTATAATTCAAATGCATTTTTTAAGAGTTGACTGAAGTATGTAACCTGGAACTATAAAAATAGACAATATGGAAAATAAAACCATTCAAATTAATTAATATAGCTTCTTGAATTTTTGTGAAAACAAATTAGTGTTCTGAATTCAAATAAAAGTAACCAAAATTTTGAAGATATAAAAATTAAAGAATTCTTTGGTTGGACATCTAAATGTAATTGAGAAATAGACACAATTTTTAAAAAATTAATTTTAAAAGAAAAGTTAAATTTACATACTGATTAAAATTGAATGAAAAGTAGTGTAAAAGAATAAAAAATTTGCAATTTATTATATTTTGAAAATTTATTACAATATGTTTTATATTCATTTCATTTTTCACTTTAGAATAAAACAAGAACAATTAGAAAAGAAGAAAGAGGAGGAAAAACTGCGACGTCAGCTCATTTTGGAGCAATATCGTCAAAGGAAAGCCCAGGAAGAAGAAGATGGGACATCTGGTCCATCTAGGGGTAGGGAAGAGACAACAGCTTCCAGTAGGGGTGCCACTATGACAAGGTCAAAATCAAGGTACTTAACCATTTAAGAGTAATTCTAATTTAGAGGTGTACTTTTTATAGAAAAAATTTTCTTAAACCAAATTTAAATATCTTAGTCTTAATTAATTCCATGGAATGTTTAGTCTCTTCATCAATATATTTCTTTGAATCAAATTAATATAATTGTTTCAGAATATGAAATTTGATTAGTAAATAATATTAGTACTTAAATGATCATTGCTAGATTTGCTGTTAATTTAATAATGATATCTGCTTTAATAGATCTGCTTCAGTCACACGACCAAGACAGAAAAGTGGTCAGTCATCTAGTAGCCGTAATCAAAATATGTCTTCTCCCTCTTCACTTGACTCGCCAGTTGGAAGGGGATCGCAATACAACCTTGCAGGTATGTTTTATTTCAAAATATGCATCATATTTCCCCCAAAATATACTTGCTATAAATATGTAATCATAATAATTTTGAGTTTTAAGGTTCTTTATCATGAACTAATTGAAATACTAATTTGTAAGATCCAAATTTCAAGTTTTTTTTTTTATCTAAATCCTAATTGCCCAATAATTTACCATTGTTTAATGTAAATAATGCATAACTCACTACTTCTTTCATTCCAGGTGGATATTCAGATGATGTATCCTCTGAGCATGGTTATGCACCTTCCCCCTGTCGGACTCGCAATTACCCTTACTCCTCTCCCATCTCTCCAACTTCTTTTCCCTCATCCCCTGGGCCCCTACTATCTGGCATGCTGGGCGGAGGCTCCCGCAACCGCAGCACCCCAAGTGACGGTCTATCAGACAGCAGCTCCACTGTGTCCTCTGCATGGGCCTCTGAATACACAGGACCCAAACTCTTTGTTAAGCCTTCAACAAAGTCTAATCGTAGTATTGTGACAAATGCTGTGAATACCGTCCTGGCTGGTGCTGTGAATGCGGAGACGAAACGCAAGGTGTTGGAGGTACTTTTGCTACTAATTATCATTTTAGCATATGTTTCAATTAAAATTTGATTAATTTTTCTTATTTGCGATTTCCTGATTCCAGTTTTATTTATTTCACAGGAAATTGAGCGATCTGAAGGAAAGCACTTTCTTATTTTGTTTCGTGATGCTGGTTGCCAATTTCGTGCCCTCTATTCCTATAATCCTGAGACAGAAGAAGTTGTTAAAATGTATGGAATTGGTCCCAGATGTATCACAGATAAAATGTTTGATAGGTTTTACAAGTAAGTCATTTAAGGGTTTTAGAAAAATATAATTAATAGCATATACACACACACACATCACAAATGTTTAAAGTATAGTTCTCATTTGTGATTATTTGAATTCAAACTCTTTTGCAGGAAACTTTGCATACCTTCTTAATGTTTTAATAAAATTATTAAGGAACGTTTAAGCATGAATATTCTAACATTCTTTTTTTTTTTTAAGAAACAAATTTCTTGAGTGAAGAATTCAACATAAAGAGAAATCCTTCTTAACATTAACCTTTTGCATGCCAATGTTCCATAAGTTGAACATTTTCAAAGAATTTAATACATATAATTTTATTTGTTTTGCTTTGTAAAAATTATGTACAAGGAAAATATGGATTAATATTTTTTTAGCATAAAGGAAATATTACTAAAACGAATAATACCTCAATGAAAAATATCATAAATTCATCTTTTTTAAAACTTTTTGTTGAAGAAAATTAAATACTCCATATAAAATGGTTAATCCTGTTGCTATACTATAAATTATCATAAAAAAAGATAATTTTTTTAAAATATTTTCAAGCTCTACAGCCATTTACTGCCCAAGGCTGTCTCAGTCAGCTTGCACCATCTTGATCTATTCAATTTTTTTTAATAGTGTGTTAAAACTTTTTATGTTTCATAAGTAGAACATCAAATAGTAAAGCTATCATTTTTGATACTATGTGTGCCTTTGCCATTGGAAAGATATTGCTGTAGTAACTGTAGCATTCAGTTATTTAATGCTTGAGTCTGTCAATAAAACCAAAGGATTTTGCCAAGCACATAAAAAAGAAAATTGATATTTCTCAGCCAATTCAAATACTAATGTACAGTGAGAGTACGGAAGGAGTGGATTTACTAGACAAACTCCTTGGATTATATCAACCTCTATTTAGAAGCAAAAAAAAAATAATAATAATTGTATTGGAATCTAGCAATGTGAATGTTGCTGAATGGATTTTGTATTTACAACTAAGGTACAGAAGCAAAACAATATCACATCTCAGTTTCTGAAGATAACATAAAGTTCCTTATCTCCACATGAAACTGTAAGTCCAATCTGTTCCTAGACCTTGTGCAAAGAGGTCCAAATCTTGGACATCCATTTGCTCATTATCTTATGCCTTCAATACAAGATACTGTGCTATATGTCAGTACACTAAATAGAAGTATTTCAAGCGCTAGAAAAGCTTGCTCGAGGAATGCTTTCCCAACTACATGGATAGCAGATAAAGCCCAAACCAATAATATTTTTCCTTGTATTCTTTAGCTGTATATTTCTTGTCCTGTAAAATTTGAAATGAGAATTATTTGCTTCCCACATGTTACTTTTCTTGTTTCAGTATATGGATAATAAGTAATTGTAAAATTCCTTGAATGTGTAAATTCCTGTTCACCAGTTATGAAATACTTACGCGTTTAATTCTAATGTTTCATTTATGAAAGATGTTATGCAAAAATTGTGAAAATTTTTATCCTTGGTTTTTAACCAATAATTATTTTGTGTTATCTTTCAATCATAGTGTTGCACTTAAAAGGTTAAAAATGTTTAAATAGGTCTCATCTGTACCAAATTAGTAGGTATAAATTATTAACTTTTGGTCGAATTGGCTGATTAAATTTTTAAATTTGGCACATTCAAGTAAATCAGTTTCTATTCCTTTTCATCTGCAAACATAATTCATATTTTATTCCCTACATTTTTATGCCACATGTTTTTTATTTTTATATATTTTGTTAGTTAACATATTCTTTTATGAGTAATGATAATTTTTTACTTTTTTGAAAAAGAAATGTGCATATTATAATCGCATAAACTTTCATTAAGCTTACCTTACCGGTTATCATGAGGCTAAATTTTGGCTAGTAATGAAATGGAATAGTAAACATCATTACTTAAAATATAAATATTAGTGACAATTTATTGTATGTAATCTAGAAAAAGTAATATATATAAATCACTTCCTCGGTTCAAATAACTAATTAAGAAAATGCCTACAGTATATAAATGTACATAATTTTTGGACGAAAAGTGTTCCAAGTTTAGATGTGTTTTCAACATGATGTAGAGATAGCTTTTAAAATTTTAATTGATTTATGTATTGTTTCAGATACAATTCTGGTGGCAAGTCATTCACACAGATCCACACAAAGCACCTGACTGCAACTATCGATGCCTTTACAATCCAGAACAGTTTGTGGCAGGGCAAAAAGGCAACAACAGCAGCTCCAAAGCGTGACTATTACTGAGCTCCCTGCCACCGGTGAGAAGTGCCAACGTGATAGTGCGGCCGTCCCTCGCGTCTGTCCTGTAAATAATCACTGTAAAGTTCTTTCACTCTACCTGTTAACATTCCACTAGCAAACTACTGGGCTGTGATGACAATGTAGAGCTATATTTAAATTTTTAGAGACTGTATGAGGGTGATTGGGAACTGACTGACTGGCTTGTAAATTATTAGGAACGCTTTATAAATAATTGACCTGTACAGTTCCGGGGGAGTCTTCGGTTGATTGTGATCCATTAGAGAAGGTAATGCTCAAACAAACAAGGAAAAAATTTATTTTGCGAAAACAAAAAGTAAAATGCAGTGCTGCTTAGAAGCATATTCTTTTTCTTTTGTTCACAATATTTTATTCCATTTACATCATTTTATTGCACAACTATAGATATAAAAAGTTCGAAGTATTTTGCAGAGTTGGAATATTTTTTTCAGCTACTGATTTAGATAGACTTCAAATAACATAATAGTCTCATATTTTAAAAAATTCTATATTTGAAAATGATATTGATTTGCATGGTTACTGATTTGGCATGCAAGATCTGTAATAAAATGACTACAGAACAAATGCATCAAAATTGATGATACCGTATTATTCAATATGACGTTAGATAAAGATGTGAATATTTTTGGAGATATATTACATTTAGAAAAAGATAAACCTTGTTTATTTTTCGAAGCATTCCAAAGAAAATTAGTATTAACACAATTATGATTGTTAATGGTATTGAATTGATTGTACTTTTAAAATTATAATAAGATATTTATTAAGTTTTTAATTGATATAATTATCTTTTGTATCAAATTTATTAATATTTGTTTTCTAATTATGAATTGTTGACATTCCAAAGAAAAGTGGCTTTCAATTTTTACGGCATACTGGTTAATACGGTACCTGATTTTACAAATCTTTTAAACATTCCTTTTATTTACCAAACTGTATTTTCTCAGGATATAGACTTTCGTAACTACTTTTGTTTTTTTAACCTTTAACTGCATTTGTTATTCAATGTATTTTGTGACAGTCAACGCAGTATTTCTTGCATATATTTTTTACTTTACAATTTAGGTATTTTTAAAATATTTATACTTTATCAGTTTTAATCTTTTTAAATAAAAATATATAATGCTCTTTAACCTTTTTTAAACCATTTTTTACTATTAATTGTGTTTTTATAGAGACATATCTAACTTTCTTAACTTATTCTTGGTGTTATAATACATAACATACAAATGAATTTTCCTTTAAATTCAGAACAAATAATAATAAACTAAGAGAAAATCATTCTAAACAAGATACTAATAAAGCAAATTAATACTTTAACTTCTAACCACTGTTTTCATACAGTGCATTAAAATATTTAATAAGAAATAAAATCTGAGTAAGCACAGCTCTTTGCCTGCAAGCTGATCAATTGCTTGAGTCACCATATATCAAGCCTGTTCCTACCTTAACGACCTGTTTTAACATACTGTCTTCCAATTTTTAATGTCTTTTGAATCAATTATTTTGAGTTTTTTGGTGCATTTATTTGACATTAGAAATAGGTACTACCACATATGGTAAAGCAGGCCAGAACAAATATCTTTTGTATATGTGAATGTTTAACAGAATTTTCTCTTTAGTTTCTACATAAGTTGTATATTCACCTTTTTTCCAATTCTCAGTGTTCATGGACTATAAAGCTGCATGCCTTCTGAATGATTTGTTGTGTATGAAAGTTAAACTATGATGTTCATTTACCAATTAAAGAGCTTTGTAATCAAGTAACAAATAAATCTTTTCAACAGCTTTGTACTCAAATTTCACTTTCACAAGTTTTCTCTAATATTACAAAAACCAAATAAATTACATATTTTGTACTGCAGATATATACAAATAATGTGATTATTTCCCCCAGTGCCATCGTTTTCCACATAGCCACACGTATGCAGTGTATTGCTCTGGGAAAAGGCATAAATAAACCCTTCGCGAGCGCGGTCAAAGTATTTTTATTGTATTACAAAGCCCCCAGAATAGTTTTACTGATAGCATCACTTAGAAAAGAATAAAATTTCAAAAAGGTTATGTATATTCCAGGGTCAGTTAACAGACCGGCTGAGCAATACATTAATGTACGCTGGTGGTAGTTATAAGGTCAACTAATCAACATTGGGAATGGGGAAGGAATAGAGCCTGTATTAAAACACGTAGAGAAAATGTGTACTGTATCACTCAAAATCAATATACTAAAAGCATCCTACAAGAGAAGGAGTTATGATTTCTTATTTTAATTACAAAGGTATGGTCATCAAAAACAAAATTTCATTCTTGAAAATTTTTACAATTATCAATGTTAATGGCTCTAAAAATTTATTAACCTTAGATAACTAAATATTAGTCTAATAGACTACCCATCCCGACAGATGCAGAATTTGTAAGTAAAAAGACTGTTTATGGAGAGCTCACTTTTAATATCAGCAAATGCAAATTTTTACCACTTTTTATAGTAATATTATTTCTCCTTTGTTTGAAATAAAGAAAACAGTTTTAAGAATTGAATGTTTAGTTATGTAGGGATTAATCAATACAGTTAATAACCTAAAATAATATTTTTCACAGAATTAGGTAGGGAATGATTTAACTGCACATGTTCCAAATCTTATTAAGATGGCTATATGATTATGTTAGAACAAATGAGTTTTCCTCCTTTTTTTCTGTGTTATAAATGGATTTCTAATTTCTTCTACAAATACCTTTGAATGACATGTATGCATAAATGAATGCATGTAAAAATTTTGGTATCTTACATTGGTTTTTTTCATAACTGTATTTAAAAAACTTATTCACATATTAATGTAAACATCTTTGTTTAATGTCTGAGATGTTCGTTTAATGTTAGGGCAATCATTTTTTTTAAAAATCCCTTTAACTTTTCATGATAAGTGAAAAAATATCGAGTTTCTTAATGGAAAAATTATTCTGAAGTAAATTTAATCCATGAAGATTGGTGATTTTTTTTCCCTTCAAACTACTGTAAATAGAAAAATCTAAAAGCTATTTAATTTATTTGAAAATTTTCTCACGGCAGATAATTTTTTAACTGAATTAGTAGGTACATAACATTTTAATCCAAAATAAATTTAGACAATTTTATGCTTTCAGTTTTAAAACATGATAAATTATTCTTAACAGAATATATTGTTTTAGAGGGAATAAGTCAGCATCCATGTCTTAGACTCACTCATATACAGTCAAAGTTTAAAAATGGTTGCTTATTTAAATTATAAGTTTAACAATTTTATTCCACTCTTCATAGAAAACCTTAAGTTAAACTTTCACACAATATCATTCTAGATCCGAGCTTTGAAATGTAATCAGAATTAATATGCAGCATTCCTATGACATTAGGATAAACTAAGTCTCAAATCCATAAACACTAGTCAATTATTCATTATTACAATCAGGATACTGAAGATGTCTTTTATATTTTTTAAAGCATCATACAAAAATATAGATATAACACGTTCATGAGTTCTAGTCAAAGCTTCAGATTTAAAAAAATTTGAACTAAAAGAAAAATTTTGGCTTTAAAGATTTAATTTTTCAAACAAATTTATATTATAATGCAAATACTTATATTTTGTCTTTACTTATATAAAACTATACCTATTCTTCATTATAGTACCGAAGATGGAACATGCTTCAGAGAGAAATGAGTAGTGTAAAAATATACTGTTCTATATGTTAAAATATAATGTTGGAACTCTTTCTGATAGAATAGAAAGCAAACTTCTTATTAAAAAAAATTTATGTCATTATATGCAGCTCAGGAGAGAGGGATGGTATAAAAATTAATACATCAGCCAATAAGAACACTTAATTTTCTCCATCCAGCATGTTACTCATCATTTATTGCTTCTTGAGGGCACAAATTATTTATAACCTCTAGTTGTGGCATTAACTTAAAAATTTATTATTGCCACAGATTAATCATAACTGCTCTGTAACTAAGATACATCATTTGTTTTAGAATGGTTAGGTTACTATCATCTAAGCCTTGCTTGTGATAAAATATATATACATTCAGACCAGGCTTATTGATCATACCTTCAATATGCAGGCATCAGTATCACACACATAAAAAAACACTATCAAATTATGTTATAATACTGTGATGTAGAACTCTAGATCAGAAATAATACAATTTTTATAAATTTATTCTCGAAAGAGTTACACACTCTAACACCATAATTGGTTCTGTATTGTATGAATTCTTATACATTGTATATAGTAAAAATTTAAAAGTTCTGATCTTTCAACTTTAATTTAGAATATCCAATTCAATACCTGTTTGTAGCACAAAAATGTAATACCTAAATCAGTTTATTGCAGGGGAATGAATATCAAAACATTAAGTGTTTTATATTTCCTATATTAAATTAAATAAAAACCTTTAAGGATCACTTTTTAGAATAAACTGATGACAAGTTTGATCTTAGCAAAAGTTTATTTTTAACAGTCTGACTTTCAAATAAAAAAAAATCATACTTATAGTAATTTTATTACATAAATTATAAAGGTGTTACATGAAACAATTTTATCAAAATTTTATATGAAGAAATGACTGGTTGATAATCATTTGATGACTAATAAAATGTTGAAAAATCACTTATTTTTCTAATAGGTTCCATAACATATGATTATAACTATGAGGATAAATATAATATAAACAAAATTAAATTAAGTAAAAATAGTAATTAATGAATATACAGTTCATTTCATTCACAAAAAAGCGGTTAGATTTGTATTGATAGGTGAGAACAAACACTCAAGAAAGTGAAGATAGCTAAATTTGAATATAGCTGGTAATCCAATATTATACGTCACAGCATGAAAAGCCAGAATTGAAACAAATATTGCTAAGCAGAAATGTCTCGTAAAAATCTTTATGCATGATGTGTAACTACAATAAAATTTCATTAGTAATGGCATCCAATATGTTCCATGAATAACATCTACTATAAGTTCAAATGAAATAGAATGAAATAATATACACAACATCAAAAGATGAAATCATGCTACACACATTTTTGCACATTTCTAACACACTTTTCAAATTTTCCATAAAGTTCAACTTGCCTATGTATAAAATACATTACATGGAAAAATGTAATATTGTTTCCCTTTCCCATAGCTATATATTTACGATTTTGCAAGATTAAAATGACTGACTTGTACACTTTTACAGGCGATGTACAATAAGCCTACATTAATTAAACTAGTCTCTAAACTTTATATACAACTCCATGTATTGAGTAGATATATTGTGGAGAATAATAAATAAAATGCATTTAATTTTTTGTTTATTTAACAACACATAATCTAAAGTAAGTGCAACTTTTGCTTCCAATGAATGTCTAGACCAGTGATTCAACACAAACCTTTCCTGCCACATGATAATAAATGTGCTTTGCATAAATGAGATAATTATATTATTCCTGAGGTATAAAATGGGTTTGATATAAGAATAAATTTTTTATAAATATAAAGATTCACAAAGGAACATGAAACCAAGTATTTAATATTTTACATTCATACAATTCATTTGTAATGTATGTAGGTATATACAAATACTTGCAATTAATATTTAAAATATTTCCAGAGAAGGAAAAAGTGAAGTCTCTCGATACTCACAATTTTGTGAAACATGCAAATATAATTTTTTAAAAACTTAAATTGAATAAAATGGCATTATTTAATACATTAACAGAAAATATTTAAGCATTTATGTTTTAATTTTTTTTTTAAAAACCCGATACTGAAATTATTTTAACATGATATATATATACTATTTATGAATATATACTTTTGCAGAAAAGTATTTTTCTATATTTTATACCAAAACTAAATAGAAAATGATAACTCCTTTAATTATATTCAATATAAAAACCATAAGAATAAAATTTTAAAATTAAATTTTATCTAAAAACTTTCCTAGCACTCAACTGGAAACTTTTTTAATTCTTCAAGTATGCTATCTACAGGTGGATTTGCTTCCTTTGACCATAATTATAAAGTTGCAAATAAAATAAAAAAATCACTGATCCAGACAAAAAGGGGGAAAAAATCATGTTAGGAATGTGCAAATGGTATGGAGAAAAACTGTGAAATATAAAGGTATTCATCATACACAAGTTGCACAGTCCTGTAGTTTCAATTACTGCAAAGTATCACCTTGAACAAAACTTGCAGACAATGTTTTAACACCCTTTATCATTTTGCGTGGCTCAGTAGAGTTGGTCTCTTTGACATTGGTGTCTAAGGTATCACCGGTTATAGCTGCAGCTTGAGTAGCATCATCAGCTTCAGCATTTGTCTTTATTTCATCTTCAGCTTTGTCATCCTCCGACTAGAAAAAAAAATCTCTTGATTATTTAATGATTTTTAAAAAACAAAATACATATATACAGCTAGAATTCACTGTAAATTTTTCTTTCCTCATGATTTTTGTAATTTATTTTTAATTAAATCATATATTAAAGCTACACAATAAGTTACTATCAACAGACCTTGTCACTTCAACAAGAATCAAGTACTTGCTTTAACATATCACATTACAAGAAATGGTGGTTTGAATTAACATCACATACTAAATACATAGGTACTTTGTGATGTATCTTGTAAATTTGTACCAAGGTCGATTGGATTCATACATCCCTCTCCTATTTTTCACATCATTTGAATGTTTGATTTTATTTAACATACAGTAGTTTGGTAGAAACAGGAATCGATCTCACAATTAGACCAGTTTTGGAGTTTGCAACACAATCTCACTGGGTTAATGTAGCCAGCGTTATCAATAGATTATCAGATTCAATTGAGTTTAATTTGTGGTAACAATAAGTATTACGCACAAGAAAAATCAACCATCAGCCAGCCATGAAGTTTGTGACTACAGTTATCTATATATATAAAAATGAATGTGTGTCTGTCTGTAATCGATAGATTCAAAAACCATATATCCAATCGCCGTGAAAATTTGGAAAATTATTAGGTATATCCCCGGGAAGGTTTTTGAACATTTTTTTTAAAATCAGAGTTGGGGTTCTAGGTGCCTCCAAACAAATATCCCAAAACTATATATATAAAGGAGAAAAGCGACTCACTCACTGACTGACTAATCACAATATCTCTGGAACTATTCAACCTACAGACTTGAAGTTTGGTAGACATGTTCCTTTCAGGAGGTAGAGATCCACTAAGGAAGGATTTTACAAAATTCGAACTGCAAGGGACGCTATGGGTCTTAAGGGGCATTATAAATAATTGTTTCTATTTTTAAACTACTCGACGTACAAGTTTGAAGTTGGGTAAGCAGATTCCTTTCATAGAGTATAGATCTGCTACAGAATGAGTTTGGTGAAAATCGACCCCCAAGTGGCGTTGCGGGGGCATTATAGATAATTAATTCCATTTTTTTAAACTATTAGACGCACTGACTTTAAATTTGATAAATAGATTCCTTCCATAGAGTAAGGATCAGCTACAAGATGTGGTTTTGGAAAATAGCCCCCCCCCCAAGTGGCATTACAGGGGAGGATTAAGGGGTGTAATAGATAAATAACTTCGTTTTTAAACTACTTGACTATACTGCTTGAAAATTGGTAAACATGTTTCTTTCATGGAGTAAATATCCGCTACAAAATGGGTTTTGGGGAAATTGACCCCCAAGGGAGGTTAAGGGGAGATATAAATAAATAAATATTCTAATTTTTAAACTATTAGACACACAGTATTGAAATTTGGTAAGCAGATTCATCTCATAGGGTAGAGATATGCTACAAAAAGTGTTTCATGAAAATCGACCCCCAAGTGGCGTTGCGGGCTTAGGGGACGTGTTACAGACAATTATTTCCATTTTTAAACTACTAGACGTACAGTCTTGAAATATGATAATCAGAATCCTTTCATGGATTAAAGATCCTCTATATAATGTGTTTTGTGAAAATCGACCCCCATGCAGCGTTGCGGGGGCTCAAGGGGCGTTATAGATAATTTTCCCTACTTTTAAACTATTAGATGTACAGACTTGAAATTTGGTAAGCAGATTTCTTCTGTAGAGTAGAGAACTGCTACAAAATGGGTTTCGCGAATATCAACCACCAAGTTTCCTTTCGGAAGATTAAGGGGCGTAATCGATAAATATTTCCATTTTTAAACTATTAGATCTACCTGCTTGAAAATTTGTAGGCATATTCCTTTCATGGAATAGAGTTCCTCTAACAAAGAGTAAAACGAAAATCGACCCCCAAAGAGGGTTGCGAGGGGTCAAGAGGAATTATAGAAAAAAATTCCTGTTTTAGAATTGTTAGACCTACATACTTGAAATTTGTTAAGCATGTTTCTTTTGTTGAATAGGGGTAATTTTATGGAAATCAACTCCTGGGGGGGGAGCAGGGGGTTACTGGGGCGTACTGACAAAAAAAAAGTTCCTTTTTTTGAACTACAAGGATAATGAAATTTGGTTTGCGTTTTTCTTTTGTTGAATTGAAATCTGCCAAGAATGGTTATTTTGGAAAATGACTCTCAATGGGATTACTGATAGTAAAAATTTCGTTTTTTTTCTGTTAGATTTAGACTTGAAATTTGGCTTGCATGTTGATTTTACAGAGTAGAGATCCACCAAAAATTGGTTTAGTGGGAATTCACCTGGTTATAGGGATACGAAAGTGCAAACATCATTCTATACTTAAATTTTAGAGATTTTTAGAAAATACTAATTAGATGAGTTCTGCCCCTTTTTTTTTATTAAGAGGCGACAGTTACAGGTATAAGTATATTTTTTGACACAATTGAAATCTTAATGCTAGGACTTAGATATTAATAATTTATAAATATATATATAAATAGAAATAGTATATATTTATAAAACATGAAATATCCAGCTAAGCGGGTAGGTAATGGCTAGTATCTTCATAATTATAGCATATTTTTTCATATCTATAGAATAAACTCTGGTACAACAAATAAATTAATAACCTTCACTTTTTTCTAAAAAATAGTATAAAATCTGGTGATTCCAAACACATTATAACGGAAAATTTTTTAATGCTTAATAATAAAAACTTTAGGTGACTTACAAAAAAAGTCAACTTATTCATATATATTACTTAATCATATTCCAATTTAAGATATAATATATATGTATATATATACATATAAACACACATTTATAAATGTGAAAGTATGAATCACTAAATCTGATATTTTTTTTAGTAGAAGAAGCAGTATAATGTATATGCAATACATACTCAGAAATATTATTATTTTAAAAGTTAATCACAATGCATAGAATTTCAATCTTTTATCAAATTCCAGAAAAAAAAAGAATTATTTCATTTTAAAATGAAAAATTAATCACACATTATTTCAACTTCATACAGAAAAAAAAACTTATTTCTAGAAAAAAAGATATTGCTTACCTTTTTACTCTTAAATTTCTTCCTCTGTATTGGTTTTCCTTCAACTTTGGCTTGATGCTTTTTGCTAGCCAAATGCTAAGGGAAAAATTTTTTTAAAAAAACATTTCCTCAACTAATAATCATTAGTTTGTAAATTAAAAATAAAGTTCATTTTTTTTAAAAAATGCATTATTTTTTAAATGATTCAAGATATTTGTATAATATATTACTAAGCATTAAGCACATATTTGTTTATTCTTATTTAAGAACATTATAAGATATTGTTCAGCTATTTAGAGACTTGTAACTATTACGCTATTGCCAAAATATTTTATCAGTAAGGATTTACAAAAAATTAATTTAACTTGTAATGCATTAATATATATTAAGCAACAAATCATTAAACACAATCAAACAGAAAGTAAATTATTTACTTTCAATTTCAACTATATCTGAAATTAAATTACAGACTTTAAGCAAATTAAAAATAAAGTTTAGATATAATATTGATCTGACATTTGATTTTTTTCAAAAATTCTCAGAAATCAAGCTTATTTTAAAAAAAGATAAAATATTTTATGGCCGATTTAGAAAACATCTTTTAACTTTTGCCATATAAATTCTAAACTTATGCTTTCATATTAAGAAATGTATATTATTGTCTTTTATCTTATCCCTTGTTTCTTGCAGGATTTTCAAAACACAAATTGTAAATCATAATCATAAGAATTAACAGCAACTCAATTTCTTTCTGACAATGTTCTTTACTCAAAATTTTTTATGAAAATATTCAAGATTTTTAAGTTTGGAGTAAATTGTTAATTTAATGTCGTAATACTTTTAATACATTACAATATATGCAATACGATTATATATATATTGTATCCATTAAAAAAATAAGTCATGCACTAAGCCCCCATTATTAAAATTAGGATAATTCTTTCAATGATGTCAATGATCTTTTGACCATTCAGCTTTGAAATTTAAAAAAAAGTTATACTTCCATCATACTTACAGATCTAAAAATATTCAAAGTTCTTGAAAACTTAAAAATCTGTTGCATCATATTGAATGTTTTAAATTAGTTTTTTAAAAAATAAGTAGTTACTAACCTGTTGTAATTGGATGTCAGAATTAACTGTTAGATTGCATGTTTCGCAGGAGAATTTACATATTTTAGTAGGCTGAGGTTCTCCAAACTCTGCAGGCAATGGTCTTATCACAGCAGAACCATTACCTAGAATAAAATTTAAAAATTAATCCATTGATTGTTTATTAAAATTCTATTTTGAAACAACATAAGGACTACCAATGATGAATTTCATAATTTTTGAGCCAGAGTCAAATGATGAGAGCGAGATGAAACCCCACATTTAAACAACACATCAATGTGAATGTTTGACAGATTAAACATGAAGCAGCCTTTTAATCCAACTGGGGTTTGAATTACAACATTACTCAACAGAAATAACACTGGTTAAGATAAAATTTTAAAAAATGGCTAAATTTATATTAGCTTATATATAAAATGTTACATTTATGCTGAAGATTTTACATCTTGGTGTGTAGTAAATAGCCAAGAGAACTACACTGATTTTTGACAACTGCAATATTTATCCAAATAACTAACACTGCATGAAATGGTGAACCATAGTAAATCTCTCAAAAGTATTTTTAATCAAAACAATTATCCATCAAATACATTAACACTTTTGAAAATAAAACTTATAATTTTAAAAAATCCTGATATAATACAAATAATTCAAAAATTTGATGCTGGTATTTGTAATAAATTCAGTCACTTTACTTTAAAAGTAATAACTATTATTAATTTCAGTTACTTACTTTTTCCATTCACTTCTGTAGAATCTGATTCTTCTTTTTTCTCTTTTGATTGCTGAAGTTGTAATGATTTATTTTTGTGTTTGGTTCCTGTAATAGTCCAGAGAGAAGTGTAAAATTATTAGAAACTCATTCAATGTATAAGTCAAAATCATTGAAATACAAATTAATGTTTGAAATTTAGTTTCATCAATTATAACATGACTTTTTAACTCTGATATATCCTTCTTTTTAAAGTTATGAAACCACAAATTAAAAAACATTATTTTTAACTTACTAAAATTACTGAAAAAATTATTTGGTGCAATATAAATTTAAGGAAAAGATTTAAAGTTTTACATTCAAAATGATTGAGTTCAAAAAATATTTTTTGTTCATTTTCTTGACAAAAAAAAAAAAAAATGAATTCAATAAATTTTTATTTAACAATACTTTTTTAAATGGATCAAAAGAATTCAGATCGTTTGTGTTCTATATTTTTATCGTGTAAAATGATTAAGGCTGTCTTCGGCAAATGCACGAGAGCCAGTTCTAAATGCAGAGCACTTTTTGGGACAGAAAAATGTTTCTATGTTCATTAAAATTTGCAACATTGTTATTCATATTTCTATTTATAATATAGCATTTTTGAAGTTTTCAAAATATTCCATAAATAATTAACTTTTCCTTTTAACATGCAAATTGTTAGTTCATTTAGCATTTTGGAGAAAATATGTGAAACATTTATATCAGGAAAAAAAATGGGTCAACTCCGATAAAAAAGACTTGTATGTCTCTGATAAAACAGACTAGTATGATCTATATTGCTCTTTAAAGGATAGTGAAGCCAAAATATAATATTAATTTTGAGTACATTTATATCTGAAAGAATATTCCAAATTCATGTCCTATTCCTTAACATTAAGCAAAGACAGCCTTAATGTAACTGAAAAAAGAATACAAACTGCAAATGTAATTGAAATTCTAATGCTACAAATAAACAATGATACATTCAAATTAAATTCAGGTATATTAACACATACTTATGAATAAATATCACAACTTACCATCCAAATGTGTCTGCAGTTGTAATGAGCTATTAGCTGTGATATTGCACAAGTCACACCGGAAAGATTTTAAATCAGGTGCTATTTCTGTATTCTGTGCAACTAAAATGATTTTATAAAAAAGGAATTAGCTGTGCAATGTTTGACTTATGGAATAATTTAGCCTTTATTGTATCAAGTAAAAAATGAGGTTTGAATTCCTTTAGAAAGTTGATTAAATACACAAATGAATATAATATTTATTGATTAACTACAATCATAATTGTTTAACAACAAAAGCCAAGAACATAAATCTCACAAAAAATGTGTATGTTGAGCTATAAGAAAATCTTAAAGTAATTTTATATCAACTAAAAATATACATCAAAGTACTTAAATAGATATAATTACCAAAAAAATCAAATGCTTAAAAATTATTTTACTTTAAATATACAAAACAGTAGTGATTAAAAAACATATATGCTTTTTTTAATTTCTTATTTTTTGCAGAAAAAGAATCACATTTTCTTTAAAGATTTATTTAAAGAAAATGAAATGGGCAAAAAAATTATCATTTAAACAAAGAATTCTATTTGATAATTGTCGGAGAATAAATTTTTGAAATAAATATATATATGAGGGTAAGGAAAAAAAATGTTCAAATAAAAACAAGATATCAATCATTGGCATGGCCAAGTAATTTTAGCGCGTTTTTCACATATTGTATTTTACAATAATGCAACTAATGAACTTTTTACTAACAGAAAATAGTACTATACTTAAAAAAAAAATTTAATTTTAAAAAAAATTAATTTTTTTAAAATTATTAAATTTAATAATGATTTGGCTCATCTAGGGCACAAATGCGACCAAATGCCGAAAACCCGAGGTCAATCGGTTAATTATTGGCTGAGAAAAAGGTACGACAAAATATGGAACGAAGACGAAGATGAGGACGAAATTTGCGTCCTAATAGCGCTTTTTTTACACTACGTGAAAAACGTGCTAAAAATATCTTCCCTTTGAACTAAAAGTTTTGGGAAATTGAGAAATTTTGCTATTTATCAAATTTCTTAAATTATTTCATTTACCAATATTGTAATACTATTTTCCTAAATGTGAAGTTTGCATTATGAGAGTGAGGAGGGGGGGGGGATTAAAGCCAGTAAAGTCAAAATATTTATTCATGCAAAAAACTAAAAAAAAACACTTTTTTTAAAAAATTAACAATATTTTAAAATTTTAATCAATTTCATTTTTTTTTACCTAGCGAAACTTTATAAAATAATTTATATTTTAATTATTTTAACATTACAAGTGGATCAATTATCAAGCATAGTTCATACTACTTAATATTTTTATTTAAACAATGTACATGAGTCAGATTTTGGAGAAAATTTAGACATGGATTTTGATAAGAGTCCTGGGGATGGATCATAAAACAGTTTCCCCCTCACACAACATGGATCAGAGGGAGAAGTTAGAATTCTGTATCTGAGTCATTTTTTGCAACATAACCTTGAAGGAGAGATAACATGATTGCAGCTTTTCTTCAAACTGTGTTACACAGAACCCTAGGGTTCCAGAGTTCCACTAAATAATTTTATACTTGTTAAAACAATATTTTGCAAAATTAAATTGTATTATAAGGGAGAATGCACCTCTTTTCATTCATGAGAGAAAACACCACAAATAAAGTAGAGAGAACGACATATTAAGGTTAAAATCTAAATTCAGGCAAGATTAGATTCATAAAAAAGAAGTATTGTACCAAATAACAATCATGTTATCGCAAAACTCACATACCAACTTTTGTTATGCATAGTTTGATGTACTTGTAAATCAAATTTCATACATGTACATTAATTTTTGAAGGAGTAGTACCATTTTAAACTCATTTTATAAGAGTTTCAAGTTTTATCCTTAAAAAATTATATATATGGTTAGCTTTTTATGAAATTTTGAGCAGAAAATATGTTTTACATCATACATGTAGAGACAATCAAAAAATTTGTGAAAATTATTAAATTGAAAAATTTTGTGTAAATTGTACAATGTACCCTGAAAGGTGAAAAAATAAAGTTGAATAAAATAACAAAATGCTGCTAATTTCCCTCCTCCCCAAAAAGTATAAATGATATTAACATAAATAAAATAATAATACAAAGAAAACACAAATTACCTTTTTGGATCTTTAGCACAAATGATAAACATTTACAGGTTGTAATTATTACTTTTTGGTTTCTCATATCCCGAACTTCACAATTAAAGCAATAGCATTGTGACAATTATAATTTAAATAATTATATAAAATTGACAAATAATGAAATTTCTGTTTTTCAAAACTTCCAACGTGATGTGCAGATAAAAAAAAATATTTTTCTATTATGTTTTTTTTTCCTCCTTTTTATTTAGCTAGGGAAAAGGCAACTTTTCTAGCATATTGTGATTGAAAACAAAACAAAAAAATCCCATCATATATATATTTTAAGAATATTCCTATATATTCCTACAAGATTAAATTCAGTAAACTAACACATTTATAAATTCTTTCAGACATATCAATATTTTTACAATGTCTGAAATAAAAAAATAAAAGAACAAATTAAATGGCAAAATAAATAACAATCTATCATGTATTTTTAACATCATAACAATCTATCTTTTATACAAAAGATAATTCTTCATAGCTTCAACATATATAGATACTTCCTCGTATTCCAAAAATAATAAAATGTCAATAAAATTAGAAATAAATATAACTCAGATTTTGAAAGTATATAGTTAATTACCTTGCTTTTGAATTAAATGATAAGCATCTTGTAATTTTAATTTTTTTGCATGCTTTGCTCCTCTAAGATGCATTTCATATGGTATACTGGATGTAAAATCAATAGAGCAGACTGAACAATGATTTACATTCTGAAAAAAATAATTTGTTTAGTCTTACAAGAAATAAAAATTTGAAAACAAAATCTTTCTATAATATTCTTTTTAAGTTTAAAAAAATTCTACAATTTTAGATGTTAAAAATTTTAATGAGAAAAAAAGGAGGAATTATATAATGCATATCACACTTGTTATCCTAACAAACTGTACCAATTTATAAAAATAAAGTTGCAAGAATACATAGTTCATGTTTGCATTAAGATAAGAATAATAGATTTTATACGCTACATTCCAACATTTTTTTAAAAAAATAAGCATTCAAAACTTCTCATTTTTATTTTCTTACCTTAGTAGCCATTGGTTTTTTCTCCTGGTTAAATTTTTTTTCGTAAAATGGCTTTTGTTTTCTAGATGAATCAGCTTTAAATTGATCCTTCTTACTGAAAAAGAACACATGATTATATATTACAAACAATTAAACATTAAAAATATATTTAAAAATAATTTATGTTTTAATATTTATCTCTTTGTTACAATGAAATATTAATCTAAATTTTTTTCCCTCTCAATTTGAAAATTCATGAAATTTTCTAAGAAATTAATATGCAAGCTAATTAATAAAAATAGTTTTGTGATGTTGAATATTTACAAAGAAAAATTCACAAAAATACATACTCAATAACTGATGTAATAATGAATAAATAAATATATGCACTACAAATTATTTTTAATTCTAACTTAAAAACAAAAAATAAATAAGCAAAACGTGTGTTCTTTTCTAAGTGTTGGATCATTATCTAAACAAGGTTAAAAATAAATATTGTCATACTTCATAAAACATCTCTGATGTTTACATTTATAACTACACTAATCTTTAACATTAATACTTTTTCTTATCTTGGAAGAATTGTTCTGCCTTATCTACAGTTATTATAATTATTTCCCAAAATCCATTATAATTATGAGTCAATAATTAGCTAATAAAAAGTATATGATTTACCATAAGTTACCATAAAATGTATATTTAGTTTTAAATATTATCAAATATTACAATATAAAAAGTCAGTACAAACAATCAGAGCAATGTAAATAATTTTCTAAAATTCTGGAAACATAAATGAAAAGGCAAGATTTCTGAACAGATATAATTCTGATATGACTTTTAAAATATTAACATTATCAGCCAAAAATAACAAAAAATATTAAATGAAATATTTAAAAAAATTCTAAATAGATTTTTTTTTAATAATTATACATATTTATTTCTAAATAGAAGTATTTTTTATAAGCATAGTTTAATTTTTATTTAAAATATTGAGTGCATGCCAAATATGGAAATTTTTTTTGTTCAATAATAATTTTATTTAACTGATTAATGTAATTATAAACATTTTTATTTTCAAACATAAAGCTTTTATCAAAAAAATATATTTTGTTTTTAAAGCACATGCACATTAAACATGTACAAGTCTGTGCACACACACATTTTTAGATTACTAGTTTTAAATAATTACTTTAAAAGATTTGTTATGTATATATTTTTATATAAAAATATCTTATACTATAGTCTAATTATCTTAAATATAAAATACCCATAAAAATACTAATACAAAAGCAAAAACACCAGTTCTGCTAATATAAAAAATATATCTTAATGTATAAAAAATAAAGAGAACAGATTCCATTAGCAGAAATAGATTTCTGTCAGTCATATAATTAATAAAAATTCAGTGAAAAAAATTACATAAGTTTAATAGCTTCAATGGGCAAACATTTAAAAACCTTTAAGGAAGTTTTAAATAAAATCTCAACCTTGCAGGCTGCTATTAAAACAATGTAATGCAAAATATTTCCAAAGATGCAATGCTGCATGAATTTTATATAAAATAACCCATTTCTAAAAGATGCTTTACAATTTACGTTAAAGTACATCGTTTTTAAATTAAGAATATCAATTTTTAAAAAACATTGTTTCATTGTAACTGGTTTGATACATAAAATAGAAAAGAAAATGTTGAAACAAAGCACTTTTACAATTTCAGATCAGGAAGAATTATAAGAAGCAATTACATTGAAAAATTAGTCCATTATTTTTAAAGTTACTTGTGTTTTAATGCATTAAAATGTAGAAAATTCATTAAACTTATTTTAATAAGTTTTTAATCAAGCAAGAAAATTCACTATTCATAAATTTTGGCAAATCAAGGAAATCCAAAAAAGGGGGAGGAAAAAGATAATTTAAAAAACTATAGTTTGTATTTAAGGGAGTTTAGCCATGTGATGTGTTCAAAAAAATATTTCTTCCAGAAATTGCTTTCTTAACATGTCTAGAATATGGTGGTAAAGTGATTTTTTAAATTTTGAAGTCGTTATAAAGAAGCAAGTGTTAGAGTGAGTGAATATTAACATCACACTATTCAGCTACACGAGGGCTTTTGGCGACGGACCTCATCATTTTGAACCATGGTCAAGTGACGAGGACGACACCTGAGCTGGCCCCCCCCCCATCTCCTAACTACCACACCAACAGGAGGACGTTTGAGCTCTTGACAGATTTAACGTGCATCGCTCCCCTACACCGCGGGTTAAAAGTGGTACTGGGCTCGAGCTCGTGACATGCCAGCCACGATCCGATACCCTTGACCCCTCGGCTACAGCAAGTGTTAGAAGAGCAGCTGTTCAGAGAGCTGAGTTGGCAATCGAAGGCTGGGCCTATTGTGTACAGTCGGCTTGATACCAATAACCCTTTTATGCAAATATACGTTCATAAACGTTTGTAGAGGTTTAAAAGAAATATCTATAGCTATTGAATATTTTGTCAAACTTCTTTTAGTCTTCGCCACCAGGAATTACCAATTGAGGGTAAGTTAAGATTTTCATTGTTTTAATCAGACTTCAAACTTTAAACGCGTTTTTCTCAAAACTGTGTTTTTCAAACTTTCCTCCATCATATCTCAAGAACTGTTTGAACGAATGACTTCAAATTTATAGGGTCGACTGAGCACATATATATGCACCAAATGGACTATGATTATTCCAAAATTTAAAATATTTCTATTTTTTATAAAAAAAACCCATAAAATTCAAAACTTTTTCTTCAGAGGTCTACCAAAAATCCAACTTTTGATATTTTCAATTGAGTATAGTCCATTCTGTGAATTTAAGCTTATCAATTATAATGCCATTAATTTTTTTAGTTTTAGATAAGCCAATCAGCCGGAATGGTGGAGGAAGTGAGCGTCCATATTTTCAAGGCGGGTGTATTCAGAGCATTATAACTCACTTTCTATTGGATATTTTTAGCTAAACAGTTATATGCATACTCTTAAAATACATATAAAAAAATGATAAAAAAAACTTCATCTTTTTACTGGCCACCAAAAAAATTCTCTAAAAATACTTAAAAAACAGGCCATTACATGGGTGAACCCCCTTAAATCATAAATGGATTATTTGATATGTTTTTACAAATTTGTATATCTCTCTTAAGGTAAACCACAATGCATGTAAATATCTAAAAAAGCAAGGAAAAAATTTAACGAGCAAAATAAAAAATTTTGAAATTAAATTATAATCAAAAGAGAAATCCAAAAAGTCATAAAAATATGTTCATATAGTTAATACATTAATTAACAAAATTGTGTACTGAGACCAAGACAAACATATCAATCAACTGAATGCAGCAAAAAAATTTTTGAAATCCATTAACCAGAAAAAACCACACTAAGCAAAGAAAGTAAGAATATGGGGGGAATAATATTTTATATACAAATTATTTTTAAAGTCTAGTATGGTATAAGTTAAATAAATAATAAAGAGAATCTTAAAATCTTATTTTTTAAAATGTTTTCATTCTTATCATTTATAGAATAAATATGATTGTACCACACACTTCAAACATAATGTAACAAAGGAGGAAAATTATCAAAACATAAATACATTAATTAGTAATTTTAAAGAGAAAAATAAAGTATTACTCTATTCAGAATAAAATTTTAGAGACATTCATAACAAATTAATACATGTACAATTTTTACAAATTTTTAAAATCAAGATACAAAATTTCACAGATTAAAACATACTGATGAAATTAAAAAAGTTCCCAACAAAAAATTTATATCAATATATTTTAGTGTATATCTTTTCACTCTCTCTCCATTTATATATATATATATATATATATAAGATGCGTTTTAAAACTTATAAACAAGCAGGTAACATGCATCAGAATATTTCATAATAATTTAAAATTTTTATTACATAATTTCTAAAGAGTTTTTAAATGCAGATCAGTTCAAAAATAAAAAATTATGTGCTATATAAAAACAAAATTATAAAAAAATCTAATCATTGTATTTAAAGATATGAGAACATTTCATACATATATGTACTAACATATACACACTGTGACACTATTCCCAATCAAACACGAGATTTTTAATTGAAAATTTTTTTTATAATAAAAAGATGAAGCTATGATTTCATATACCGTTAAATCTGGCGTAAAACATGAAAAAACCTGGAATGTACATGCGCAATGCTCTTATGCTTTGTATTCATTTATTCATGGTAATATTCTAAGCTTTAGAAAGAAATTGTATAATCTAGAGCAAGAGCATAAAGCATAGAGCAAGAGCATAATAAAGCAGGAGCCAAAGCTTTATTGATACACCAGACATGTTCAAACAAATTAAAATTCTCAGATTTTGACATCATAATAAATACTTAAGGCAATAAAAAGGATTTTAACCACACAAAAAACATTCCGAATGAGATGAAACTAACATAATAATCAGATATTATTTTTCTTCTTTTACAAATTGTAAATATATATTATATGAATACATTATTAAGAAATAAGGCTAACAAACACTATATTCAAAATGACAGCAAGTCATATTGTAACAACTTTTACATCTAAATATATAAAAGCTTATAGATATATTCTACATTTTAATATTATTCAACACTGTACACTTTTCAAAATATAAGTAATTTAGTTTTTTCATACACTAAACACACATATTACAATACATATTCAAAGTTAAATTGTATTAATATGTTTTTAACACAGATGCATTGCTTTGAAAGCAAGAAAACTGCCAGTAATTTTGACGTCATTTGAGTACATTTTTTTAAAAATAAAACAAGAGAATATTCCTAAAAAAATTAATTCAAAATAAATTAGCTGTCCCATGCATAATAATAGTTTGAGAAATAATACAATAAAACATACTGATTTATAGCACTTTTCTCCCTAATAATTTCTCATAGATTTAAATTACAAACAAAAACTCAAAAATTGACTAAACATTGCAATTTTTGATGAAAAACTCAAAACTACTATAAAATAGCAAGGAGAAAAAAAAGATCCCAAATTTTAAAAAAAATACTAACTAGCCCATCTATTTTTCTTTTTGAAAGACAGCTAAATTTAATATTTTTTTCACTGGCTGAATGCAAAATATTTTTATACCCAACTTACTTTTTGAAGTGTTCTTGAAAATCAGGTCTTCTATCTGGATTAATGCTTATTCTATCTGGATTAATGCTTATTCTATCTGGATTAATGCTTATTCTATCTGGATTAATGCTTATTCTATCAGGATTAATGCTTATTCTATCAGGATTAATGCTCATTCTATCTGGATTAATGCTTATTAAAGGAGGCTTTGCAATTGAATATGGTAGGGAAGATGAGGAGGAAAAATTTGTACTGGGAACATTGCCAAGATATGGAGACTTCTTAGGAGATTCGTAAAAGGATTCATTGCAAGAATAGTAGGTAGTTTCATTTAAAGAATGAAGAGAATTACTGTTATTTGGGTAGAGACTATTATTCCCCGAAGAATATGAAAACTCCATACGATCCTTTGAATTTCCATAATTATTGACCATGCTGTCAGATGGCATTACTCTTAAATTGTCATTATAGTTGTTAGAGTTTCCAAAACTACTTCTTGATGGTGTACTTAAAAGACTTTCAGATGAATTTCCATAACTATTTCTAATTGGGCTGTTTGAGAAACTTTCCGGGCCAGAACATTCACGAGGATAAGAGTTGCTCAAATTAGAAGTCATAGGAAATTTAACATTACATTTTTCATCATATCCCTCATAGTTGTTTCTCAGGTTCTCAGAGAAACAATCGGGATTTGGTTTACTGGCTGAGGATCTAGGTCGAGGATAAGATGAATATCCAGAGAATGCAAATCTGGGTCTTTGAGGTCGAATGTTTGAAGGAGTTGATGTGAAAGGCAAAGATGTTGATTGCTGATGACTTGGACCTGGTGGATAGCCAAAGTTTGAGTTGTACGTGGCCATCTTATACCTACATATAAATAAAAATAGTAAATTTCAGGGCTCAACAAATAGAATTTAAAATCTTAATTTCAAAAGAAATTACTTAATATTATTCATATTTAACATGAATATTTTTCAAAAATAAAATTGGAATGCTAAAGCAAAATACAAGTGGGACAGTAGTTTTGCAAATATATAAATATGTATATAAGAAAAAGACTTAATTACATATTATAATATTTGTTGAGCCCCGTCTTACAAAAAGTTCTTCACCCAAATTAAACTAATTTAAAGTGTAAAAAAATATTAATTTCCAGCAAATTATATATATGAAGGTCTACCCAATAAATAGTTTATAAGGATAATAACAAATGAATCCCAAACTATTTTATAGCTGAAGTAAGGATATCTATTTCATACAGAATTTAAAAAATGATGCTGTGATTTTTTAACAATGAATCATGAGAGAACAATCTATTGCGTTGATAGGAAAGTTACCAACATTTATTAAAAGAAAGCTATATTCAATCAATTATAATTCCCCTCTTTTAAAACTTAAACAAGCAGACAAAATTTGTAACCAACATCTTTTATGAAAACGATATGCATGCAATATTGTGCCCAATTGGTAATTTTTTTAGATTGGGACTTATATCTTCAAGACAACATTTACACATGCTGATTATAAACTACAGTAGAGCATCATTTATCCGAATCAATTGGGACTGGACACCGTTCGGATACGCAATTGTTCGGATAACTGAAAACCGAAAGCGATCAATGCAGTATATGAAACCGGACACTATACGAATATAGAAAATCATCACATGAGAGAAATGTGCTTGAAGAAAAAGCAAAATAGGTTCAAAATGTCGCAATTTTACCTTTATTGTTGAAAATAATCACTTATTTTTTGCTGTACCAGTGTACACCTTCGTTTTTTCACTGCAAGGTCTCCGATTCTCTTGAGCAGCAGTAGTTGAGAAGGACAGCACTCTGATTGCTGTTCGTACCACTCCATAGCTTTCTCTAACGCAGAAAACACATCAGCATTTGATGGACCCTTGCTACTTTTGTTGTTGTTGTACTCATCTTCATCCGTTTCATCGTCGACAGGGTCGAATTCTTCTTGCACGGAAATCACAATCTCATCATCATTTAGCATTTGAAATCCAGTCTTCTGCATCGCATGCATTCAGGTTTCTACATCAACAAAACTCAACAAAAGAGCGCATATACACCCCCTCACTTGGAAACAAACTGACCTAATACTCCGTGCAGATGTTTACCAAATCACACAACTGATATTTGGGAAATTTTGGCTTCATGCGAAATAATTGTTCAGCATTGCACCCTTCGAAAACGTATCCAGACTTCGACGCTCCGGATAATAAACGTTCGAATAAACGACGTTCTACCGTATGTCTAAAATCTTTTTGTTTATAATTTTTTTTAGTTTTCTGCTGAGTGTACTGTTATGTTTCACAACAAATCAACATCATGATTTCAAATAGTTAATAATTATTATATTTATTGACAAAAATTATTATTATTTTTTTTTTTGTGTATTTTAATAAGCCTCAAAAATATTTTTAATAAATCTGTTCAGCTAAATAAAAATTACATTTTTAAAATCTTAAGTGACCTCTTATAGTTATTAACCCATAAAACTTGCTACTGAGGAACAGTATGGCAGTTTTAATTGATTTATTGCAATTCTATTTTACAAGCACAGACAAGATAAAAACTGGCTAAATAATCAACACAATAAAAATAAGCTTAAGCAAACTGTTAGAATAATTGAGAATTAAAAAGGCACCACCTATCACAATAACAACTTTAATTAACAATTTTAAAACAAATTTTTCGAAATCACTTCACTTTGCAAAAATGAAATTTTTAGATAAGATGTCATTACAAAAGTATTTTGTTAATCATAAGTTTATAAAGGACTTTTATTATTATTTTAGAAAATATGTATTCCATTTTAATACATAGAACTTTACATTAGCTAATTTTTCTCTTTTCTTTAGATATATGATGAACATTTAACAAATACACAGATAATACATAACTGAATAATTTACAATGTACATATTAAGCTTAATCAGAATCCTATCACAATTTTACAATCTATCTCATGAATTAAATAAAATTATAGAGTATAGATACAATCATAAATTGCTTAGTAATCAAACAGGAAAAATATATTAAAGTAATATGTTTCATCTCAGTCACATGAAAAATTAACAATCTTAATATGGTTGATATTGGAATGCTCCAAATAAACATGTCATAACAAATATGCTAATTCTCTAGACATACTACAAAATTACTCCCTCTCTCCCTAACCATAAAGAGAATTTATTTTTAATTTTAAATTTTTGGTACAAATCAGTATACATGCTTGTACACCCTTCAGTACTTACATATTAACATCGCTGCCAGCCAAATTTACGCCAAGCTTTATCACACTATTTTCTACCAAAAAATCTAGCTTATTTTTCTTCACAAATAAAACACATGAGTAAGGATCTTTTTTATTGCGTGTTTTCTTTTGCTGTTGTATCTTACCAATTTTGTACCATGCGAATTGCACCTGTGGTGATGTTAATACGTAAGTAGCATCTCTTTTGTTAATAAAAAGGTTTATCCCTCACATAAGATCCTATTTTAGTGCACTGCTTGGCACTGGTTTATTTCTGATGCCAAACTAAACAATAAGTTTGCCAAACCAGCCACCTCTTCTATGGGCAAAACTGATACCAGTAGACCTTTTATCTCTGGCTGAAAATTCTACAAACTATGTAATAGTGATAATTAGTCATTTTGCTTTTTTGGCTATTGTTTATACGAGCAACGGAAGCCTGGTCGAAATGAATCAATGAGTGAGTAAATATTAACGTCACCCTATTCAATGCTACAACAAGGGCTTTTGGCGACAGACCTTGAAATTTTTTAAATGAATCAAATGCAAGCATTAAAGTTTTTTTTAATCATCTACAAACAAGGGGACAGAAAGAATGGATTGAATCATGAATGAAAAGTTTTGATTGCTGGAAAACATGAAAATTGTAAGAGATAGAGAAAAAGAAAAAATTTTAATGTCCGATTTCATTGAAGTTGTCAGTCACAAAAAGGTGATAATCAACATGATGTGATCAGAAGCATAAAAAATAAGCAGTTTAGTGTGAGTCATTGAATATGTGTGAAATTTTGTTGGCTACTAAGTATTGATTTTGAAGGACATTGAATGAGTTTGTTATAAATGAATTGCATATACCATTGTGACAATGAAATAACCAGATTAGTCTTATAAATTAGCTTTATTGAAAACAATGTAGAAATACTTTTTAATCCCCTTCAACATACTCCCCTTCCTTATCAATATATAACTGCATATGAGTTTTCCACCATTCAAAGCAGTCCTGCAGTTTATTAGGTGTCACTATCTTCAGTAAGTTTACCGTTTTTGCCCTCCCCTCATCAACAGATTAAAAATGTGTTCTCTTCAATGCATTTTTCACTTTAAATAACAGATAGAAATCATATGGGGCAAGATCTTGTGAATACGATGGATGGTAAGGTTTTTACTTTTCTGATGTTCCTTTTTTCCATTTCTTTAAAAATTGATTTTTTTATAATGTTGTACATTGCATTATAAATTATTCAACTGTTCATATTGTAACATACTATCTTGTTTCCCATTTACTCAACTTCAAATTATAAAATCTCATTCTTGGAATTATTTTGCATGGTTTCAAAATTCATTACCACGCAGTGCCCTAAAAAAAGGATTTTATCTATTTGTTACATTAAAATATAAACAAAAGACATATTAAAAATATTATTAACAGGCAAGTTTAAAACTTAATAAATTTTGACTGTTTTAATCAAATATTGTTTTTTCCCATACATACAAATAATTTTAGATACCTTCTTTCTAACAATGGAAATAGATTTTAAACACACAGCATCATTTTAAATTCATCTCATTTTTAATTCCAATACCATTTATATGCAAGAATAATCTTGATTTTATTAATCATTCATTTTACATAAATACACAGTTCCTATATCCTTATACAGTCATTATTGACATTTACTATGCAAAATATTTTAATGTTCAATACCATTTTTCAATAAATAAAATCAAAATTATGCAATAAGTTCAATTTTAAATTCAAAATTCTTAAATATAAATTATAATGGGGGTTTCAAACAAATACAATGTAAAACAACCACAAATATATAAAAATACAATTTTTTTTTTATTTGACTACAAGTATTCTATTAAACAGTACTTAGAATCAAATAAAGATCAACATAATTCAGAAAATAAACATAAAACACTTTTCCTGCAATTAACAGAATAATTCAAATTTATAATCATGACAGAAGTGAACAAGACACAGATTTCAAACAAAGTTGAAAATAAAAATTACTTCTTGCCATTTTTGTTTTATTTACCTCTTAATTCAATTCATAACTCAACTGATATATTAAAAATATACATAACATAGGAAGTTTTTTAAAGATATATCTCAAGCCATGTTGATGAAATACAGAAAACGTAATCTAGGTTACTTATTTTTTAACTGTTTAGAAAAGCAATAAAAATACTTCTAAAAAGAAAATCTCATACATGATACATAAACATTTTTTAAATTTAAAAAACCATAACACACCATCAGAGAAAACAAATACATATTTTACCAAACGAGTTTAGCAAAAAACAAGTTAAATTCCTTTACAAGAAAGAATTACATACAAAACCATCCAAACTTATAATTGAAACAGATTTGATTTACCGGTAGTTTTCCAACAGCGGTAAATTCAAATTTTGAAACATGATCATAAAGGCATGGTATTTCGAATCAAAATAAAGAAGAATATTCGTCAAAAGATTATTTGAATCCCATTTTCATTTGAATTTAAGAAGTAAATAACAATATTAAAAAAATGCCATACTGATATCTCCAATCGAATACTGATGCTGAACAAATAATCAACATCAAAAACTTTTTATCAAATAAAAACTCTAGAAAAAATATGAAAAGGAAACAATTGAATTATAGTAACTGCAAAGAATGAGATAATAACATAAGATATATTTTTTTTGTGTTAGAAATTACAAATTTATTTTTACTCACCAAAGTCAAAATGTCGATTTTCAAAACATACATAACGTAAAAAATTAAGAGATGAGTTGTTTGAGTTCTACTACCTGTCAAATCTACTCTAGGAATAATCTTCACCCCCAAGATAAAAATAATTTTTATTTGACTGATTGAGTTTGAACTTTTTTTTCTTTTTCTAATTTTTAACGTTCTAAGAAGCATATACTTTGATTAATAATAATTTAATATTAATATTGAAGTGATAAATTTGAGAAATGGTCTTTCCTCATTGAGGACTTTCTACATAGAGTTCAATTATAATTTATATTTCAATTTTAAAAAATGCTCACTGAAAATTTTCGAAAATTTAGAATAAAAATCAACAACAATCTGTCAAAGTTTGATATTTATCTGAAAAATACATCCCAAGAACTTTGGCAGTAGTCATGACGTTTTATTGTTGTTATTATTATTATTGATGTGTAACATCTTTACTCTCGGTTGCTGGATATTTGTTGGAGTGATTTCGTGAAAAGGGACGGAAATGCGTAACAGGAAGTCGGGGAAAGCGCGCGCTGTTTGATTTGACCAATTCAGCGCCTTAGGGGTGACTCTTCGCTAGCCTCGTCTCGGGGTACAACTTTAGTAGCAATTAGGGTCCCGTAGACAGAAATCCCAACTCTAAAATGCCCATTCCCCCTCCCCTCTTTTGGAATGGGCGTTTCTAAAGGAAAGGCCAAGTGCTCATGTAGTACTGGTCTTAATGATCGAAGGTAAATAGTTCCTTCATAAAAGATAAATTATATGCCTTTTTTTCTTAATTTTCTCGACTTTGAAATAAACATTTTTTTCCATTCTATTGTTTTTCCAAATTTCCTTTATTCCATTTTCTGATGATTATGTTCTGACAGTTGTCATGATGAAAGAAAATGGCATCACAGAATCATACAAGCCTCTTCTACAACAGTTGAGAGAGATATTCTGTTTGTCTCCAAGTGCAATTTGAGCTCGAGACAGGACCCCCCCCCTCTTTCCCATTCTATTTTTGTTCTCGGAGGATCCAGTTTACAACCAATGACAACTGACCCCTCTTTTACTGCCCAACCCAAGGTTCACATACATAAAAACTGGCGGATATTCTAGTTATACTAAGAAACTGCTTTTTTTTACGCTGTTTCGTTTCTGTCTGAGGAACATCAGTTTTTCATTTGTTAGATCTACAATGATAATTAAATATCTTCAATGAGTACGAAATAAGAAATATTCCGAATTTTGTACAGTAATTAATTTTATAAAAATATCAGTTTTAGTTAAGACAGAAACCTTTATATATATTCATTCTCAAAACAGTTTT
This sequence comes from Trichonephila clavata, assembly GCA_019973975.1. Classification (NCBI taxonomy): domain Eukaryota; kingdom Metazoa; phylum Arthropoda; class Arachnida; order Araneae; family Nephilidae; genus Trichonephila; species Trichonephila clavata. Next base: position 242,810 of record BMAO01028397.1, read on the forward strand.
CTGTGATATTTCTCAATATTAAATTGCATCAAAATCCTTTTTTTTAAACAGTTTAATGACGATAAATTTATAAGAATAATGGAATGAATAGTGTAATGTGATTTAAATTATTCTCTTTCCTGAAATATTTCAGAACAGTTCTTTATTTCCGATTCAGTTCAATAGTTTTATTTAAAAACGTTTTAAGACATGTAACAAAAAAAATCTGATATAAATTTAATAAAGTACAGTGGCGTAACTACCAATGGGCTAGGTGGTGCCGCGCACCGGGGCCATCGCGCCTTGACCACCAAGCAAGTCAAACTTGCGATAATTTCTCCCATAATTGAGATATAAACATAAAAGATTGTTACATAGCTCTGGGTATTGTTAGTCAATATATTAGGGACATATGTGCGGCAGAATGCTTATTTGAAAATGGAAAAAAAGTCATTTTGGTGGTCGCATACATTTCTCCGAATCAAACAGTTAAAATTTAAAGATTTCATGCATTTTGCACTTTTTCCGTATACCTAAGGTGGTTCTGCTCTTTTTTTAAAAAAAAAAACTATCACTCGCTTCCTATGATTTTGAGTGGTGATTTTAACGTTAACTTCAGTTTGCCAGAAGCTGAGCCGCTCATAGCTTTTCTGAAAGATGAACTCAAGCTCGAAATGAACACAAATCGAAATGTTTCGACAACTAACAGTGGTACTGTTATAGACGCCGTTTTTCACACAACGATTTTTAAATACTTTGAAATCATAAGTGTATGTGTCACACTTTAGTTTTCATAAATCTATTGTTTCCGCTCTTCCCCAAATTGAACAAGAATAAATATTTTTGTTAAAAAACCGCATTACTCCTTGTGTTAATTAAATAAAATTTTCATTAAAGATATAATTATTCGATAGAAAATTATTTCCAGTCATACCCGATTCATTTTTTTCAGGATTAAAGTCACTATTGCGTATTTACCACGATAACAAGTCAGATGTTACACATCATATGCGACTACTGTAAGACTCGTTTCTTCTTTTTTTTTATTAAAATCTTGTCACTTGGTGATTTGGTGACATCTTTTTCTTCAAATTAGGCAGATACTTTAGCTTCCTTGAGAACATTATTCTAATTTCTTACTGACCTCGGAAATTTGATAGAAACCGAAGACGTTTACTAAACAAATCATCCAATCTTGCAGCAAAAATTCATCATATTGCTAAAGGAAGAATACCATAAAGGTATAAATGGAAAACAGTTTGTCTAGTCAGGAAAAACAATAAAATAAGATTTCCGATATTTTATGTTGAATTATTAAAAATTAAAAGTTATAATTTATTTTTTTACCTTTTAGATTTATACTTCCATTTTTAAGTAGTTTCTGAGCAAAATAACTGTACAAAACCAACGAAGTTGAGAAAGTTGTGAAAGTCCTGATTATATAAATATAGCTAGATCTTACAGATGAGTGTTTGTTAACATCAGAATTACTCATTAATACGGAAGCAACACGGTCCGTATGGTCAACTATTGTCAATGGACCTCATAGTTTAAACCTCGGTCAAGTAACGTGGACGGCACCTGCTCTGGCACAGCGCTTTGCAAACTACCACTCTATGCCAACGAAAAGACTTGAAGCCTCGACAGATTTAACATGCATCAGCCCCTCTGCATGGTGGGTCTTCAGTGGCAGTGGGGCTCGAACTTGTGACACACCAACCACGAGTTCGTGATCCTATGGCAACCTACGTCTTATGGGATTATGTAGATTAACGAGGTGATGAAGTTAAAAGATGTTCAAAATATTCAAAGCTAGTTATTTTTATTTATTCATTTGTAAGCTTTTCCTGGTAACCATTTTTGTTAAATTCTTAAGGATTCTTTCACTTAATTTTGAACTTCTATCAAATGATAAGATTATCACGAAAGTTAAAAAAATTTCAAGTTTCTACATTCTTCCAACGTGAAACTGCTTAACCCACAATATTTCAGGATAGATCAGATCCCTTCATACGTTCAATTGAATTTTCTGTACACGAATCATTGTGATTGTTAAAAGAGGATTCAATAAGCCAGGGACGCCTTAAGTGGGTGGTGGGGCAGTGGGTAGCCTAGTAGTTAGAGCATCGGACGCCAGACCGGAAGGCCTGGGGAAGGCCCGATGCCACCAAATACTCTCCGAGTGCAAACGGAGCACGTGCTCGTTAAATCTGTGGGTCCGAATGGTGTCGCCATCTATCGTGAGCAAAATCGTGCTGTCACCTTCATTGGTTCAAAGCTTAGGCTAATGACAGACGTATCTCTAGCCCATTGCCATGATGAATTTTGTGGGCCTCGATCTGACTACGTCTGACAGGTGGCATAAGCAACAACAACAACGTCTTAAGTCATTGACCAACTGGTCCCGGGGCCATGGCCTCAACTACAATGAAAGCCTCGTCTCGTTCTTTACTCAGTCTTAATATGATCATGGTTTGATTAATTTCAACGGTCAAATGTTTTTTCCAGTTGTATTCTCCGAAAAACTGGGAATTTCAGACGATATATCAACTGGCTACATGTGATGACTGTCGTCCATGTATAAACTTATGCCTACCACCATACACCATCATTACTCATTCAGTCAAAAGGCGGCAGTCGGTCAAGCCAGTTTGTGCGATTGTAAGTCATATACATTTGTTTGTTTCGGGTTGTTGTTTGTACGAGTATTGGCAACGTATGCTTTGTACTGTCTACTTTTCAGGATCATAGGTGGGACCTAGATTTGTGTAAGGGCCCAGTGCCTACTTTTGCGTAGGGGTCCCGCAAATATTTTAAGAGGGGTGAGAGGATATTATTTTTTTCAATATAATTTACGCTAATCACACTCCCTAAAATAAGTTAATGTAAAAAAATAAATATTAATCTACTTTTGAAAAATTATCTATAAAAATTGTCTAAAGTGCATAGTAATTTAAAAAAATCATGTTGTTACTAATGCCACCTGATCAGCAAAGGCCAGATCGAGGCCCACAAAATTCATCATGACAAATAGCTAAGTGACACCTGTCGTTAGCCACAGCTTTCAGCACTGTGCAGGCGACAGTACGATTTAGCCCATTCCCATCCCAATTTTGATTGAGGACGCCCTGGGGTGGTCAAGGGCCTCTCAAATTTCTTCCCCATCCACGAACCTCACGAGAGAACTTGAGGCTCGATGGCTATTTAAAAAGTACCCCCATGTCGCGGAGACACGATACATTTAGAAACACCCATCCCTTCTCCGATATTCGAACCCAGGCCCTACCGCACTGCAGTCAGCGTCGCTAACCACTATACCGGATGGGCGGCTATAAAAATTATTTTCATTGCTCTGAAATTTTGCATTTAGATTCATTATTAAATTAATTAAAATTGCTTGAAAACATAAAAAAATTGGTAATAATGTCTTTAATCTTCTGTTTTAATGAAAATTTATAAAAAAATACAACAAAAAACCTATTATTTGATAACGTTTTTTGTAACTATTTTGATTAAGATACCTGCTGTTAAGAAATGATTTAAATGTTATGCATCATAAGTGAAGGATTTCTGCGAGTAAAAAGAATTAAAGTTTTGTTACAATCAATGCCCACATCATTGGAAATAGCCAGTTTCAATAGATGCAGATTATGTGAACTGAAATTAATTAGTCGAACTGTACCGTGAAAAAAGCCCGTATACTTTTTTATTTCTTTGTTGAATCTTTAAGCTCAAGAATAAACACGTTAATTTTATTCATAAAATGAATGAATTTTCTGTAAGAAGAATCAATTTTCTTATTGGCAATATACTGTGCAAAGTTGTTTGTCTAAAGCCAATATGACAAAACTATTTTTGAAAAAATTCAAATGCTTTTGCAATATTTGTCTGATGGAACTGTGAAAATGCCATAAAGGTTACGAATTTTTAGGAATCTGAAGGCAATTTTTAGGATTCAATCATTTGAACTTCATAACTGCAATTTTTCTTAGGCTATTGACAGATGTTCTAATATTTCACAGGCCTTTAAGCTAGACGATAAAAAAAAAAAAAATTTAAAAACAGAGAAATCAGAAAAAAAAAAGAAATAGAGAGATAATGATTAGAGATTTACACCTCTATAGAGATATTAAGCCGTGCATCCGGTATAGTGGTTAGTGAAGCGGACTGTGGTGCCGTAGGGACTGGGTTCGAATCCCGGAGAAGGCATCGATGTTTGTGTTGTAATTCTTTCTTCTGTCTGTGTTGTATGCCCCGTGGTGTACGGGATTTATAAATGTTTTTAAAAAATAGAGATATTAGAGGGAAACAAACACACATGGTTAACACTGACTATGTTTTGCTAAAAAAAGTTAGTTTACACTGGATTCATACTCAGACCTTAAGAAGGGGCACTTTAAAATTTATCGTCATAATGCAAAAAGTTTATTATGCGATTTTTGTCACAATTCAAAATATCTACATGAGGTACTTTGTTGATGAAATAATGGATTATAGAGCCTTACATTAACTCTATGTAGGACGTTCCTCTGATTCCGGACCCATTTCTAGAACATCCTTTCCCAAAACTAGTGTTTCCTGTACGCACGGCTTTTTTTCTGACTTATATTTGCAACTGATTATTCGATCTATACTCTACATTTAGAGAATAACAAACTCTTTCCGTGTAGATCTTAAAGATGACTCGTGCTTATTTATTCCACCCATTTACTTCTAGCGAGGGTCCCGGGCTTAGGAATGGCAGATACTTTGCCATCCCCTTTAAGTTATACAAAAGCAGTTGGCGACGGACATCATAATTAACCAAACGATAAAGACGATACCTGAGTTGATTCTTAATCTCCGTAACTTCCTCTAGGAGTCTGATTTGTACTGTAGGGAATTAAGAAAGAGCAACATCTAAATTGGTACTAACAATGCGTAATGATTTCCCTCTCCTTACTTCTGCACAATACTCCATTTCATGTTGTGAAAATTAAGAGAGAGAACCAGGAACGCGTCTTAAGACTTTTTGAAGCCCTTGACCTACAGAGAAGTCGAGAAATTTTTTGAGACCCCAGAGCCCCCATGCAAAAGTAGGTGATCTTGAGGCAATCAAGAGTAGTTAATTCTAAATTTTGAGTTAGCGTTCTGGAAAGCGAACAAATGCTTTCTGAAAAGTGAAATATAACGAAATTACTAATCATTTGCATTAGTATTCTTTTTATTTTGATGTGAATTTTGAGATGGTTTGTTTAAAAATGGAAAAGAACTGAAAGGTAGTAAATTCAGAGCATTAAAAGAAGAGTGAAATCAATTTTTTTCGTAATGACCCGACTACGAGATAGGCATTATTTTAAAATTGAGATAAGACTTTTTTTTGTGTACGTTTTTTGCGGTTTTTAGATTTTTTTTAGTCAATTATACGAAGGGGAAAAGATAAAACTGTAAAGGAAAAAAATTAATACCAAAAATTGAAAACATTGCTGGAAATTTACAAAAAAATTACTTAAACGCGGTTAACTTTTAACAAAATGTTCATGAATGAATTTCAATTTTGGATTTTACATTTTACTATACCGTTTTGAAATTACCTAAGAAATAACCGATCCTTAAATCCACTAGTGAACTCTTAAACCACAACTGCAAAATAATGGTCTAAGGAAAGTTATAGCTACACAAATCTCGTTAAGCCTAATACCAATATTTTGTTTTATTATGGGAACTATCTATGTATATCCATTATTGTAAGTTTTCTAGATAACTCTCATATAACTAAAGTATATGCTTACGTCTATGACTCAAAGTTTGACCGAAATTTAAAAAAAAGTTTTTATCCTTGGCCTTTTTGTGCAGGGAAAAAAATCGAGCAACCTTAAAGAAAAAATTTAATAAGATAAAGAAATAAGAGGTCTACGCTATAAAAGTGGTGAATTTTAAACATCCGATATTAAATATTATAAGAGGTGTGACCCAATGTAATAAAGGGACACGCGGGGAATGGGTTTTTAACTAAGTCCACTATTTAATAAAACACATTTATTGGACAAAACAAACATTAATATACAAAACTAGAGAGAACTGATTACAATTAAAAGGGATCGGAACGCATGCTCATGCGTCCGTACAGTTTGGAAACTTGGCCATCACTGGAGATAGTTTAAGCCGCTAGAGGGCGTGAGTCTTTCTGCTGTTTATATGTGAGGAGGGGGGTTACAATATTATTTTAGTAAAATAAGTATCAAAACTTTTATGAAGATTGTATTTTTTGTCAAAGTTATGTTATATATCCAGCCTTAATGTGACCCAATAGCTAATTCCCGAACCGTGCGGTTTAGCTATACACTTCCAATTTGAAAAATGTTTTTAAAAAGGTAACTAATGTTTTTACGTGCTTTTCGAACCAAAAAACCCATTTAGAAAAAATTTACAAGAATTGAATTTTTATGCGGTTCCCAGGTCCTATCACTTGTATTTAGGAAAAGATGCACTACACAAAAACAAAGTAAACACAAAAGGTTTCATTTTATTACGATAAAAACTGACCGAGTTATGCCTACATAAAATTGAAGCATCTGAATTGCTCAGAAAAGGGGGTCATATATAAATTGAGTTTACAGAACAGTAATTCACTATCTACAGAAAGAGCAAAAGAAAAACATCACAGGATGATTGAAACATCGTAGTAAACATCATAGATTGACACTTTGTATTGCTGTATGGCAAACAATAAAAGTTAAATTAAAGAAATACAACTTGTACCGAAAGATTACAACAGCTTGTTTTAACAAATAGCAGCAAAATAATACAGGATTTGCTGTTCAAGTTATAGCATAATGTGAAATGATGCGCCAATCATGAATCAGGGGCTTTATTATATCAGAATGACCAAATTAACTTAAATAATGATGAAGGCACGAGGTGTGGCACGAGACAAGGGAATACGTCTATGACAACTCCTAATATAAAATTAGGAGTTGTCATAGATATAAAATAAGTCATAGACTTATATAAAATAAGCGTTGAACAGCACGGGCAATTGTACAATAAGATGGATGCCTTCGAGTGGGAAATTTAATGGCATGAAGTCTTACCGCCTCTCTCTTATTTCGATTACACTGCCCATAAAATAGTACCATTTCGCAGTATTCTTCATTTGAATACATCTCGTTCTCCCGTACTAGAATTAGTAATATTAGAATACGACTGTACGCAATTGCAAGCGACTACACAACACATTTTTAACGTTCGTCATGATCAGCAAATCAGACTGAAGCCGCAGCATATAAGTCTATTTTTTTGGAACTGCTTTTAAAATGTTTTCTTCGTCCAAAATATTTTATTTTTTCTATGTTTTACACGAGCACAGAATAAATTTTATTTCCTAAGTACTCAATTATTACATTATTAACGTATGCTTTTAAATTTAAAAACGATTTACATAAAAGTGACGTGCAAGAACGAAAGTTTCCTGGCAGAGTTCCAACTAATTTCACTTTGGAGACGGCTCCTTACTAGCTTTTTGAAAGTAAGAAATGCCGAAAAAATGGATAAAATATATATTTTTTAAAGTTCCATAACTCGGCCAGTTTTTATCGTAATAAAATGAAACTTTTTGTGTTTAATTTGTTTTTGTGTACTGCATTTTTTCCTAAATATAAGTGATAGGACCTGGGGACCATATAAAAATTTAATTTTTGTAATTTTTTGCTAAATGGGTTTTTTAGTTCGAAAAGCACGTATAAATATTCTTTACCTGTTTTAAAACATTTTTCAAATTGGAAGTGCATATCTAAACCGAACGGTTCGGGAATTAGCTATTGGGTCACATTAAGGCTGGACACCTTGAATATACAGTCGACTTTCGATAATTCAAAACTTCGATAATACGAACCTCTCGCTAATTTGAAGTATATGCTCAGCTGCTAGAAAAACTCTTGATATTTCGAGCTAAAACAATACGTCTTGGTATACTCAATATTTCGAAGTAAAATCTGTGACTGGCCGAAATAGAATACGTGATAATTCGAAGTGATCTTATAAAACTCTCAACAATTCAAGTACTCACTATAATGTAGAGTCCTGTAGGAAACAGGTTGTACCTTACATGTTTTGTGTTGTATTGTTTCTGCTTGTCTTCCCTGTAACGTAGCCCCTTTGATGACCATCGGAATTGACTCCGATAACTCTGACGGAAGATAAAGTGTCACTAAACAAACTACGCAACTTTTTCCTTGAAAATCATGTTGATGCGAACATTTTTCAAGCTTCATTTATTCTAGAAAAATCTATTGACAAAGTTAGATTCAATGTCATAAAATCAAAAAAGATAATTTTTTTTTTTTTTTACGAAAAAATCTGTTATGTGCAGTACATTTTCTTTTAATATTTGTTTTTGATGCCTAAATGTATTCTTTTAATACAGGAATTTTAACTTCTGTATGATATTTATACTGTATATAATTGTACTTTTTAAAAATACTTTAAAATTATTGTATACACATGTACGCACACATAATTGTTGTTTTATTACATAATTACAAATTTAAATGTGTTTGAAAAAAATTTATCTTCATATATTTTGGGAGTTTTTTCCTACCCTCTTGATAATTCAAACTCTTGATAATTCGAAGTTTTTCATTGGTCACTTCAACTTCGAGTTATCGAGAGACGACTGTATATATGTATACTTAAAACATGATATCTGAAAAACTTATGAATGTATTTCTTTCGTATTTGTATGCATGCTGTTTAACATATGATAAAGGCAATGAACTAAGGATTTAGACATAACATCAATAGTTTTTTTCATTTTAAGTTTATTTTTATGAACACCACGCACTTTATAAAAAATTTTTACAAGAAAATGTGCAATGGGCCATAATTTTTTGGTAAATTTGAATATATTTTAGACTTTAGTCCCCATTACTTTTAAAACTTTCTTAAATATGTTGTGTAAAAAATAATTTAAATATATAACCTTGAATTCCTAGTAGAGTGTTTTGAAATTCAGTACAATTTTCGTCAAATTTTTCCTAATGTACCTCCTTTTAATAAATTTAAATTGTTATATAATTGCCTGATTGTTCTTTTTCATTAATTTACGTAACAAAATAATATAACATAATAGAAATTACTAATAGCATGGCATTTTAGAAAACTTGTCTCCGAACGTAAGCAAATGAGTCAAAATATCCAGTGTCATTACGTAAGTTATTGTGTTCCTTCATTGATTTGCATGATTGATTCTAATTGCAAAAATTTTGCTCTGTACTCAAATTGCGGTGAGCCGAATTGGTGGTGATCGCTGGTTGTAGTTTGAAGACACCTGAATTAAAATACCGAAATCTAAATTATCAAACTGACGGCTTAAATAAATGACATTCTTCAACGCGGTTATTGAATTTATCTCGTTATCTCGCGAAATGCCAGTGACAAACCCAAATTGCGGAAATCATGGCCCACAAAATAATTTCTAAACTAATTCCGTTCATTCATTTCGGGTGCTTCTAATTGAAATCCCGGCCAAACTGTTCTCACCTCAGGTTATTCCTCCCTGCCAGTAACGGTGAGCAGGAAGCGCAGCCGTTCATGTCAGGGCACACTGATTTAGAAAGTTCGCTCATTAAGGGCTTGTCCGTAATGAAGTCACTTTTCCTCAATCTGAATGATATGTTGCGCATAAAAAAGCGAAACCGATGTTGTAGCTATTGAGGAAAATTTAAAATTTCCGCAGTTGATCACACTTGTATTACACTAAATGCTAACGCACCATTCACCGAATTTCAATTTCGTTAAGAACATTGGAGTCGTAGAATTTATATTGATATGGAGTTATAAACTGGACTAGTTTCTTAAATCATGGTGTTTAAGTTATACATCTAGGTAGAGTTATAATATCTCTTTAAAGTAAATAAAAGATACTGGTAACCCCTGTCTAACATGTTATTAAGGAATGAATGATTATTAACGCCACCCTCTTCAGCTACTCTAGGACTTTTGACTCGCCAACCAATTTTGCTGAATTAAAAAATGTCGCCAGGTGTTGCCACAGTTATTATTGTGTTCGAACATATGTGGCAAAGGTTTCCGCACTTGGCTGCGAGTGAGTGAGTAAATATTAACGTCGCACTATTCAGGTATTCGAAGGGTTTTAGCGACGGACCTCGAAGTTTTGAACCATGGCTAAGTGATGACGATGACACCCCCCCTCCTAACTTCCACACCACACCAACGGGAGGACGTGAGAGCTTCGACAGATTTAACATGCATCGCACCCTTACATGACAGGTCTTCAGCGGTACTAGGCATAAACTCCTGACACGCCGGCCATGAGTCCGTTACCTTGACCACTAGGCTACCACAGCCACAGGTCTAAAATGGCACCATTACTCGAACTCACGACTTGACAGAAACAACGGCAGTCGTTATTCTATGAGATCACTGATCTATCGCCGCTGCTAGAAATAAATATCAGTTACACAATGATAAGTCAAACATTTTTTTTAAATAAGCATTTATTTAAAGGAGAATTTAAAATATATACTTGAAATGATTATTGTTCAAAAGACTCTCAACTTAAAGCCCAGTGGCTGAGCAGTAGCGTATCACGCTTCCACGCCACAGGTTCGGGTTCAAATCCCAAACTGGGCAAAGTTGACTCTGTCTTTCATTCCTTCAGTGGGTCGATAAATGAGTACCAAGCTTGCTTGGGAACTAAACACTGAGGGGTTTGCATCAGATTGACCACTTAACTGGAACATCCACTCATGCGCCTCAGCTCCCAAAGTGTGGCATTTGAGAAAATTAATGGTATCGTGAGAATTAGGAAGTTAAATAATTGGTTTATTAACATCAGGGCTATTAAATCATTAGTCTATTTACGTCACAGCTATTAATTATAGTATATATGTTACCGGCAAAGTATGAAATCCGGTATTCTATGGAATGCCTAAGACTAGCCGGCAATGTATGAAAGGATTCTTATTTCACACATTGCCTAGGCATTCTATAGAATGCCTAATGTGAAGCCGGCAAAGTATGGAATACATCTCCGATTCGTTACGAATATTGTGTGGCAAGACACGAGACTTTTAACGCGGGTCTCAGGCTTAGAATTGGTCACTTGCACATTGCGATTTGCTTAGGCATTGTATAGAATGCCGGGCATTGTGTAGAATGCTGGCATTTCATACTTTGCAGATAACAAATACATTTTCATTGAGATGATTCATACTATTGAGTATTTCATTAGAGTTCAGAATATGCTATTTGTGAGGGAGGAGGCAACGCAACCGTTCCCTTCGGTGTTTTTCACTGAATTCTCCGGGGAGGCGGTTTTTTTCTGACTCCTCGAATGACACTCGGAGTTTCCAGCTCATAGTCATAGGTTGCCGGGGTGATGTCAGATGACAAGACCCCACAATATTTAAAGGTACATAGAATTGTGTTATCCTGTCCACAAAAGAAGCCGATGTTTCAGCTGCGCTACGCGAAAACGTCACTAAGATTACGAAAACTGAGATGGGCACAGTAGACATGGGCCCTCATTGGTTGTTGCACCACTGAGTTTAGTTTTGTTTTCACTCTTAATTAATGCGGAATTTTTGAGGAAAACATGTTTATTTGAAAATCGTGCAAAGTTTTGAAATAAAGTTATATTCCGTAACATTTTATTAAGTCTTTTTTTCTGCACTGGCTTGAAGCTTTTTAGATTCATTTGATGTAATTAATTTGTGCTTTTTTCTCTCAAACCACGGTACAAAATATAAAATCGAAAAAACAAGTGTAGAAGCTAATATATCTACACTACAAAAAGGAACATTTTGAAAAAGATCCAGCTTGAAGAACGTTTAGACAATTGAAAACTTATTACATTTTGTTAATTGCAAATTATTTAAATCTATTATTTATACATTGAAGCGTCTTAGATTTATGTTTCATTCTCTAAAGTTAATTGATGATAGTACTAATTATAACTAGAATAAAGTTGATAGATTTTTTTTTCTTTTGTCGAATTCATTTAAGTAAATTTTCATTTTATATAAATAGCATATTTATAGTTAGGCAAAAATCCCTTCTTATTAATTCATCGCATAATACATCAATTTGTTAAAATTTAGAAGCATTCAATAAACAAATTGAAAAAAAGTTTCCCAAGCAAAAAGAATAATCATTATAGTGTGGGAAACCAAATATGTGGAACACATTTTGTCTGGGGAAAATGGATAATTGAAATAAAAAAAATGAATAGAAAATAAAATATATTACTCTCGAGGGCAAGTCAGAATACTACAGTAACCAAAAAGAATTCGGATTACTTACTTTAAATATGTCGTGACTGAAAGCCACCCTCCCACTACTAACTCCCTGTCTATCTGAAAATACTCCTGGATTTGTAGGCGGACTTAAATGATCAAAAGACATAATTGCAAATCAAATAGATTTATTGATCCTAATCAACACATAAGTTTAGACACACACAATTCAATTAAGAAAAACAAATAAGAGTGGAGTACGAAACGGGGAATCACTACTAGCGGAATATTCAGAACGTCAACTGAATCTAGGAAATCTTAAACGCGCACAAGTACAGCTACGCCACGTACGAATGTTCGCAATATCTTAAATAAAATCACTGACCTTATATTTTACATCGGCTGCTCCTTCGTAAGGATTTCTGCCTTTTTAATGGCTGGAAGAATGGGAGAAGAATCCACGCTCTGTAATAAGGATTTTCCTATATTCAATCCGCTTCTGCTCTCGTAACTCCACACATAACAGGCTATCTACGATTGTCAACAACTTCGTGTTGACGTCTCGATTTTTAATTCACTTAACTTCACTCTTCCTATCACTTCACTTCACTTAACTCCTTTAACTCGCGAAACCCGAACTTATATAATATATCTTATTTGCATAAATCACGCCTGGCTCTCGGTGAAGATTGGTTGAAATAAATAAATTATTTTAAGGAAAATAGAGGAGGTTAGTTAAAGACCGTATAGATCCGTCACAAATACATATATATTGTATATATTGTCTGAAAAATTTCATAAAATATTTTTAAGATTTACATAAAAATGAGACAACATCATTCAATAATTTATTTCCTTTTATTGTCTGAAAATAAATTTGCTTATGACGAGGAAGGATTTTCTCTTAGATTATTTTTCAAGTGTCAAGGGCAGCTGAACAAGAACATGCATTAGATTTTGCATCTGCAATAAAATTTCTGTATCAAATACATTTGGCATGTTGCAAAGACCTTTAGAGACGATTTTAATTGAAAACAATAGTGCTTTGAAGGAGATATAGAAAGTTTTAATCTATAAATTGATATCCCTTTGTTTTATTACAGATACTTTTGATCACAATGTTATAATATTAATTTTGGAGCTGAAGCTGTTTAGATTTAGGGTGCTATTTTTAACATTACATGTGAAGAAACCCTTTATTATAAAAATACTAACAATATACCGATTGTTGTTGTTTTAACAACTAAAAAGAATCTTATGATGCAAATTTTAAAGAGAATTAATTTTACCACGTGACTTTCACTTTCTGTTAGTCACGTATGAAAGTTACAAAAGCTAAGCCACAATGTAAAAGTTATTCTTTGGAAATTGAAAGTATGCGAGATGAAAAATTAAAGGATGTCGAAAAAACGAAACAATTTGCTAATCAAATCATATGCCTATCAAAACTGCTTAGAAACAGAATTGGTTATTCCACCACAATATGACAGGCAAACGGATATGTGACCGTTCGAACAACAATAGATCTTTTCATGTGTGAAAAACTCAACTCCGGGATGAGCAGCTTTGTTTTTTTCCCCTAACACTCTTTTGTTTTTTGATTTCCTAATCGGAAATTTTCTCCCTGGAGAGGGTAAGTGTCATGAACATGACCAAAAAAAAAAAAAAAAATTATACCATTCCGTCGAAAATTCGAAACGATTCGATGTTTCATTTCGCTTGTGTTTGTTGGTGACAGCATCTCTAGGAAAACAGTTGTGTTTGTTAGGCTTGACTTAAAAACTCAAAATGAAAAGTATAAACAAAGATTCCATTGATGAAAAATTATCGATGAACAAGGAAAATAAAAAGATATTTATTTTCCCCTCTAATTTTGGAGATTCCATAAAGGATGGTGATAAGAATGAATTTTCTGCCATGGATATCAAACCTGCTCTTCTGATACCAGAATTTTATGAAAGAGGGGTAAGTGTTATTTTTGCCATCTTCCTTTTTATATATTATGTATATATATATACTAGCTGCATAGCCCGGCGTTGCACGGGCTTTTACCGAGGGTATAACTTAATCCTTATGTTAATTTCCTCCTTTCTGTCTGATGTCAGATTTTTTGTGTGGGTGTGAAGCGTACGATGTGAGTCCATGGCCCGTGAGTGCGTGTCATGGCTTTCTCGTTTAACATTTTCAAATTACGAAATTTCACTACTATTTTAAATTTTGAAGTAAAATTATGGATTTTTTTAATGTTCGACACCGATATTGATTCATTTTAGAAAAAAAATCATAAAATATCCAAAATATCATTATTTTGTAAAAAAAAAAAAAGTTTTTTTTAAAATTCTTTAAAAAAAAGATAGTTTTCGGCATTTTATTTTTTAAATTACTGATTCTAGATGATCAATGAACTTTTTAAAAATCATATTCATTTAAATGCATCGATATTTATTCATTTTAGAAGGAATCATAAAATAGGCAAAGTATTATTGTTTTGAAGGGAAAAAAATTCGAATCGTGATGAAATAAATGATGTTTGGTATTTATAAATTTATTAAATCACTGATTTCAAAATAGAAAAGTATGAACTTTTTTAGTTTAGATGGTTTACTTATCATAATTATGAGAAATCCAAACATAACGATTGAAAAATTTCGTTTAATGATTTACAAAAAACAATTCTACTTTATTTTTAAAAAATATTTATTTAAAGCAATACATTTAAATGTATTGCAAATAAACTTATTTAAAATAATGATAACGGAGTAAAAACGCGATTAAATTTTTCACAAATATAATGAATGCAAAAATTCTTACCGTTACCTATTGAAACGACTGTTTATTTCTTTATTGCGTTGTTTTTGAGTGTTAGATTAAAAAAAAGTTACAAAAAAAGGTAAAAGGCCTTTATTTACACATTTACAGTATAAAATTCAAAAAGAAAATAATACTATGTGATAAAAATATATTTCAGAATATTTCCTTATATTTTTTATGATATATTTTTCTTATATTCCACTGTTCTTCAATAAATCAATCTTTAAGAATAAAAAAAAACTATCGGTTGTGATGCGTTATATGAATGAGCGTCCCGCCGCAAATAGCAATGTTATGAAGGATTTCAACTTTTTCTGCATCAGTGAAAGACTCAAAGCTATCTCAACCTTTCCCGTCTTCCAAACAGAAAGCTAACGCAAAGTGAATGACCTCGACGCAATTGAGAATTTTTTTTATAAGTCTTCATTTTTTTTTGAGGGCTTAACTTTCACGTTAAAGTTTTGAAATTTCACACATTAATTGAAAATCAAAGTACTTTAAAAAAATGTACAAAAAAACTGTTTAAATTACTTCTTGCAAAAAACGGTATTTTACGAAAATCACAAATTTTTTTTTTTAAATCCGTAATTTTTAAGCATGTTTTTCAATCTTCACACAGAATTGGACAACATTATTCTACAAACGTAAAAAAAGTTTCGTACGATGATTTTAATAAATGACGAAGTTATGTAATGTTGAGTTAAAATTTTGAGTATTTTTTAAAAATTCATAGAAAAAAAAGTTTTCAGCATTTTATTTTTTAAATGACTGATTCAAAAGGAAAAACGCATGAACTTATTTAACACAAAATATCGTTTTAATAACACGAAAATAAATTCATACGCAACGATTTAGAAAAAGATTTTCATAAAAACGCATCGGTCTTAACTCGATTTTTAAAAAATCATAAAAAAAAGAAAATATTATTATTTTGCAAAAACAATTATACTGTATCGTGGTGAAAGAAATGATCTTTCCAATTCTGTAATTATTTTTTATTCGATTTAAAAAACAAAAATCGGATGGCTGTTTAAATAACGTCGAGAATACCGAAAAATTTCACCCTCTGTTCATTCACGACGCTAGGCGGGGAAAATAACGCGCAAGGTTAAGACAATTATGCGTTTTAAGGTTTTTAATTTATATCTTTTTAACTAATTACAATATCGGAATGAAAAATAGTTTACGTCCTATTCTCAGACCTACTGAATATACGCACAAAATATCATAAGAATCGGCCATACCGTTTCGGAGGAGTTTGGTTACAAACACTGTGACACGAGAATTTTATATATTAGACTAGATGACCCAGCCCTGCGTTGCACGGGCTATTACCGAGGGTATAACTTAATCCCCATGCTAATTTCCTCCTTTATTTCTGACGCCAGCATTTCTGTGTGAGTGTTACACGTGCGATGTGAGTGTATGACCCGTGAGTGCGTGTCATGGCTTTCTTGTTTAACATTTTCCCTTCTCTTCACAAAATCAGCACTTCCAATATAATTTTTCGAAATTACTTTGACTTCTTTGTTTCTTTCCTCTCCGCTTAGCCCGGCGTTGCACTGGCTTTTACCAGTGAAGATAATCCTCATATATATAGGCATTTCTTGTTTCCCTCAGGACGATAGCACTTATGCGTGTGTATGCGCGATGTGAGTGATTTCTTTAACTATGACATTAAAACTCCCTTTTTCGAAATTTGTTCTTGCGTTGGTGTGGTGTGGTACTTAGGAGAGGTGGGTAAAACCTTAGGTGTCGTCCTCGTCACTTGACTATGGTTTAAAATTTCGAGGTCCGTCGCTAAAAACCCTCGAATAGGCGAACAGTGCGAATTTATAAATCACTCACTCACTTTTCAATTCTTTCGTTGCAATTTTTTAGTCCCCGGAAACGAAAATGTAGCCTTTTTAAAAATAGTTGTATGTTGAAAAAAGACAGAAAAGTAGAAATTTTTCAAATTACAAAATTTTACTACTATTTTAAATCTTGAAGTAAAATTGGGAGGATATTTTGAAATGTTCGACACACGGGAAAAAAGTTTAATGCAATTATCTTTATAAAAGAAGAGATTATTAAATGATTGTTTTAAGTATTTTGAGTGTTTTGTTAAAATTTGTTCAAAAAAGTTTTTGGCTTTTTATTTTTTAAACCACTGATTCTAAAAGTTTTAAAAATCATTTTTATTTAAACGCAACAATTTTGATTCATTTTAGAAAAAAATCACAAAATATGCAAAATATCATTATTTTGTAAAAAAAAAAAAAAAAAAAAAAAAAAAATTAAATTCTTAAAAAAAAAGATAGTTTTCGGCATTTTATTTTTTAATCACTGATTCTAAATGATCAATGAACTTTTTAAAAATCCTTTTCATTTAAATTCATCTATATTTATTCATTTTAGAAGAAATCAAAAATACGAAACAAAATTAATTAATTATTTTATACTAATATTGATTAAAAATATTCATTTAGCAATTAATTGTGATATGCCAATTTAGTGATTTTTGATATATTAATAACACGCAATTAATAATGGGAAATTTTTTATTTGAACATAGCTTTTATTTTTTTCTAAGGAAATTATGCTTATTTAACTGAATAATTGAAAAAAAAAATTTTTTAATGGGCAAATTTTGCGTTTTTATTATGAAATTATATGTCAAAAAAGATTTATACATTAGGCATTATTTTAAAGTAAACTATAAGTTTTATGAAAGGGAACAAAAATTTTGATACTGATAAATATTTTAAATGAATCACAGAAATGTATTGATTACATTTTGTCATCTTAATCTAACATCTATAATGATTTAATTTTCAAAATTATCTAAAGAAAAAATGACGAAAATTGAAGCAAAAATAACTTTTTCACTCGCATTTTTTTAATCGCCAAATTTAATGATTTCCCCCTGTTTAAGGCAGAACTTTTTAGTGTAACCCTTGAGTTAGAGAGGCGGTCGACGGTTAAACAGTTCAAAGGTCTTTGGTGCAAAACTATTTTACGACTCCAAGGTTTGGCTAACTGTAAAATCGCATATTTTTTATTAATTTTTTTTATTTTTAGGGCATAATTTTTAAGTTAATGCTTTCAAACTTCACAAATTAATTGCAAAACTCAAGTACTTTTAAATAAAAAAAAATTTACATAAAATACTGTTTAAATTATTTCTCGCAAAAACGGTTTTTTACGAAAATCACAAAAAAATTTTTAAAATCCGTAATTTTTAAGCAATTTTTCAATTTTTGTACAGATTACGGATAATATTTTTTTACATACGGAAATAAAGTTTCGTACGATTATTTTCATAAATGACAAAGTTCTTCAATGTTAAGTTTAAATTTGAGTATTTTTTGAAAAATCTTTTTAAAAAAAGTTTTGGGAATTTTATTTTTTAAATGACTGGATCTAAAAGAAAAAGGCTTGAAGTTATTTAGTATAAAATATCGTTTTAATAACACGAAAAAAAATTCATACGCAACAATTTAGAAATAATTTGCATAAAAATGCATCAGTTTTAAATCTTTTTTAAAAAATTCTTAAAAAATAGAAAATATTATTTTTTTTGCAAAAAAAATTATACCTTATTGTGGCAAAATAAATGATCTTTCCGATTTTGTAATTATTTTTTGTCTGATTTCAACAGTAAAAATTGGATGGCAATTTTAAGATGGTGGAAAACGTCGGATCACCTCTCGGCCGAAATGGAATGGAAGTTCTGCCAAGTAAACAACCCGCAAGAGTAAAACAATTAGGCGTTTTAAGGTTTTTAATTAATATCTTTTCAACTAATTGCAATATCGGAATGAAAAATAGTTTACGTCCTATTCTCAGACCTACTGAATATACGCACAAAATTTCATAAGAATCGGTCAAGTCGTTTCGGAGGAGTTTGGTTACAAACACTGTGACACGAGAATTTTATATATTAGATATTACTCATAGATTAGTGTTTAACATTAATTAGAAAATATAATAAATTAGAATAAAATTATGTTTTTACTTTTAAAATGTGTGCGTGTGTTTATATATATACATGTGTAGCTTAGCTCCACATGATTTATACAAGTCCGCTTTTGAAACAGTCACAGTTTATTAATACTCTTATAATTTTTATGCATAAAATTTATTCGGAACGTCGCCGTTTATTACAGAAACAACAAAACTAGTGTATATGTTGCCAATTTTCGAAACCCAATATAAAACTATATTAATTACCAATATTCAAAGTATATTATATACAAATGCAAAGTAAATGGAACGTCAATAGTTTTATAAAGTCGCTAATATAAACAAGCATTTTTAAGTATATTTTTCGAATTTTGCGTTTGTATTCAGATCTCTGAGTTTGGCGATAACTGTTTTTTATTCCTTGATTCGAACATGATTTGAGCATTTTTGAATGCTTCTTTAGGTATATAACCGTTTTATTAATGAGGGATTTAGAACTTCTATCCATTATATTCCATAGGATTTCTGTGTGTTTACAAATACCTGCAGCATCCATCTCTTTAAAAAAAAAAAATCAATTATCTATTTTAATCAGAATTTCAAAATTTTCAATTATTTAATTTAATTTTTACAACTCAAATAATTTATGGCTTTCTAATAAATAGAATATATTAAAACTTATACATGAATATTCAAAATGAATTTGATGCAGAAATTTCAAAATACGTACTCAAATTAAATTGATAACAAATTATGGAACATAGAAATATTTTTATGATTTATACAGTTAATTTCTGAACTTTTAGGTGTTATTTTTATAAGTAAACATTGCAATAATAACATTGCTAAAAATCAACAGTTGCACTCATACTCATACACACATGCTTTTACTTAAAATCTATATTTAATTACAATAAAAAAAAAATATCAAAACATCCACGAAGAGGAAAGTGCTTGAACAATAAAGGCAGTTCAAACATATAGCATACACAAGAAGGGGAGAATTGAATCCTTTCCACCATAGAGGTGAGCAGATTTTGATTTTTACAAAGATTACCTCTCTGCGTTTACTTCGCGTTTCTTAGAATGCAACCCTGGCCATGAGATAAGTCTGTCTAAAATTTTATACTATTTAAAGTTTCAGAACTTCATATTCTTGAATAACCGTTTAACACAGGATATTAATTTCACTTCCTCAAAAAGAGATTGTATCATAAATGTCGTGTGAATGGAATTATTCTTTCCTCAATAACCTGGCATACGGAATGAAAACGTTTTTAGATCATCTGTAAGATAAATAATTTGTAAGGCCCTTGATTGTTAGTTTAAAAAAACCGGGCAAATAAAAAGATTGACCAAAAAAAAAGCCTATTTTTCTCTTTTCTCCCCCTACTTTTTTTAGTTTAGCACATTAAATTTTTCATAAATAAACTATAATTTAAGAAAACTAAAAAACACGCTTTTATAGTGAATCGAGCTAAAAAGAAAAAAAAATAATTCTGAAGATAAGAATAAAAGGATTAACGAGAAAATTATTGTCATTGGGTAAAAGCGTGGTGTGCTCAAAATTAGTTGTTATAATTTCTTACTGGTTCTATTCCGAAATGTTGAGTTAGTGTAAAAATGTAGTACAAAGCACCCACCCTCCCCTTTCTCACATAAAGAACTCTTTTTTTGTTTGTTTTATTTGTATTATGCCCAAGTGTATTCGCTTTTAGGGTTGCGCCTTAAATTAGGAATTAGTCGCCAAATATGGAAATGGTATGTGGAATTAGTCATCATATCTGAAAATGGCACATGCAGTAAGTCATTAAATCTTTAAGTGGTATATGGAATTAGTCGCCAAATCTGAAAATCGTTATTCCTGATTATCTTGATCATGACAAAGTAACAAAATTATGAAATAATTGTATTGCCATCGGTCCTTGACAAATGTGCAAAATTTCGAATTAATTTGACCTTTTAAAAGTGGGTAAAAATCAAGTTCAAAGATTCTGTTACATACTAGTGAAACTTATAAAAGCGTGTTAAAAACGTCACAAACTTGGGTAAAGGTAACTGAGTAGTAATTTAATATTTACAGATTAAAATAAATTTGAGGATGTGAGCAAATTTGTTATAAGTAATAAAATAAATCGGCCCCGGTGGCTTAGTGGTATCGCGCCCGGTTCATAAGCCTAAGGTGGAGGGTTCAACCCCGGATAGAGTCGAAAGATTTTCTGGATGCGAAAATCGTAGGCACACACGTTCTTTTATTATGTGGTATGTAAAGGATTCTTTGGGAGTAACCATTTGGCTCTGGTACTTTCGGTAAAATTAAATCATGGCAATATTTAGCAACTGACGAGAGCTTAAATTAAAAATTAATTCAAGCGTTCAAATTAGGTAGCGAGGGTGCCACTATGAAATGGATCTCACATTTGGGGACTTGTTGGGTCTACAAAGCCTAAGTTTCTAAAAAGCAATCCCACTGGGAAAAAATAATAAATAAATAAATAAAATTATAACTATTGATTCAGATTTTCTTCTTTATAACAATTCTAAATGTTCTTTAGTCGAGTAGCCTAATGTTTATGGTCAAGAACTCGTGGTTGGAGTGTCAGGAGTTTGAGCTCTAGTGCTACTGATGATCCTCCATGTAGAGGGGATAATGCACGTTACATCTGTCAAGGCTCAAAGTCCTTCCGATAGAGTGGAAATTTGGAGAAGGGTGCCAGATTGAGAAGGGGGTCACTTGACCGAGGTTAAAAATTAAAAGTTTCGTTGCCAGCGACGTTAATGAACACTCACTTACTTTAAATGTTCTGAGTGCATTATTCAATAGTCAAAGCTAAAATACAGTAGAACGTCGTTTATCCGAACGTTTATTATCCGGAGCGTCGAATATCCGAACCAAAGTCCGAATACGTTTTCGAACAGTGCGATGCTCTCAACAGTTGTTTTCTGTGAGGCCAAAAGTGACGGTAAAACCCAAGGTCAGGGACATTTGGAGGATTTCAGCTGTGTGTGATTCGGTAAACATCTGCGTGGAATATTAGGTAAATTTGTTTCCAAGTGAGGGTTGCATACTTGCTCTTTTGTCGAGTTTTGTTGATGTAGAAACCTGGGTGGCATGCAATGCAGAAGACTGGGGATTTCAAATGCTAATTGACGACGAGATTGTGACTTCCGTGCAAGAAGAATCCCACCCTGTCGACGATGAAACGGATGAAGACGATAACAACAACAACGGAAGTAGCAAATGCTGACGCGTTTCTGCGTTAGAGACAGCTCTGGAGTGGCACGAACAACAATCATAGTGCTGTCCTACTCAACTACTGCTGCTCAAGAGAATCAGAGACATTGCAGCTAAAAAACAAAGGTATAAAATGGTACAGCGAAAAATAAGTGATTATTTTCCACAATCAAGGTAAAATTGCGACATTTTGAACCTATTTTGCTTTTTCTTCAAGCACGTTTCCCGCATGTGATGATTTTCAATATTTGTATAGTGTCCAGTATCATATACTGCATGGATCGCATTAGGTTTTCGGGTATTGTGTATCCAAATCTGGTCCCAATTGATTCGGATAAACGACGTTCTACTGTAGTTCCTTATAAAAAAACTTTTTTAAAAATAAAAAAATATGTAAAAGTCTTGTAACATTCTATTTCTTTTATAGACTAATTTTTGATACTTTTTTTTTGTAGCTGGACAATCCAGCCTACTACGATCCAGCCGACGCCAGAAAAACGGCTCGAATGGATACAAAGAAACAAAAATTTACTTCAAGGTCTCTTCCAGGAGAGTCCAATGGCGCGAAACTGACAAAGATTCCGGGCCTTAACATCTGGCGCCTGGATTTCAGGAAACCACCTTCTAAATCTCACAGCACTTCCCCACCTTGGTATCGCCTTACGACCACACTGGCCATGTTAGCAATTATGGCTTTAGTTATCAGTGGAGTGGCTGTAATTGCTCATGCCGGTAAGAAAAATTAAGCATCTTTAGTGTTCGAAAAGAATTATGTTACTTTAAAATTTTTGTTTGAGATAAGCAACGTGCTTTCCATCCAAAAGCTGATCTTAAGAAGCATTTGAGTTTATTTGTTTAGTACTTCTTTTTTAATTTTGACATTATTTACATTGGTAATTTTTCGAGTATGAACAACAGAATTAAGCTACCAATTGGTGCCATAAGTTCTGATACAAAAATTTGAGTTCATTTGCTGTGATTCAAATGCACCAGACAATTTTAATTTTCGTTTGATTTGTAAGGCTCTCATTGAGACATCAAAAGTTTATACATTTATCGAACTAATAAGAGATTTTCTGAGGCCAACGACACATTGCAGACCATAACAGACGCGATAGTCTACGTTTGGCGAGAACGCCAGCTCTCATCACAGCGGTCAGGATGAAAAATCGTTAAAATCCTTGTCGAGAAAAGTATTTTCTTGCTAAACAGATGAAAATGTCAGACAGAATAATGCATTGCATAGAAAACGAAGATCCTCTCGAAAAATGACTGGCCGTTTCCTTACAAAAGAATTAAACCATCAGAGGCATTTTAAAGCAAAAGCACTGTGGCAGCGGCGAGGTCATAACGGGCACAGACGAATTCTGTTAACCGACAAGAAAGTTTTTGGCGCTGAAGAATCTTTCAACTACTAGCATGATCATGTATATGCAAAGATTGACAAAGAAGGCAGAGAGGAGAAAAAATGCGTGCAGACACACCATCCAGTTTCCATGATGGTTTGGTGAAAGTGTAAGCTAAGAAGACACTTCAAAGATACATTTTTTCCAGAAAGGAGTAAAAACCACTGCAAAATTTATCTCTCTCAAAACACTATCCTAGAAACAATAAAGAAGTTCCTGAAGGTAAACCCGTTCAATAGAAACAATAGATTTATCAGCAGGACTAATGATGAGTAAAAGACATTGTGCCGGACTTCTTAGAACACGAAAATTAACCTTCCAGCAGACCTGATTTAAATCCATTCGACTATAATTGACTATAAATTGGGGTTCTAATTTAATTATAAAATTTGTGTAATTTTAATTTCTTTATAATTGTATCAAAACTTATGGTACCCCTCTAGGTATATATAGTTCTTTTTCCTGTCATAAATTTGTATTCAGGGAACTTTTGATGTACCGCAATAATGAGACAATAGTCAATTATTTAACAGAAAATGTTAGTATTAATTGATATAATTTTAAAGCATTTTTAAGCCATTTTATCAAATTTGTAAATTTTTTTTTGCCACCTTAAAACTTTTTTATGACAATACTATTCTAAATCTATACACATATCCCGACATCTTGAAAAATTCAATAAATGTTTCTTTTCACAGTTAATCAAACACGAAATCCTTAGATCCTGTAGCAAGGAAGCTAACGAAAGAAGTAACAATTTCTTTTATCGATTGATAGTTCGTTTCTATTTTGAAAAACGCATGAAAACTGTTAATTTTTTAAAAATTTATTTTTGATGAGAATGAAATTATATGTGAGCTTTTTATAAAAGAGTTATTCATGTGTCAGAATTTACAGACGATCTGAGATCATTTACGCACATTTTTTTAGTGAAATATTTGCAACAGCATTTTCATTTACTGAAACGACTTAAAACTTATAAAATATAATGCAATTTATTCCTTTTGTAGATATAGCACGTTCATACTTGTTTTACTATAAAAATAAAACAGCGGAGTATAAACTTCTGATTTAAATACTATAAATGATGATCATTGTTCTCTCTCTTTTTTTTCTCTCAATATTCTCATTCTATTTTTCTATTGTTCTTCTAATATTATTATTTTCTTTTTTTCTATTAATCTTCTAATATTCTTATTCTAATATTATTCTTTAGCATTCAGTACATAAAAACATTCAAACCCTTATTTCTGGAACATAATTATTTTTTTAATAATTATGTTCCAGAAATAAAAGTTTGGATGTTTAAAAAATTAAAAATTCCAGTTATGTTCTTCACAAGTAATCAAAAAGTGTCTCTATAGTACCCCCAATATAGTACCTCTCTATAGTACCTCTCTCACCAATATATAGTATATTTTATTTAAACTTAATCAATGAAGGAAGTTGAACCTTTAGAATGCTTCAACTCTTATGCGTCAGCACAATCCCTTCCATTTACTATTTCAGCTAACTCAGACCAAACAATGCCAGAAAGTCTTTTATTTCTTTTAATTAATCAACTTA
>BMAO01028398.1:0-20461 GCA_019973975.1 Trichonephila clavata
AAAAGACTACTTGAATACATGTAACATAAGTATATTTATTTTCAACGTTCGTGTATGCCCCCCCCCGATCTAGAAATGGATTTCCTCAAAACGCATATTTAACGGATCTCCAAATAACAAGAGAAATATATTTTTCAAATTTCATGTCTGTAGGTGTAATAGTTCTAGAACGGCATTTCTCTTATCTATAACGCCCCCTTAAAGACTAATTTCTGCAAAAAAAAAATCCTTGTGGATTTTTACTTAACCAAAGAAACATGTTTTCCAAATTTCAAGTTGTGAGTGCTCTTGCTCAAAATAGGAGATTTTTTGTGCATACCCCCCCCCCCCGTTACACAAGGAGTCGATTTTTGGAAATTCTGCAGATCATTACAAAAGAAACATGCCTCCCAAGTTTCAAGTCTGTAGGACTAATAGTTTCGGAGGCCTGGTGAAGAGTGGGTGAGTGAATGAATGAGTCTGAATGAGTCACCCTTCTCCTATATACTACATATACACTGCTGGCTACCGTAAATGCAACACCAAGAAAGACAAGCGATAGCACAACAAAATTTATTTTGTAGATGACATGTTGACCAAGTATCAAATGACTAAATTTTTATAGACTTCTGTTAAGTGTGGTTCCAGCCAGAATCAGTAACCAGAGTAGCCGCCATTGTTGGAGATCACCGCTGCCACACGCCTCGGCATTGATTCAAAGAGACTTTGGATGTGTTCTTGGGGTACAGCAGACCAAGCAGCTTCCACACGTTGCCAAAGTTGATCTGGTGTGGCAGCAGGGGGTATAATCTGGGTCAATCGTTGAGTAACCATGGACCACATGTTTTCTATCGGCAAAAGATCCGGAGAGCGAGCCGGCCAGGGAAGCAATTCAATCTTATGATTGACGAAGAACCTTTGAACAATGCGTGCCATGTGTGGTCGCGCATTATCCTGTTGAAATATGACTGTGGCCAAGCCCTGAAGGTAAGGAAGGACAACTGACTCCAACACCTCGGAGATGTAGCGCTGGCTGTTTAAAGTACCGGCAATGCGTACTAGAGGAGTGCGAGAGTGATATCCAATATTGCCCCATACCATAATACCCGGTGCAGGACCAGTGTGGCGGTGCATAACGCAGCTGTTCAGCATCCTCTCTCCACGGGGTTTCCAGACTCTAATCTGATCATCGTGGTGTTGCAGACAGATGCGTGACTCGTCAGTAAAGACAACTTCATTCCATTCTGTCGCCCACATCCTTCTTTCATCGCACCATTGGCGGCGGAACGTCTGTGGTACTGCGTCAAGGGTAGACCAAGCAATGGACGTCTTGCGGACAGATCACTCTGCTGTAAACGGCGTCGAATGGTACGCTCAGACACTGAATGATGCGTTACAGACTCAACGTGCCGTGCTATGGTTCGTGATGTGACTGAGCGATCCGTCACTGCTATGCGCACAATTTGCCTGTCCTCACGTGAAGTGGTGCACTGAGGTGGATGCGATCGACCAAGTCGGACCCTCCTGCATCCAATGGTCACATATCCGCATCACAGTTGTTTGGTTTCGTCCAACAAGAATACCGATTTCTCTGAAAGATAATTCACAATCTCGGTAGGCCACTATCTTCTTCTGTCGAACTCGGATACTTGATCAAAAGCTGATCGTTGTTTTCTACGAGACATAACTGATCGTTTTTTGAAAAAATCACAAGAAAAACACAATTGCCGAACTTGAAATCGTCGAAATCTCCAAGCCTTAAATATCGCTTTGAGGTGGCGCCACAGGCGTGCGTGATGTGTATCTGCGCTGAAATTCTAATCATTTGCATATCTCACCTCCGCTAATGCATGTTGTAAATTTCATGTTATTTGCGTGTTTCCTTCAGGGTGTTGCATTTACGGTGACCAGCAGTGTATATATAATTAAGTCAGATTCACTCTCTCTTCTCCCACAATCACACTCAATATAATATAATATTTCTTTCAAAATAAAGGCAAGAGGTAACTAAGCAATGCTTGTTCAACATGATTAAAACTAAAATATAATCATTCGAATCTTCTGAATTCTGTTTGAATGGCTTATGAACTTATGACTTAGAAAGAAGAACGGGATTTTCTAAATGTGTATGATTTTACATTTACGAAAGCATTTATTTATTTGATATTTATCATTTCAATATTTAAAAAAAAAAACTGTGTGATTTTATTTCCCAGGATATTTAAAGAATCGATATTTTTTTATTATCTGCCCACAAAAAGGTTGATCTAAATTTTTTTTCCAGAATTTAAAACCTACGTATACTAAAAAGATGTTATCTGGTATATGGATGAAGGGAAAAATAAAATAAGAAATTAGTTTTTTTGTTAATTATTGCCATAAGAGGAATGAAGTTTTAGTTGTCGAGCACGTTTGGGACGCACTAGGACTACGTGTAGCTGCTCTCAATCTCCTTCCTAGGACTCCAGCCACACTTTCAACTGCCCCAGGAGAGAAATGGCTCACACTTTCTACAGAATTAATAGACCGGATAACTGAGAGCAGCAAACATCGTGGCATGTGCTGTAATGCTTCTTGGGGGGGGGGGAATCATATTAATGGTTTTTTTCCCTATACCAAACTGAAACATCCGACTTGTTCATTGTATACATATGTTAATTTCGTTTACACCATAATTGTCTGGTGATTAGTTTTTATGCTATTTTATACCTTCGTATGTGTTGTAAGTTTCATACGCATAATTTCTTGAGTTATCGTCGTTTTCGAGATTTTTGCTTAAGGGGTCTTAGGACCCTTAACATATATCTGTGCACTCGAAAAAAATATCCTTCTTGAAACCAATGTAACTTAGCAATAAAGCAAAACAATCATTTGAAATTTTTATCACATGATAATCACATATATTTACATTCTTTCTCAAATTTCCGGAGAATTTGAGAAAAATTTAAAAAATTTATAAGGAAATAAAAATTGGACAATTTTTCAAAAATTTGAAAATTAGTATTTTACAGCGCGCAAAAGTCTGAAGTACAAAATCGATCAAAATTTACAAAATTAACTTTACTTGGTATAAAAATGTTCACTTTCAAAGTTATACAAACTTTAAAAAAATTTAGAGAAAAAATATATTTTTTAAATACAATTACAACGAAAATTTTAAAATTTTAAGAAAAAAATAAATTTAAATTCAAATAAAAAAAAATTTATTAAATTTTTTTTTGAAAATTGAAGTATAAGTTATGAAGAGCCATATTTTGAACACGTGTATGAAATTTCAAATCGATCTCATAAATATTTTCTGAGAATTTCTGCGTGCAAGCTAAAATTTGTTGTTTTGAGAAAAATGAAGTTAAAGATACGAAAGAGATAGGGATTTTGTTTAAATTTCTCTAGTTATTTCTCAATAACTTCGGAACTTTTTACAGTATCAACAACAATTTGGTATCAAAATGCTCATAAATATTGAGGCTTTAACATATATTTTTTTTCAAAAAATTGAAAAATTTTCAATTTAAGAGTCCTTAGACCCTCTAATCTATGATAACCAGGGTAGTTACACGAAAAAAGAATATATATCAGGTATATTTAACAGCTTCTTTAATATTGAATTTAAAAAAACCACCGTGTTGAAAATGTAATGAACTATACAGCGGAAGACGGAAAACAGTCTGAATAGGACTGCGAGGAGAGAGTCAGAGCTGTATTATACTTATATATGAAAGGTTGCAACATTACTCTCTCTCTCTCTCTCTCTCTATATATATATATATGCTCACTACTCATTTATCAGTAATTATATAGTTTTTGGTTATTTATATTGTAGAAAAATATTTTTTTGTGAGTCAAAAAACATCTAACAAAAATTAAATCTTTTTTTCATTTTTTCGAAAATTCAACCTTTTTTAGGCAATATTAAATTTTGAAATTTTTTTATAATTATTTTTCTTTAAATCTCCATACCACAGAACATCTTTTCCGCATAGGTAAGTTCTGATTAAAAACAATTTTTTTTCCTTTATATCCACATTTGTTTATATATTTTGAAAAAATATTTCCATTCTAAAGTAATTTTTAAAAACGTGTGTAGTTTAATTTCTTTGCCATTTTTATTTCAAAATACCTTTTAATTATGTAGATGTTTTGTAAAAAAAATGAACTTACGCTGTACAAATAAAGGTTCTTGTCGAACGTTCCTTGTTCCTTGTCCCTGTTTGCAGCATGATCATCTGATTGGTGTCCATCTCCTGGAACAAAAAATTTTTAATTAAAAAACTGATAAACACAAAGGACAGATTTTGCACGGATGTTTTTTCTACATTTCTCGGGCCAAACAGCATTGATTATCAAGAAACATGTTTCTCTCCTTTCATTTTTTTTGGATTGGACGTATTATAATAAAAATTATCGATTTTAATTACTGAAAGTTTGATTTGTTGCTATGAACACAACCAGTTGTTTGGCTAAACTCAGTAAAAGTATAAGACCATTCCACTGTTTTCATACATAATTACAATGGCAGCTCGTAACCTATAAATATCGTTATACCCCACATTTCCAATATTATCTCATGTATTACAAGGGGTGATCAAATGAAAAGGTACGAAACGACACGGTGGGTACAAATATAGACTTTATTCAAAATATACACCATAGGCCTGAGCACAACGATCCCACTGATGAACAAGCCGCAGGATTTCTTGTTCCCAGAATTCCTGTGGCTGTGACGAGACCCAGTCCTTCACAGTGTCCTTGAGTACGTAGTCCGAGTTGAAGCGCTTTCCTTTCAGGTGTTTCTTCAGTGGACCAAACACATGGAAATCGCAGGGTGACATGTCCGGACTGTAGGACGGATGGTCCAACGTCTCCCATTGGAACTTGACTAGTTCCATTTGTGTGACTCTGGAGACGTGTGGACGCGCGTTATCATGGAGCAGAACCACACCCTCCGTGAGCAGCACCGGTCTTTTGTTCTTGATGGACCTGCGTAGGCGTCGGAGTGTCTCACAGTACACATCGGAGTTGATGCTTTTTCTGTGCTCGAGTAATTCTGTGCTCGCATCATTTGGACGCCGCTTTTTATAAGAGCCTTTGCTCTCTCCTGCGCATGCGGGCACCCGCGCATGATCCGATCCCAGTCAGAGTCTCCAATGGCATCCCGAGATGTCTCGCTACATTCTCCCTTGGCGGAATATGCAAATATTTAATTGTTTCATTTTTATGTCGTTTCGTACCTTTTCATTTGATCACCCCTTGTATAATGGAAAGCTATATTGATGTCGGACTTAATTCATGCACGAATCGTTTGGAAATATTTCTTTGTTATAAAATATCCTTTAAATATGTTCTTAAAGAGGAATTAGTATTCAGAATTTTTTAAAGTTTTAATAAAAAACAAATGTTGAAACTTTGTTCATTGAAACACTGACGTCAAAAATGTGATGATACGCCGAAAGGTTTCGAATTATTAGTCTCTTTTGAAATATATATCACCAAGTTATTAGTTAAAATTTAAAATTTCTTTTAATTTTTCACAGTTTATTATTTTATCAATTTTAAGCTTGCACTTCTCTCAGTTCTAACATAAAAATAATCTTAACGGGCTGCGTTACTTAAAAATATAATTTTCTTTAAATTGAGGTAAAAGAAAAAATGCACAACCTTCAATTTTAAATTCTTTAAAAAAACTGAAAAATAATTTACTTAAAATTAATAAATTTAAGAAAACATTATTTTTTATTTGAAATTTTTTGAAATGATTTCTTTTTTGTTGAACACACATTTAATTTTCTTGCGTTAATTGTTTCAAAAATTGTACTTTCTTAATTTATATTTGTAACTGCTAGTAATTAAGTTTAGTTAATTTTACATATTTTTTTAATTTGTCAAGTTGAAAAATTAAAAAATTATTTATAAGTAATGCATTACAACAAGAATAATTAAAAAAACATACATTGTCTACGTTTTTTTATTGACTTAGAGTTTATTTACACTAAGAAAAACTTGGAAGTCAGTGTCTTAAACGTGTTATTAAATTAGGACTTGATTAGGGATTGATTAAATACACTTTTTTGTGATAGACTTAGTACTCCCATGACTTTCAATGAGAAACAAAGTCTAAAAATAATTTATATACCTTTTAGAGAAAATTGGTTTCTAATATTTCAAAAATACAATCAATATTATTATAACTTCCGAAAAGTTGAAGATAACAATTATAATTACCATAAAATCCGGCGTATAAAGCGCACCAATACTTTCAAGCTCTTTTTTTTAAATTCTTAGGTATATTCGCTGTATAACGCGCAACCCTTTTTTGCAAAAGGAACTTCAAGTGTACGTATGCAATGCTATTATGTTTTGAAGTCATTTTTTCGAGATATTATCCCAAGATTAGGAAAAAGTAATATACTTTTAGAACAACAACATTTAGTTTACTAAAAATGTCATCTATTTTAAATAAACAGTATTCCGATCTTTGTAGAAATCTCAACTTTTTATACATGTTCATCTTATTTTTTATTTTTAAAGCTATCATTTTTATATCCGCCAAATCTTATATGCATAAAATATATTTTATACAATTAGACTGCAAGTAATTAAGCATTATTTTAAGTAAGTGACACTTATTTGTATTAATATAAATACATAGTTGTATAAATTCTAACTATTTATAAAATGATTACTTTATATATATTTTTTAAAAATTACAATTACCTCATCTATTTTATATTGGGATTAAGCGATGGATTTAAACATATATTAATAGAATTTAAAATGCCCTTAAGGTTTAATGGTCTTCACTGCAAATTGAGTAAACTAAGAATCTCGAATAGGCCCAATTAATATTGGAATGCATTTAATTACCAATCACAGAGAAATTCCTTTCTAGAGAAAATGCCCCAATTAAGTAATCGACACCTTAAAACTAGCATTCCTCAAAACCTCGTTAACGAAATAAGTAAGATTAATGCCTTCAATCGATGCTAGAAGGATGTGTAGTCATTGGAAGATTTTCCTATTTTGGAGGGAATGTGTGACGTATGATGGAAAAATACCTTTCTATTCTTTTTTGTTTCTCACTGTATCTTATTATTTTAGAAGAAAAATGAAGCAACTGATAGGAGCATATATTATTGTAAAATATAATCACATGCAATTATATGAGAGAGGGAATCATTTTTTTTTACATCAAAAAAGGCAAGTTATAAGTTTATAATTTGATATCGTATCTTACTGATAAAAAGGATTTTTAGCTGCATAAGCAGCAAATAAATGTCTTCTACATAACATTTATTAAATATATAAATATATGAAAATTTCATTTAATTTTTATGTATTAAAGAAGAAAGAATTGGATTCTATATTTTTATGTTTGTTTGTATTTACCGGTTGATATTTTAAAAAAATGATTTGATGAATGGTCCAAATTTAAAATTTGAAAAACTCAATAAACTCAAGCATTATGAAATATAGATTATATTAATATCGAAGTAACTTTTTATGCTAAGTATTTCTTTTTACGATATATGATGATTTATTTAATGATGTAATATTTATGATGGGTGTGTGTTGTGTATGTGATGATATCTTATATTATATAAGATAAATGATTTATTACAAGCTTCACGTCGTATGAAAATTTCAGACAAGAAATAAAATTGAATGTCAGATAAAGACAGTCAGATAAAAAGAGTGAAATACTATTGTACAGTAACACTCTAATGGTCATTTGTATACAATAAATAATGAAGACATGCTTTATAAATAGATCATATATCTAATGTACACTTGCGATCATTCAAAATGCAACATCGAGGATGATGATAGATGTTTAAGTTAAATTTATTAGATAGATAATACGTAATACACAAAGGTAAAATGACTCAAAATACAGCCTGCCGCGAAATGAAGAAGATGATGAAATCGGCATTAATTGTTGACATCATGTATGATAATAATCACTGCAACAGACCTCGGCATTGAATGAAAAATGCTTTGAATATTTTGTTGGACTATTGCAGCCTATGCTGTCTCCATAGATTGCCAATGTGGATATGGTATTGCATTGGGATGTGTATTCTGGGATAGCCGTTCTTCAATAACTAACCAGACGTGTACGATAGGCTATAGGGCGAGATAAAAAACATGTCAAAACAGAAACGCATGCTGGGGGCCGAAGAGGTTTTGAATCCTACGTGAAACGTGTGATCACGTATTGTCCTCTTGGAATGTATCCACAGGCAAGACCTGAAGGTAAGGGTGGACAATATGCTCACAACTTTAAAAATTTGGTTCTGGCGGTTTCATTGTACTGGAAATGCTGACGAAGGGGGTGTGGTAGAGGGATCCGATACCACTCCAAGTTAAAAGACCATTATAATGGTGTAATCTCTATAAGTTATGCAATCTCTCTCTATAGTACCACCAGACACTTATTCAACCGTCGCTGTGCTGCAAGCAAAAGTGTTATTAGTCTGTAAAAACATTACCTGCCACTCGGATGTCTCTGCCCACCGTTCAATAAAGCATTGTAGACGTGAATGCCTGTAATTTTGAAGCAAGAGTAATGACAGCATTTCAACTATGTTACCAACGTTATCGAATGTAACACGCAGACTCCATTTTTTTGTTCAACAGATCACATTTTTTTATGGAACCTTATGTGGCAAAACGATTTATCATTGCTATGCGCACAATACTAGTAAATCTGTCATTATGAGGTGCGATAAGGTTGGTGGCATTGGCCAGTCATTCCTCCTGTGTCAATCGATTACAGATCCACTTCACTCGTGAGTAATCCCGCTCAAAATAACATGGGGAGATATTCTTTAAAGTTTTACTCAGAGTTTAACTACCATCTTTTTACAATGGTATAGTATTGTGCAAAAATTGGTATTACAACATAAAAGTGAGTGAGAGAGAATGCGATAAATAAATGTTGAATAAAGATAGTTGTTAGCTAGAAAAGCTCATGATTAACAGTGCGGAGATAGACATGGAAAATTAAATTCATAAACTAACTAGTACTTCGTTGTCTTAGCCCAGGAACTTATTGAGTGAATAGTAAAGTCTACTTTGAAAAAGTTCTCTGATAAGTTTTACTAATCGTTAGATCCGAGACTATTAAAGTAATCTCGAGAGCTTCAGTCAATTTGTGGAAAAAGAGCTCAGATTGTTTACAAATAATCCAGATAAATAAAATTTTGATTGATTAAATATTAGTTTTTCTTCTCAACTCTTGAGTAAGGTGGATTAATTCAATAAAAATAATTAACTTGATTACTTGTCTTTGTAGTTATTGCCTGGTGTTTTGTGTAATGGAAATTAATCATATTATTAGGTACGGTCCAAGTCACGATCTATCGAGTACGGGGCTCTCGTAGTATGATAGTCAGGCTTTGAGAGAAGGGGCCGTTACAACTATTTAGTTACATCTGAAATGATTCCCATTTTGTCAAAAATATTCCTCATTCTCTATAGGCAAAGATTTTTCATCGATCGATCTCGGGAACGTTCTTGAATAACATCCGTATACCTTCAAGGCATACTGAAACTGCACAAGCAAAACTACAATGAGTAAAAGTTTCTCAACTTAATTTTGTTCTCCCTTTATGTAGTGCTTGTTGGTGGATCTACAGGCGCTGATATACTAATTGTCTGGGTATCCCATCATGGAGTACGCTTGGTGAAAATTTCACACTGTTTGAATGCTACTTTCATGATGTTGCATTTCAGATGGCGAGAAACCGTGTACAAGCAACATGTAGAATATAAATTATTTTTTATAGTTATAGGAGAATATTAGTTTTTTAGTAATAGTTTTATTGATACACACACACAGCTATTTTCATGTTAAAAATAATAGAAAATGACTTAATATACACTGGTGTGCAAAAATTAAGGACGAAGTCGACAAATTAGCATATCAGCTGAACGAAGAGGCAGAGCGGACAGAAAGACCAATCAGGAGATTAAGTGAGGTGATGTACGGTAGCACATGCGCAGATATGCAGGTAGACGTAATGGGGGAGTGTCTGAGTAGTAAAGCATGTTGTCGGTGTAAGATTAGTATTTCTGGCAAAGAGATTGCACACCGTATAGCAGTTAAAATCACACTGAGTTGCTGCCTCAGCGAGAAATGGCGAATAATCAATCTGTTAGACGACATCTGGATGCTTTTACCCGAGGTCGAATCATTGGGAAGTTGGAGGAAGGTCGCAGTGTGACAAGTGTGGCTGCAGGGTTCGGAATTGCTCACAGCATCGTTTCACGACTTTGGAGACAATTTCAAACTACAGGAACAGCTATCCGGGGGTTCAGTAGTGGTCGTCCACGAGGAATCACACCCGCAGATGACCGGTACATTGCCTTACAGGCCAGAAGAAACAGGCGGCAGACAGCGGGAGAAATCGCTAGACACACGACACAGGCGACTGGACGACCGATATCGCGTTTTACCGTGGCCAGAAGACTGCACGGTGGTGGTCTGTTTGCACGGCGCCCTGTACGGTGTGTACCTCTAACGCCTGCCCATCGGAGAAGGCGTTCTCTGTGGTGCCGGGAATACCGGAATTGGAGAGACAATGAATGGGGACGAGTACTATTTACAGATGAGAGCAGATTCAGTCTGAGTAGCGATTCTCATCGCATACTCATCTGGAGAGAGCGGGGAAGCCGCAATCATCCCTCGAACATCATTGAAAGGGACAGGTATGGAGGTGGCGGTGTTCTCGTTTGGGGAGGCATCATGCTTGGTAGTCGTACAGACCTTCACATCTTCGACGCAGGTTCAGTCAACGGGCCCCGTTATTGTAACGAGATTCTTCTTTCATATGTGCGTCTTTTTAGAGGCGCTATGGGTCCGCAGTTCCTTTTCATGGACGACAATGCACCATGTCATCGCACAGTAGCTGCCGAACAGCTCTTAGAGAGTGAGGATATTGAACGTATGGATTGGCCGGCACGATCTCCGGATCTCAATCCCATCGAGCATGTATGGGATTTTCTAGGCAGACGCTTGGCAGCTCGTACCTTACCACCAGTAACGATTCCGGAGCTTCGATTGGCGCTGCAAGACGAATGGGCAGCAATGCCTCAACAACTCATTGACACCCTCATTCTCAGCATGGGCAGACGCTGTGAAACCTGCCTAGCAGTCAGGGGAGATAATATCCCCTACTAAAGACCGGATATTTCTTGCTGGACACCCATCACAGGG
The DNA here is from genome assembly GCA_019973975.1 of Trichonephila clavata. Classification (NCBI taxonomy): domain Eukaryota; kingdom Metazoa; phylum Arthropoda; class Arachnida; order Araneae; family Nephilidae; genus Trichonephila; species Trichonephila clavata. Next base: position 11,198 of record BMAO01028398.1, read on the forward strand.
ATGTTTCGGCCTTCAGTCGCATTGCGCTCCATGCTACTTTTTCAATAAAGCTTCTTTTTATCCCTCTGATTTCTCTTTTAGTAAGTGTTGCTTACATTACTCATGTCCTTACGTATTGGGGATCTTACGGTATTAAATGTGTTGATTTGGAATGCTTTTCTACAAAGTTATATTGAAAAAACCGTCTCGTCCTTAATTTTTGCACACCAGTGTATTGTGAATATAAAATTTGAGTTATCAAATAATATGGCTTACAGTTACTATACATGTACATCCTGAAGGCTTTCTGATTACTTATAATAAAATATGAAGAACAATTTTTTTAAGCATAACCATTTATGCATATGAGGCACTGATGCATATCTGATCGATAAAGGACACACCCAATCTCTGTAAGTCATGCATGTACAACATGGCAATAATTTATGCATGGAAGAATAAGAAAGGGAAGAATTAAAAAAAAAGTTCATGTGTTATTACTACACACTTAGTATCTTTCATCCCAAAAGAAATATAAATAATTCACCAAAGCAATTTGTTTCCTTTGCAGCCCATTTAAATATTAGTAAATTAGGAAGTAAGGGTGTATGCATTCTCTTTGTTTAAAATTTAGTAGGAATAGTAATTATTAAATAAGAAATACACATTTATCTAAACTACTTTACGAAGTGAAGAATTAAAAAACTATTTTAGTTACAAAATATCTAGCAAATTCTGATTTTAAAGTAAAAAATAAAATATTAAAATCAGAGAGAGAGAGAAATTTTTAATAGTTGAAGCTAAAGGATTAAAATAAAGAACTTGCTTTGTAAAACTTGGGGTATGAAAATATGAATAATGACAAAAGAGAAAATTGGAAGTTAATAACAATGAAAATGATTAGATTTGCCAAATTTATTTTACGATTTAATCCATATAGAAAAATAAAACAATGATTATAAAATACTTCTTATAGGACCAGATTTGCTTTTATTTACCTAAATATATTCCCTGTTCCTTATTATGTTATTTGAAATGTACTTCAGCTTTTCCATGTCCTTATAAAAACAGTTTTAAAAGAAATGTAAGTTCCCCTGTTCTCTAGAATGTTGAACAAGGCAACTGAATTTATATGTTAAAATCTATAGGAATGATTAACCGATCTCTCTATAAGGCTTATAGTATTATTATTATACGTTGGATTATAATGCGAATAAAAGATATTCTTGATATCAAGTTAGAAAAAATCACAAAAAAAGATAGACGATTCCAGAAACTGTTTTAGAACAGACAAATATGGGCCATTGTACCTTATCTACAAATGACTTATTTTACTTGAATAATATTAGAACGGAGATATTCTCCAGAATTTCAACCGAAAACATGGGAAACAGGATAATTATATTTGACAAGTTTTATACTTGGTAATTAAATACTGTTTAAATAAAGGGCTAACAAATAAAATTTATCTTTAAAGAACGGCGAATGGAAAGAAATTTAAAGTGCAAATAGGTAAGTAATGAATAACATTTAAAAAATTGATTAGTTTTGGAAGTATGATGAAATTAAAGCAGCTTTTGAAATATTGCTCATTTTTATTAACGAAGTATGTATTTTGAAATGTAAGTATAAATTATATACGTCTCTCTATATATGCATATAAGAAGTTGCATTTGTTTAATAAGAATAACTCCAGAACTTTTAGGTTTCATCGTTCATTTTCCCCCGCTTCTGAGAATTGTATATTACTTTTTCCCATTATTTCATTAAAAAAATTATAACTAATTTGTATACTATACAAAGTATTTCTGTATAATCTTTGAGGACTTACATCTTAAACCGTCGACTAATTTCCACAAGTCGAAAAGGCATCGTTAATTCAGAAAAATGTCGCAAAATGCTGCTATCGTTGTTATTACTGTGTTCGAACGTGCCCGAGAATCGTTTACATTTTATTGGTTGCACATCACAGCTTTTGGCGACGTCTTTTTGTTAAACGAAATTGGTCGACGGTATAATACGTAAGTATCAATGTTTGTAAATTTTTAACCCTATTTTCTAGTTTATCCTTTTTCGTATAATGACAATAGTGTCATTAGTATAGTGTAATTTTTCGTGCTCAAAATTGAAATATAATGGTAATCAGGCTAAAGATAATTTTTTATTACAATATATCCTGGCAAATTTAAAACGCAAAGATTAAAGCACATACAGCAATAAAAGTGCTTTTATTTTAATTTTCTTAAATGAACCGCTATATGAATTCTTCAAAAACTAAGAAATATTTACAATTTCAAAGTAGTGTTAAATATTAAACTCATTATCTCATCACAAATGAACACATTTTATGGATTAAAAAAACTTAATATGCAAGACATTTAAGGAAAATAATATATGGAACTTCTGTTTTTGAAAGCATTATGTTAATTAAATTTTTTTTCCTTAGCTTTTCAAATGTTTTAAATTTGGAAATGAGTATTTTTATGAATTCTTGCTAATAGTTATGTTTATCAATAAAAAAAACTGGATATAAAGTATTCTTTTTTTCTACCCCAAATCATTCACTTATTTCATTTTATTTGTGTGTGTTTGATTAGATATTTCTTTAAAAGTTATCGATATTTAAATTAATTATTTTTCCTCGGTGTCAATGTCTAATAATACGAATATAAACAAATTCATTAAGTACATATTTAAACTCATTTGATACATTTATGAGTATTCTAAATTCAGAAACAGATTCATGACAGAACAATATTCCATTACTATGTTATTATATGCAAATTTATTTAATTTGGAAGTTGTTACATTATACTTCTCGTCTTATGTGAGAAAGAATTACTAAAACAACTGTTTATTTTTCGTACAATATTGCATGGCTGGAGTAATTTAGAACTGGGAAGAAAAGAAATAAAATCAAGATATTATAATTTCACACTTAATGCAACACGAAATGACACGGAAGAAAATCATTTACATCCTCATTTAATGGCTAAGATCTGGGTTTTCGGAGGTGATATGCAATTAATTCTGGCGTGTGCTAGAATGTGTGAAGAAAAAAGGGTAATCACACGAGAAAATTTTGATGAAAATTTACGATTTTCTCTTGTCTAGAATCTTTTAAATTGAATGTTAAATGGAAGCTTGTTACACAAGTTTGCTAGAAAATAAGCAATGTTACACATCTGGTTATTTCAGAAGTTTGTCTGACATAAGGATTAACATTATATTTAGTAAAAGACAATTTCAAATTTTAATTAATTGCATTTATATTAATAAATAGGGTTAGAAAATAATTTATTACAAATAATATAGTTTTTAATTACTTGGTTATACGTAAAACTATACATTATACATGGATTTTTGTAAATTGGCTTACGTTTATTACGATTAATAAATGCAAACTTTTTCAAGGAAAAAACTGAAGAACTACAAATACGGTAAAAAAGAACCGCTTTCAAAATACGGTAAAAAAGAACAACTGCTCAGAAGGACTTCAAATTTTAACTAAATGTACTTGAAGAAAAGGGAAACGGTATGGCATAAGAAAAAGTTCCAAAGTGTATTAACAGATGGCACTCCTCCCCACATTGCAAAGTCAGTGATACGATTGCTCAAGAGGCCTTTCGGAAACGATAGAATGAACAATCCTCATGACTTCTGGCTGAGGGGTTATCTTAAAATATTGTGTTCATTGGTCTGATTACAAATTTAGCTGACTCAAAGGCATGGATTACGCAACACATTCACAACGTGACTGCTGAGACACTTGGCTCCGTTGTTTATTGCTTTCAACTTATGGCAGAAAATGGTGGACATCATATTGAAGATGCCTTGAGCAAGTCTAGTGATAGAAAACATTTTTCCTGTTGGTTTTTATTAGGTTTCTGGCCCTAGGACATAAAGAATCGATTTTTTCCATCGAATGTGGTATGACCTTGCCGTGGTAGATGTAAATGGCATTTTCACCAACAGATTATAAAGGAAGTAAAGGATTGCATTGGAAGTCATTTTTTTCATCAAAAACAATCTTTCACATTGAACAATACAGTGGATTTAATACACAATTCATCAGGGACGTCTTAAGACTTCCTGAGGCCCTGGGCCCCTAGACATAAGTAGACTCTGGGTCCCTACGCAAAGTAGGCCCTTGGTCTCTACGTAAAAGTAGGCTCTGGGTCCCTACGTAAAAGTAGGCTCTGGGTCCCTACGCAAAAGTAGACTCTGGGTCCCTATGCAAAAGTAGGCCCTTGGTCTCTACGCAAAAGTAGGCCCTAGATCCCTACTCAAAAGTAGGCTCAGGATCCCTACGCAAAAGTAGACTCTGGGTCCCTACCCAAAAGTGGACTCTGGGTCCCTACGCAAAAGTAGACTCTGGGTCCCTACGCAAAAAAAGGCCTTGGGTCCCTACGCAAAGTAGGCCCTTGGTCTCTACGCAATAGTAGGCCCTTGGTCTCTAAGCAATAGTAGGCCCTAGATCCCTACGCAAAAGTAGGCTGTGGGTCCCTACGCAAAAGTAGGCACTGGGTTCCTACGCAGACCCTGGGCTCTTACATAAATGCAGGTTCCCTTAAAAGTAGACAGTACATAGACAGACAGTCAAATACTAGCACAAATAATAACTCGAAACAAATAAATAGGCATGACTTAAATCTCACAAACCGGCTCGACCGACTGCCACTTTTTGACTGAAGGAGTAATGATGGTGTATGGTGGCCAATAAATGGACGACCATCATCTATGTAGCCAGTTGACATGTTGTCCGAAATTCTCAGTTTTTCAGAGAATAAAAACGGAAAAAACATTTGACTGTTGAAATTATTTGAATCATTATCTTATTAAGGCTAACTTGAGAACGAGACGAGGCCCCTATAACGGCCGAGGTCCTGAGCCCGGGACCAGTTGACCCATGACTTAAGACATCCTTGCAATTCATGTATCACCATGTATCCGAATCCACTTTCATTTTTCCGTTTACAGCACCATTTTTTGATACTTCGGATTTTTTTCTTATGCTATACCATTTCTCCCTTCTTCAAGTATATTCATTTCAAGTTTGAAGTCATTCTGACCTCTGGTTCTTTTTTTACAGCATTTTGAAAGTGGAACTTTCATTATAATCACTCTGTATTTATAATAAATCAAAATAATTCATCCTAAAAGAAATGTCTGTACTCTATTCTAGGAAATTTATTTTAATAAATTAATTTAGATAATGAATACACCAAGCATATCAAATTAAATGTAAAAAAAAGAATTTTATAATTGTAATTTAAAATGTGTGTGTGTGTGTTATTACATTTTTCACTACATGCAAGTTTACTGTTTGAATAAGATAGTATAATTCAAAATATTAAATAATTTCTTGTCTTTTTTATAACAGCGTGTTTTCAAGAATCGTTTGCCAATCAAATAAAAACTACGAGTTTTTCCTTTAAAATTATCATTAGAAAAACATATTTACCCAGATCATTTCTTTCAAAAAAATTATCAACGTTTTTCACATAACGTCTGTATTTATTTAGTAGAATGAAGAATTTCAAAAATCACAATAATAATTGATGATCAATTTGCAAAACAGGATAAAATTTGTACAATAAATATATATAAATTTAAATTATTGGTCTCACAGAAAAACTGTAGATCATATAATATTTCAAAAATATTCTACATAGTAATAATAGTGAATTATTGTGTAGAATATTTTTGAATTCTGATTAACGAGTTTTTATATAAAACAAGAAGAATTTTTCAGCTGCATTAGAAGCCAGGAGCCAGAATGTCTGAGAAGGATGAAGAGTAAATAAGCCGATTAACAAAAAACAGTAGCTGTTGCTCATCATAAATTACGCAATAATTTAGATCTTTTGGTTCCTTTCCAGACTGACGCAATTTATGAGATGGTTTGTTTCAAGTAATAGATCTTGGTAAAAAAATGCATGAACTACTGTAACTTATACATAGCTGAAAGTCCAGATAAAGTCACAAAGATGAAATAAACGCAATATATGTAACCAAAATAATACATAAAGTTAAAAACAAACTATGAAATTATGAGCAAAACTTGATTTTTATATGTTTCAGATCAAATTTATAGTTTTAGGGTAAGAGATAAGTGCATTTAAGATATTTAAACATATATTATAGCTTCTTTTCTGAGGAGGATAAGGCCACGGTAGTCTAATGGTCATGGTCAAGAACTTATGATACGCCGTCTATGAGCTCGTGACCACGACCACTGACCGTTTCGAGAAGCTGATGCATGTTAAATGAGTCGTGGCTCAATGTCCTCCTGTTGGCGTGATGTGGTAGTTCGGAAGTCCACGGTTTGGTAGTCCACGAATTCTCTGATGCCTTTTCAAAAAAACTTATTTATGGGAAAGAACATATAGTAAATTTTTCTTCATCTTAAAAATAAGTACATAAACCGTCTGGAGAAAGCATAAAACAGGAATAGAGACAGCAGATTTCAAATATTACACCATATAACAGCAATCGTAAAAGAAATTCAGCGCCATCTTTTACCTCATTTAAAATTTTACAGTTAAGTACATTTATTTGAAATTAATATTTTGTAATATTTTTAATTAGCTGTTCTCTCCCTGTTTCCCTGGAGTAAAAAATAAGTGTCAAAAAAGTCTGTATAAGTAGGATAGGTAGTATTAGAGTTATTGAGGAGCCTTTAAACACTAGCGTAGCTAGTCCGGAGTGGGCCCTGTATCAAATTTCTTTGGGGGCCCTTTTTTGGGAATGGGAGCTTTGTTAATGGTATTATGTTTTGGGTTTTTTCGCTTGCTCATGTGGGGCCCCGTATCACTGATACGGCTGATACTGTAGTACAGAGGTGGGCAGACTTTCCCAGGGTACGACGGGCTACTTCTAATTTTTTCAAGGTGTTGCGGTCTACTCAGTGGCGTAGATGCAGTGAGCTAAAAGAAGATATGCAATACGGTCGGACCTCCATTTTATGAACCTCTATTTTACCAATTACTCTATTTAGCGAACTTTTTCCTGGAACCAACATTAAACCTCCAAATAGCTAAGCGCGTTTTCTAATCAACGAAATCTTCTCTTACGTTTCGATTTTTTTCCCTCCGTATTTTTTAAAGTACCGTATTTACTCGAGTCTAAGTCGCACTTTCCCCCCAATGTTAATGTTACTGAAAATCGGGTGTGGCTTTTAATCGAAGGGGAAAAAATTGTTGGATTATAGCTTCATTGCAATTACAGCTTCATATATGTATTTAAAAGTTTAAAATACTGATAAAATAACTAGTTATTCACTTCTTATTAAATTTCCTTTTAAATTTATTTTAATTTTCGTAAAACTGGATATCGATAAACCATTTTAGACTATTTTTCAATTCTCACAAAATCTTGTTGAGAGTTTGGGGTGCGACTTAGAATTGATGACAGCTTAGATTCGAATAAATATGGTATTTATAGACCTTCGTATGATGGAATGATTATTAGGTGTTAGTGAAGGTGGTCACTCCAAAATATCTTGGAGATCCACCGGTCAATCGCGATCGATTTAAAGCCCACCCCGGTTGTAGTAGCTACACCCCTTCCTTTAATTCACTCAGCTATTTGTTGGGAGTCAGGGAGGGGTGTTCAAAATCTCTTGAGGGTCCGCGGTGATCGAAAGTTTAAGAGCCGCTGCCTTAAGCCCTTTTACACATTTCTATTTTTATTTAAAATTCTTTATTACATTATAGTTGAATCCGAGCAACGATGTCAAAATACTCATATTTCATCAAATCTAATATAATTTGCATACCTTTGATATAATTTTATTTTTTCCTGTCTTCACATAAATTTCTACAACATAAAAATGGCGACTAGGAGTAAAAAAGAAAAAAAAAAAAAATCAAGACTGCGTACCTCAGCACAGCCGGAGGCTTTCTTTCTAACTACTATTCCGTTATCGAGGCTGCAATGCCAGAAGCATTTTTATTTCCTGGATCATTAAACCAGAAAAGTTTAACGAAACGCGCATTGTCTGATCTCTTCGCGAAAAATTTCCAAAACGGGGGTCCAATAAATCAATAAAGGAGCTTATATAGAGCAGAATGAAGTTGGCTATTGATCGCCTGGAGAGGTATTTTCAGGTAAGATTTGGGAAATTAATTATTGGTGCAAATCCTTTTCATATATTCCTGACATTCGATTGGCCGAGATCCAATCGTGTCGGTAGAAATACTAAGCACAATACACAGAGAGCACTTAGTTATTTTAATCTGATTTTGGAGAGCAGATAGATGAGAATTCATATCGATTCGGGTGTAAGAGGTGCATTTATTATTAATGGTGTATTATTTTGGATTAGTATTATGCTAGTCAATGCTTATTTGAATAGCAGTCAGAATTCTGATTTGCTATTCATGAATTGGAAATATGAGTACAGTTAGAATTGATGATTATAGGCTTTTAAATTTTAACACAGAAATGTTTGTATAGGAAAGTGTTTTAAAATTCAGTCAAATTGTATCACAATGCTGTGAATGACTGCATCCGGAAGCGAATACATAAATAACTTTTTTTAATATTTAGTGTTGGATTAATAAGAATATACATAGAAAATTGTTTAAAGAATATTTTTCAAGAAAAAGTTTTTTAAATACAATTTTTGACAAAAAAAAAAAAAAAAAAAAAAAAAAAGGAAAATAGAATGACATACTTACGAAATGTCCTTCTTTTGTAAAAAAAAAGGCTTATGTATATAGGTAGGAATTCAATACGGGGGTTGATCTAGAATTTTAGAAAAATTCACATTATTTTTGGAGTTACGATCAATTGAAATAACAACCAGTGTTTTTTTTTTCTTAAAACCTCTCTACTCTGATATAATAAAATATGAATAAATCGACTCCTAAATTATATATTTTTAAAATAATTTTATATGTATATTTTAATTTAACTGACACTGTAAATATCCAAAAATGTTTTCATTAAAATTTTTTTAAAATTCCTGATGTCTAGCGTCGTTAATCACTTTAAGTATACTTTAATTCATATATCATATCGTAAATATATTAAGATATAGTACATTATTATGATTCAAAGCCCCTCTTTGAAAGCAACTGAAGTCTACACAGCCACATAAAACAGGCTTTGGGTTTAATTGTTTATTTTGAAGGAATTAAAAAATAAATATATTTTTATTTGTTATGTTTAAAATCATCAGCCGGTTGGGTGGCGTGGTTGGTTTTTCGCTGGCTTTCTGCATCCAAAGTTGCGGATTCGAACCCTACCAAGTCGGTGAATTTTCGTGATGCAGAAAAG
>BMAO01028398.1:25143-52070 GCA_019973975.1 Trichonephila clavata
TGAATTCGTCATCCTTGTACGAGATATTTTTGTGGTTGCGGTAGCCAAGTGGTCAAGGTATCGGACTCGTGGCTGGCGTGTCATGAATTCAAGCCTTTAGGAGTGTAGGTATTAAGGAAATAATTCCTAGTTCAGCAACTTCAATTTATTTACCATTTAAAAATGGAATACATTTCAAAGTAGTTATTAAAATTACACATCCTAAAAACTTTTAAAGTTTTAATTTTTATGGATTGCCTTATCGCCTGCTCGTGCTAACAGTCTGGATAGCGGAGATGTTAACCGTTTGCACCTCTCTCGATGAAAATTAATGACGAACTGCCAGATAATATTTTTAATCGCTTACTTTACTCTCGCGCTCAGTCTCTCTTCACTTCTTCCCTCGGCGCTCTGTTGGTTCCTCTCCGCTACCAATGTCATATAGCGACGGCAGTACTCCACAACCGCCACAGGTAGCCCCCCCAGCGATAGCGAGTCTTTTAGCTATACTTTGGGTTAAAACGTACTCTGCGGCCGGAACGGGTTGTGGTTTCTTGTCTACTAGCGCTTTCTCTCGGCTTTTCTTGTCCCGACTCTGGAATTTCCTCTGGTTGCAGAGACACTTTTTCCTTCAGGTTGACTTCCACTGGGAAGTCCTCCGACTCTTTGAGGATGTAGGCAGGCTTCAGTCTATCGATGCTCACCGACACCTCCTTTCCATGTCTCAAATCCTGAAACCTTTTCTGTACGGTCGACAACTTTATAGGGACCTTCGTATGAGGTTGCAAACCTTTTTGAGGGAGTCTGTACGCAGAAAGACATGGTTGCATGTGGCCAAATCCTTGCTCACGAAGATTGTCTGTTGACCATGATGTCGGATCGTTGGGGTGAGAGACGCTGCATTGACTCCCTGAGTCTCCCCACAAAAGTAACAGGATCTGCGCTTGATTTTGATGGGCATAGAAATTCACCCGGAAGCCTGATAGGAGCTCCATATATCATCTCCGCAGTTGTGGCCTGTAGACCCTCTTTCCAAGTGGCACGGAATCCCATTAGTATGGTAGGCAATACTATGGTCCACTGAAAGTTTCCAGTGGCCATTATAGCCGCTTTCAACTGCCGATGAAATCTCTCTACTTGGCCGTTTTGCGGCTGGATGATATGGAGTTGTGTGTTGCCTCTCTGTGCCTAATAACTGCGACAGAGCATGAAACAGAGATGCCTCGAACTGCGTTCCCTGAGCAGTCGTTTAATCTGAGAGGAGGACCGAATCTGGAGATCCAACAGTGTAGAAATCCTTGGCCACGGCCTCTGCTGAAATCTCCACCATTGGAAACGCCTCCGGCCACTTGGAGAACCGGTCCACAAGGTAAGGCAGAAACAAAACCCTTGATGGAGGCAGGGGGCCACAAGATCAATGTGTACATGTTCAAAACGAGAACTAGGTATCTCGAACTTTCCAATTTCACTTCTTGTATGCCGAGATACCTTTGAACGTTGGCACTGTAAGCATGTACGAGCCCATAAGGCAACATCCTGTCTCATTGCCGGCCACACGTATCGCTCAGCTACCATTTTCAGGGACGCTCTTATTCCTGGGTGCGAGAGTGCGTGCAAATTGTTGAACATTTCCCGTCTGAAACTCTCTGGCACAAATGGACGAATGTGATCCGTTGACACGTCATAATGGAGTGTGATTGGAGGCTGTCCCACAGGGAAAGGCTGCAGCACTAAGGAGGTTGGACAAGAGCCAGCCAAAATATCCTGCAATTGGGAATCTTTCTGCTGCTCTCTAGCCATCTTGCTGAAATCGACTACAGATGGTGTGTTGAATGGTTGAGATGAGAATGCGCGATAAGGCGTCGGCCCACCACATTCTCAGATCCTGTCAAGTACCGGAATGTCCGTCGTGAACTGCCCAATTTAGATCCAAGTGTCGGAGTTGTCGCGGAGTGCATTTGTCTTCCTTCTGCTTAAATGCATACACCAGAGGCACTTGTGGTCAGTAAAGAAGAGTGAAACTCCGTCCCTCCACCATGTGCCGAAAGTATTTAATGGCCATGTAAGCTGCCAGCAGCTCTCTATCATACGCACTGTACTTCCGCTGTGCTGGAGATAGAGTCTTCAAGAAGAAAGCAAGAGGTTGCCACTCTTTAGAAGTTCTGCTGGTGAAGTGCAGCACCTACTGCTGTGTCCGATGCATCCACCACAATGGCAAGTGATGCATCTGCTGAGGGGTGGTATAAAACTGTGGCCTCTGCAAGATCTTTTTGCACTCTCAAATGCAGCAGCAGATTCCTCAGTCCATAAAATAGGGGTCCGGTCATTCCTTTTGTGCTCCCTTTAAATAGTTGTTTAACACTGCTTTGTGTTCTTGCAGCGTGGGGTATGAAACGCCTATAGAAATTGCAGATTGCCAAGAAACGTCGAAGCTCCTTCACAGTCTCGGGTTTGGGAAAATTTGGTGATTGCCATGACCTCTCCTGGTAATGGGGAAATGCCTTCTGCAGTCACTAAGTGCCCCAGAAATTTAACTGAAGTTTCGCCGAGCACACACTTAGAGGCATTTAGCACCACGCCATATTCCTCGAAACGTTGGAATACTTGTCTGAGATGGCTTAGGTGCTGATCTTCATCCTCAGATGCGACTAGCACATCATCAAAATATGGCACACAAAAATCCATCCCTCTCAAAACCTGATGGATGAATCGTTGGAAAGTGGCAGCAGCGTTCAAAAGTCCGAAAGGCATATAAATAAACTCGAACAAACCAAAGGGCGTTGTCACAGCAGTTTTTGGAATGTCCTCTTCCCGCACCGGAATCTGGTGATATGCCTTTGCCAAATCTAGAGTTGAAAAAATTCTTTTTTTGTCTAGAACCTGTAAACAGTCCTGAATGTGAGGCACTGGATTCTGATCAAGAATTGTTGCCTCGTTGAGTTTTCTAAAATCTCCACAAGGACGCCAGTCTCCATTACTTTTAGGAACCAAGTGCAGTGGAGATGCCCAACAGCTGCTTGAGGGTCTACAAATTCCGGTGTCCACAAGAAACTGAAATTCCTGCTTTGCTGCCTTAAGCTTGTCCGGGTGTAGTCGTCGTGGCTTGGAGAAAACCGGAGGTCCTCTTGTTACTATTGTGTGCTTCACCTCGTGCCTAAGCTTCCTAGGGGTTGAAACAGCTTCAACAAGAGATGGGAACTCAGCGAGCAACCGATGAAATTTGGTGTTGCCATTGACTGCCTTGATTCCAGAATTATTCCCTTGCTGTACCATGCCCTGCGTGTGCAACTTTGTCAACGAGTCCACCAGGCAACCATGACGAATGTCAACAAGCAACCCATAGTGGCGTAGGAAATCTGCCCTTATTATTGGTTGCAAGACTTGGCAATAATGAATGGCCGTTTAAACACCCTGCGAAGTCCGAGATCAAGGGTTACAAGTTTCTGACCGTAGGTCGAGATGATGGTCCCATTTGCTGCGAAAAATTGGGGAGAAGCAGGTGGAAGATGCTTTGATACCGTGGTCAAAGGGATTACCAAGACATCAGCCCCAGTATCAATCGGATATTTTGACCGGGAAGTCCTATCCGAGAGATATAACCAGTTGATCACCATCATGCCGCCACTCGACAGGTCAAGTGACGGCCGCTCTAGTTTTCCGTCTGGAAGGAACATGGTTTTCTGCACTTTGTAGAACGTTTCTTGAAACGCCTGTGGTACCAACAATGCTTATGAGCTCCGGATTTCCTGCTGGGTGATCGTCGATGGAAACGTCCTGCTGGTCTACATGAGCTTGATGGTTCTTGGGTCTCCAAGCGAGACAGGCGTGACGAAATCTCCATCAGCATGGTTTTTATGTCTTGGTTCTCGGCGTTGATCACGTTAATCTAAGAAGTAGAGGCTGCAACTGCCATGACTCCATCCGCCATTTCAGCCAGTTTTTCGAGTTGGTCATTTGAAATGGCCAAAATCTGTTACACGTGAGTCGGCAACCGCTGTATAAATAGAGACTTAAGCATTTCCTCAGATATTCTACTACCCGCCTTGCTCCTCATCTCCAACAACAGACGAGAAGGCTTGCGATCACCGAGCTGCATCCCTGAAATCAGGCCACGTAAGCGCTGTTCTTCTGTTTCAGCATATTGCGAACAGAGTCTTGTTCGGAGAGCGGTGTACGGCTTTACTACTGGCGGGTTTAAAATTATATCTCCAACTATTCCCAACTCTTCTGGCTGTAACGCAGATACCATATGGTGAAATTTAGTGATCTCCATCGTGATTCCTGCTAAAACAAACTGGCTCTCCATTTGGCTGAACCAGATCTCGGGATTCGCCCGCCAAAACGGTGGTACTTTTACTGAAATACGTGCAATGTAGGCGGCAGGAGAGCTCTCTTCCTCAGACATGATGAGCAGAAATAATATACAAATATTGATCGTAAAGTATAAAACTAGCACCACAATAGTTCGTTTACTTTTTTAAAAAAATCCTTTACGCCAAGTCAGTAGATTGATGGAAATCACTTACTACGTTGCATATTCAGAATCCAGGGTTACCACTTTAGGAGTGTAGGTATTAAGGAAATAATTCCTAGTTCAGCAACTTCAATTTATTTACCATTTAAAAATGGAATACATTTCAAAGTAGTTATTAAAATTACACATCCTAAAAAACTTTTAAAGTTTTAATTTTTTATGGATTGCCTTATCGCCTGCTCGTGCTAACAGTCTGGATAGCGGAGATGTTTACCGTTTGCACTTCTCTCGATGAAAATTAATGACGAACTGCCAGATAATATTTTTAATCGCTTACTTTACTTCATGCGCCTCAGTCTCTCTTCACTTCTTCCCTCTGCGCTCTGTTGGTTCCTCTCCGCTACCAATGTCATATAGCGACGGCAGTACTCCGCAACCGCCACAAGCCCAGTACCACCAAAGACCTGCCGTGTAGGGTAGCGATGCACGTTAAATCTGCCAATAGCTCAAACATCCTCCAGTTGGTGTTGTGCTGTAGTTAGGTGAGGAGTGCCAACTCACACACACAAGTGTTGTCCTCATTGCTTGACCATGGTTCAAAATTACGAGGTCCGTCGCCAAAAGCGCTCGTGTAGCTGAACAGTGCGATATTAATATACTCTCATTCTCACTCTGAGATATTCTTAATTGCCCTCCTGGAATTTTCATTATTTTATAATAAAAAAACCTGATGCATAATATATACTCTTATAAGAATTTTTTTCCCCTTAATGCATTAAAAATAGTACAAAATCTCTTAAATAAATTACTATTAATACTTGTCAGAAATATGTTAACTTTTGATTGAATGCTGCAGTTATTTCTCGTTCAAAAATGATCTCAAATCAGTTTTAAAATTTTTACATTATTTTTTGCTTTAGTTTTATATAATGTGACGTTATTTATCAATTTTATATAACTTTAATGACTCAAAATACATGAATTTTTATTATAATTTTAGTCATAATTAAATAAAAAAAACTATTATCTTTGGATACTTTTCATTGAATTCTGTATTTGAAACTTTAAAATTTAGGGATGGCAGATATATAAGATTTATTATTTAACATTGGCTTAAAATTATTTTCTCACGTCAATTTTTTTTCTAATTCTTTGGCAACATTAATCTAACTAGAGTGGTGTATATAACTTTTAAATTAAAGAAATGTCTTTTAGAAATATGCATCATAGGCTTGAACTGCCCTGTGGGAATATAAATTGTTACACTTGCATATAAGAAAGTTATGTTTTCAAAATAAGTGAACTTCTTAAAAGTGTATTGTTTTTAATATAATAGTTTATTATTATTTCCCCTTATCATTTTACTAGAAATTATCAAATGTTGTTTTAATTTGACATTTTTTGAAATAATTGTAAATTTTTTTAACTTGTTTCCCTGAACATTTGAATTAATTTCACTTCCTTTTCTTTCTTAAACTTAGAGCAACAAAAAAAAAAGAAAGTGTTTATATTGTCTTTGTTTTCCTCAATTCCTTTTAGAAATATTCCATTTTGAAGACAACACTAAATAGTAATGTGTCTTAAACTCTTATCCAACTACCATATTTACTCGAATCTAAGATGTACTATTTTTCCAGTGTTAATGCTGCTAAAAGTCGGATGTGGCTTAGAATCAAATCAAAACATTTGTTAGGTAGGTCATTTGTCAAATCAAATCAAAACATTTGTCAGCTGTGACATTGGGAATGACAATGTACTAACGGTAGGGCGATTATAGGTTCATGTATGTATTTGAAAGTCTTAGATACTGGTAACGTAAATAACTTCTTATTTCTCATTCAAAATTTCTTAAGGATCGAATATTGATAAAAGTTGTTCAATTTTTTATTTTTTCTTAAAAATATGTTGTAATTGTGGGTGTAACTTAGAATCAGCGACAACGTTTTTTTGCAAAAACATTTTGAGAGTTCGAGGTGTGGCTTAGATTTGAGTAAATATGGTATGTTTAAAGTTCAGTAAGAGATTATCTACACTAGTGTGCAAAATTAAAGCAACAAAATCATCTTTCAATGAACAGGGAAGGCTATGATCTGTAGAAAAGAGATTATTGTGATCAGTACATTGAACAGCCAAGTCAGTGGGAAGGTAGTGCTTATGCAAATGAGAGGAGCATGACATCAGAGGTGACACAAGGGCTTTCAAATATGTAAATTCAGCGCATACAGTGAAAATTAAATTTAAAAGGATGAAATGTGCATTTCTAGCCACTCGCTGTGAATGAGAGGGAATGTCTTGTAGCCTTTACTTGTTAAAGAATAGATGGAGAGGGGTGTAGTTTAACAATTATGGAATTGACTAAAATGTTCATAAACTTGGAAAGCCTTCCAGAAAACAGTTTGACTGTAAAAAAATTGATGGTAATCAACTAAGGGGGGGGGGATAAGAGATGACTGATATATTGTTGTGCAGGCTAAAAGGACCAAAACCAGGCAAATGGGTAACACTGCGCAGCAGCCAGGGACGTTTTAAGGCATTGGCCCAGAACCTTGTTTTGTTTTCGACTTTGTCTTAGCAAGATCATGTTCTGGATAATTTTGATGTGGATATCCGGATTCTGCTATTGTTTAAAGCCTGTTCTTGCATACCGCTGCCGAAACCTTTTTGATGTTTTCAGCATTACAGGAAGTCTGCGGACGTCCAGAGCTCTGAAACGTCGATGCCACTCAAAAATTTACGTTCGTGATAATGTATCACAACCTTACGCATACTTCAAAATTTTGCAAGTCTCCCTAGAACACAAAACTCAACGAACACAAAATTTGATATTCATTCTCTGCCTGACAAACGCGATTTCTTTCAATCGCCGACTACTAAATGCATCCGCCTACAAAATACGACACTGTGGTGAGCCACTGATCATGTGATTTGGCACAAACTTTTTTTAGAAAAGGGGAAGAATGTAGTAATACAGAAATGTTACCATAGTCACTCTTATACAAAAAAATTTCACGTTATAGACTCTGTCTGGGAACTTTTGAATCCTACCTCTTAGAATTATTAGACCCACAGACTTGAAATATGACGGCCTTGTTTCTTTTGTTGAGTAGAGATCCCCCAAGAACTGGTTTTATGGAAATCGTCGCTCACAGCGGCATAAAAGATAATATCTAAAAACTTGACAAAGAACATATATATTGACAGATATGAACTTTAGTAATTCATCTACATTTATTTGACTTTGATATTTTATTTGCTAAATCTTCTTTCCTTGGAATTTAGTTAGCAATTTACTTAAAAATATTAAATTTTGACCTCAATTTTTTTCCCTTCTATCTCGATTGTTATTCTTTTCACTTAAGCAGTACAAGATTGTTCGAAGCGAAGAACGGATATATCTACTAGTATACCATATAAAGTATCTGCGCTAAAAAAAATTTTTAAGACTTGTATAACATTAAGACTTTAGCTCAAATTACATCTTTTTTATTTTATTCTTATTTATTTAACTTTTCTGCACTTAACACGATGATTTTATAATCATCTAAAATACTTTTCTAAACATTGAAAAAATGAGCTGTTGGTTTTCAGGAAATAAATTAACTGATGACACAAAAAAAAATCTGATTCAAATTTTATGTTTAAAAGGAATGTAAAGTTAATATTTAAAAATAAATAAAACGAAAAAGAATTGAAAATGTTTACATGCTAACTTTTTTTTGCCACTAAATTAATCCAAATGAAAAGTGTAACAAATTTAATAATCGTAAAATGATTCGTTGAGAGTGTGAAAAATTTCGTTTCATTGAATCTAGTAATTATTGAATTTGTAAACAAAGAAACGTTTTTATTGTGTTATAACTATAGACGGCTAGACAGTCAATTCAAAATTTGTGCTTTAGATATTGTAAATTATATTTTATTTGTGAAATTTATTCATAAGAAAATATTAAAAATTCGATTAATTTTGTAAAATGTTAAATGAATTTGAAAATATAAACGTTTAAACTGTACATATATTTAAAATAAAGTAGTACAATGTTTTAACAAATGTTGATGTAATAATTGATTGTTCTATATTTATAATGAATCTAAAAATCTAACTTTTATACTGTTAAAATTAAATATTTGGTTTCGAAAGTATCTCTGAATTGAAACCAATTATTACGTAATAATATTAAAAGAGAAACTTTGGGTTATGTTAATTTAAATTCAGTATTATAGTGAAAAGAAGAAATAGTTTCTAAAATGTCTTAATACTAAAGAATAGTATTAAGTATAACATCCGTTTGTAGCTATAAAAAATTGTTTCTATTCTGACTTTACTAGTGTAAAGAATATTTTCATGCTATATTTTTTTTAAATAACAATCCGATTTTTACCCCATATAATAATTTCCATATTTTATCTGTACTTAAATACTGATTTTGGATTTTGTATGGCAAAATGAAAGTCGGTATTTATGGAATACATAGTCTTTTGTTTTTCATATTGTAAAATATTTAGTTCTATTTTATTTTGAACTAATTTTTAATTGACTGTTTAAGTAGACTAAAGTGAAAAATTCTCTTCCATATTATTATCGTCTGCTTTAATTAAATAATTTATGTAACTCTAATTTATCTAACTACTTAATTTAGTAGCTGATATATAATCGTCTGTTGTTAAAGTTATTTTGCTTAAGTGGCATCATTTGAAATTATTCTAAATATGTTAGTTTGTTCAGAGTCAGGAAGAAAAGGAATTGTGTGATAAGTATAATCGATGATGGTTGAACTTAACAGTCTTCTGGGAGAATTCTACAATATTTTGAATAATAATTCAGGAGTAAGCATTTAAAAATTATGTTAATGATCTTTGTTTTTTTTTCTCTCAAAAGATTTTTTTAAAAATTAAAAGATAATGTCGAAAGATATTTTCATTCATACTCTCTTTGATGAAGTCTAAATCACTAAGTATTTTGGAAGAAATTATTACTAGATTTTAATATTTCTTAATTTAATTATAAAATATAAGAATTCCTTTGGATTTAACATTGTATATGTAACAAGTACTAATATTGGATTCCACCCTTTTTTTTTATTATCTGAAATCAGAAGGTTATTTTCGTTTGCAAAAATGACTTTTTTTAAAAAAAAATTTCCATAAAATTTCTATCTCAGTTTTCCTAAAAAGGTATTGTCCTAGCGTCTTGATAAATTACGAGGTCCGTCGTCATGTAGTCCTACTGTGTAGATTTAGAGCGAGACGCTAATAAACACTCCCTCATTTAGCATTTTGATAGAGTGCCATTTTCTAAGTTACAAAAAAGGTAGGGTATTTGCTTTAATGGCTGACAATTGGAGTTAAGAAGGTACAAGACCGAAAACTGTTGCATACTGTAAAAAAATCAATGGTTTTCATTTCTATATTTTAAAATGGAAAATAGAATATAAGTAGTTAAGTAAGCAAAATACAATGTTATAATTGTGTTAAAGTTCTCCTATTTCTAAGTTAAGGAATGCCATTTAATCGTAGCCCTATTGGTATTTTACTGTTAAACTTGTGAGCAACTTCTATTTGAAGTCGCTCCTTCACCGTCCTGCCTACCTAAGGGTGTGGGGGGGGGGGAACAAAGCACATTACCAGAAACTTCCATAATAATTATTATTTTATTACTATTCATGCTTACTAATCAACCACAAGTGAAACTATGAGAGGAGACCCTAGGAGTGATACAAGAGAGCAATCTACACTAAGTAAACAAGTGCAAGTAATCTTTTTAATTTAATCTACTCCAATCTATCTTAGATTGTCAATTCTCAATCCACTAATTTATTACAGGGGCAAACTCCGCTCTTAACTCAAGTTGTGATAAGGAATTATATCTCGCCTACGTATCACCGCAACAGTTACTCTGCTCCTTCTATCTTACATTTACAAAACCTTTTTTTGAATTTACATAGTCAAACTAATCTACATATCAAGGTTTCTTCTTGAGGGATGACTGTGAATTAACGCGAAAGCTAGCCCCAAGAGGATTATTCAGAAGGTCGCGTATAGATCCGTCACAAACTGAGATACTGGAGGGAAAGCTCATGTGTGTTTTAAATCATCAAAGTAAAATATATTAATATGTTTAATTCTTCAGTGCCATATTATGTAGTACTCAAATTTGTGTGTACACGTTTTTTCCATCAAGAATAGTATAAACAACAAAGAATTTTCAACCGATCGAAAATAATGTTCAAAATTTTTTGATAAAGTGCTAATTCGTAAGGAAATAAAATTAAGCTATATATGAAATCATTCATTACCATGTGTTAGTATTGAAAATATCAGTGTAATTACTCACGCATTTCATGAAAAGGGTAGTAAATTATCACTAAAGAGAGAGAGTTACATTTAACTTTCGCGCTATGCAGCAACACGAGGGCTTTTGGCGATGGACCGTGGCCGAGTGGTCTATGCATCGGATCATGGCTAGCGTGTCATGAGTTCGATCCTAGTATCACTAAAGACCCTCCGTGTAGGGGAGCGATGCACGTTAAATCTGTCGATAGCTCCAACGTCCTCCCGTTTGTGTGGTGTGGTAGTTAGGAGAAGGAGGTGCCAGCTCAGGTGTCGTCCGCGTCACTTGACCATGGTTCAAAATTACGCGGACCGTCGCCAAAAGCCCTCGTGTTGCTAATCAGTGCGACGTTAATATTCTCTCACTTGGCGACGGACCTCGTAATTTTGAGCCTTGGTCTAATGCAGTGATTCTCAACCTTTTTTATAGTGATACATCTTAACAATTTCAAAATTTGACGGCACACTAACAACAAAATAAGCTTAAAATAATTTTACTTATCTATAACGCACTTTGTTAAATAGTTTACGATAATAATTTCTAATGTTAAATAAAATATGTACAACAAAATGTTTATTGAGTAATTAATTACAAATTAAGTATACGAATACATTTAAGGTATTCTACTACCCTAAAATTGTGAATTTTGCGAAAACTGACAAATTATTTTTTGATTTTATTTCATAGATTATCTTATTAGCTTTATAGAAATACCAAGTTTATTATGTTCCGTTCACTAGAACAAAAACTACTAGTGTTTTAGTAAAAGCAGATGCCCATTACTTTAAGCAAGATGAAAGGAAACTCAGGAACCTATTCCTGGATTTTTAAAAATGGAATGTTGTTCCTTGGATATAGGTTGCTTTCGTTGAATTAGTCTTAAAAACATAAAATATTTCCATAATTTATACACATAATTTCATTTCATGGTTAATTCTCTTTATGAAACTTATTAATCGCTGTTCGAAACAGAATCCTGCCCTGGCTAGAGCAAAAGATTTGTAAGATGTGTTTTCAGTTCTTTTTTCTGTCCCGAACCATTCTCCCCGCTCCGAAAGGTAGAATGATTGAGGTTGAATTCTCTCTCTCTCTCTCTCTCTAAAGCAATAAGAGGCTTTGGCGACGGGCATCGTGATTTTGAGCCTTGGTCCAATGACGAGGATGACCCCTGAATTTGCACCCCACTGTCCGAACTTCCACATCACGTCAACAGGAGGACTCGGAATCTCGACAAATTTAACCGTCATGGCCTGGTCAATGTCCGATAATAAAACCGTGTCCCACTGAAGGGGAGGGCGTTAATTGAAAATACTTTATAATTTTAATTTCATTGTATTTAAATATGCCTTCAGAATAAAATACAGTTACCCCAAAAATAAATATTAAGTAATTTAACATGGAATATGAACGATTTCCGAGAAAAGTCGCGTAAGCCCTTGAGAAATAACATCATAGTAAACAAAATAGAAATGATTTGATGCTCCTTGGACGGCCCGGTACCATTTGATCAATGGACCGGTCCGCGACCCAGGAACCATCACTCTATACGACGACTCGACAGAAACCAATCAGGAGTCAGCGATCATGACCATTCGGTTATTTCCCTCCTTTGAAAATTACGAAAATATTTCAAATTTGTCAATATAGCGATAATTGAAGCCGTAGCCAGAGGTTATGATCACGAATTGACGGACGGCTTGTCACGGGTTCGAGTCCTGATGCCACTGAAGACCCGCCATACAGAGGAGACATGCACGTTAAATCTATCGAGTTCAAAGTCCTCTCATTGGTGTGGTGTGGCAGTTTGAAGAGTCGGTGCCAGCTCAGGTGCCTTCCTTGTCACTAGACCAGTGATTACCACTACCAGCGTGCCGCGGCACTTTTGTGTATCACCAATTTTTTTAAAATTTTTATTATACACTGAGAAAAATTTTTGAAATATCCAGAATCGAATCATTTGGTCATTTTATAGAAATAAACTATTAATAAAATTGTTATTGACCATTTGACTACACAACAGGAGAGAGTGTGTTTTCTTACTTTCCAAATTTAGATATCACAACATTTGATTAGGTTCATAATCCACATTTGCGATAAAGGATACATCTAGACATGAATGAAGGACTAATTTCGCTTTGTAATAACAGAGATTTAATTTCAAAACATTCGGAAGACTCAGTTAATTCATGCTGGATTAAAATTAGTGGAAATTATCCCTTAATAACCACACAAAAAAGCTTTAAATATATTGTTACAATTTTCTACATATTTGTGTGAATTCGAATTTTCAGCAGAAACAAATATAAAAATGAAAAAATCGAAACTTTTAAATGTAGAAGACAAAATGAGAGTAACATTATCATTTTTATGACCAAATATAAGCGAAATTATCAAAAATCATGAAGCTCAAATTTCGCTTTAAGGTATCCGACTACTTGCGACAATTTTTGGTTTGTAACATCTTTCCTCTCGGTTACTGGAGATTTGTGGGAGTGATTTCGGGAAAAGGGACGGAAATGTGTAACAGGAAGTTGGGGAAACGCACGCTATTTAATTTGACCAATCAGCGCGCTTGATGGTGTCTCTTCGCTACCCTCGCAGTGAAGTTCTGTTTTTTCTCCTTCATTCGGGAGGGATTCCGCCCCCTCCCCCTGCGGTCTAGGCCGTAGGGTCTTTGTTTTTGTTTTGTTTTCTCACTTTAGGATCAGAGAAGAAGCTAAGTCCTTTAGCTGGATCTTGTAAAGATACACGGAGAAAAAAGAAATACTCAAAACTGAGCACATGGACTTTCTCATTCTGAAATGAGTTTGTTTATATCAGATTTGAACGCGTGCCTTTTCGAATATGAAACATTACATGTACTCAAAATTTCAAAAAATGGTTAATTAACACTATCAAACAAATTATAAAAAAGATATTCAGGATTAAAGAAGTTTTTTTAATATACTGGCTACATATTTTAAAGATAGGGGTCCAACAACAAATTTAGTTCTCATAAATCTTCCGAACTATTTTTCCTTTCTACCACGCTACCCGCGGACGAACACATGAGTACTATATTGTTTTGATTTTGTTATGACTTCAAATCAAAACAGTCTTTTTCTTGACTTTTGAATTAAAGTTTTTTGTTTTACAAAAGTATGTGCCTTGTTTTTAATATAAGGCTTTTTTATAGGAATTTAGCGAAAAAATTACCTTTTTTGGCGGATTACTTAAAAAAAAAAACAAATTTAAGAGGTATGTGGCTACCTTCGGAGCATTTTATTGAAACACATTTTCAACTAAAAAAAACACTTTTTTCTTTAAAAAGGATGTGCATAGAACTAGGAATTAAGGTTAAAGTGTAGTATAGGGGGGGGGGGCTTGGCGATGTCAAATTTTTTTGGTGACCAAAATCGATCGCCAAGCTACTTCACTTAGCGATAGGTTTCCCGAAGCCAGAATGAATTCATCTCACCATAATATCTATATAAAAATCCAAAGAAAAATCGCCAAATCGAAAGCCCCCCCCCCCATATTACACTTCAGTCAGGAATTAAAATACAATTCCACAAAATTTTAAATTATTTTGGATAGATTGGGAATTTTTAGTGAAAAATTGCAGTTACAGTAAACCTTGTATTGAAAATTCTAATTAATATATTCAAACAATATTAAAACTGCACAAAAATAACAACATTATCTGTGCCTAGAGCGATAAAATTTATAATATTTTTTGAAATTTGTCAATTTTTTTAAAAAACATGTTTTTTTTCTCACAAATTGTATGTGCAATAAAATGCATAAATACATACATAGAGATTATAGTCTATAATACAAATAAAAATTTTCTGAAAATTTCAATTCAATATCTTATAAAGAAATCCATTTGTGAACTTTACCGTGAAGCCAAAAAACATAGTTTCTCAGACAATGCTTTTAAAGATTTAAATACAATATGAAAAATGTTCTACTCGTTGTACATTTCTTAAACTCACCATATTTATAGCTCAAACTCTTTAGCTTCATGTTTAACTAATTTTTTAATTCTTTTGCTGTTTTCTGGAGAGTTTTATAGATTATAAAAATTGTCGAGTTTAGTAAAATTTTCATGAAAAATAGCAATGAGGATCTTTTACACTAAATTTTAATGAATGTATTCAAATAATATTTATACAGCACATAAATAATGGAACATCTTTATATGTATTAGGAATTAAAAGTTTTTTAAATATGCCAAATTTTATGCAAAAACTGGATTTTTGAAAAAAATGATTTTTTTTCATTTAAATGCAATGAAGTACATAAATACAGTGAACCCCAAAAGTGTTCGTACACTTGCAGTTTCCTATAAAATTTAATGATTTCGACTAATAAAAATTAATGTATAGAAATTGTAATTTTTTTATGATATCTGCAACTTGTTCTTAATGGAATGACATAATTATTTTTTTAAAAATAGTATAACTATTATTTTTAAAAATTAATAATCAAAAAGCTACTGAAAAATTACGCCACAAAAGTATTTGTACACTTAACAAAAATCTCAACATAGCTTTAAATATTGTATTTCTTTCTTAATTTAGAACTTAGTAGGATATCTTTTAGTGTCCACAACAACTTTTAAACATCTTGGTATAGATTTAATCAGTTTTTTGTAATTTCTGCATCGATTTACCTCCATGCTTCTGTGATTATTGTTTTTACTTCCTATTATGTGTTTATATGTCATGTTTTCTTTTTATTTTAAATCTAGTTCTCCCCTAATATGCTCTGCTGGGCTAAATAAATTGATTGAGGAGGTGTTTTCACAAAATTTTGGGGCAGTTATAAAAACACCAGCGGTGTACATTGAGAGTATCATTATCCTGTTAAAAAATGAAGTCATATTCAATATCAAATTTTGGACAGACAATTTAAAATTTCTCTTTAAAATATTTAACTAGAGCTCATGATTCTCAATACCATCAAAAATTACCTAATTCTGTAGCTGATTTACGCCCCCATACAAGAACACTTCCACTTCCATGGTTCATTCATCCTACTAGATTCTTGTGACTAAGTTTCAGAAAATTCAAAATTGTCAGGAAAGTGATTGGGATGACAGAAAATTCAACATTTTTGGTTCTGATGGGCATATAATAGTTTTAAAGGAAAAAATGAGGCATTTAATCCCGTGAATTTATGTGGAACAAGAGCTCCTCCAACTCCATGCTTAAACACAGAGGTGTTCTTGCAGGGGAGGGTGGGTGTAAATAGGCTTCAGGATTAGGTAATTTGGTATTTTTTTATGGTATTTAGAATCATGAGCTCTATTTAAATATTTTAAAGAGAAATTTTAAATTATCCTCTCAAAATTTGGATATTTTAGACGACTTCATTTTTTAACAGGATAATGACGCCAGGCGAACTGCTCTCAATGTACACTGCTGGTGTCTCTAAAACTGTACCCAAAATTTTGAAAACACCTCCTCAATCAATTTATTTCGCCCAGCAGAACATATTTGGGAAGAACTAGATTTATAAAGTAAAAAGAAAACATGACATATAAACACATAATGGGAAGTAAAAACAATCACTGAAGCATGGAGGTAAATGGAAGCAGAAATTACAAAAAACTGATTAAATTTAAAGACATTTAAAAGTTGTTGTGGACCACTAAAAGATATCCTACTAAGTTCTAAATTAAGAAAGAAATACAATATTTATATATATATATATAAAGCTATGTTGAGATTTTTGTTAAGTGGACTTTAGCTACAAAGACTTTAGTGGCGTAATTTTTCAGTAGCTTTTTGATTATTAATTTTCAAAAATAATAGTTATACTATTTTTTAAAAAGATAATTATGTCATTCCGCCAAAAACAAGTTGCAGATATAAAAAAATTACAATTCCAAAATATTAATTTGTATTAGTCGGAAACAATAAATCTTATATGAAATTGCAAGTGTACGAACACTTTTTGGGTCCACTGTATATACACAGAGATTAGATTTTGATTCATAACACAGATACAACTAAATAAAACATGTTCTAAAAATTTAAATTCAATATCTTAAAAATATTTTGTGTAGGGATCAGCATCTGGTTTTGTTAACTCCAATTCCAGTTTACTAATTATGCTATAAATTTGCTTCTAGATATCGTAGAAACAAAAATAGAGTGTTTTATGGAATCTGAAATGTATTGGCTATAAAATAAAAACACAAAAGTAATTTTGAAAATTTTCACCAAAACTGCGAATTTTGGGTAGTCACATATCTTAATGAAATTTACTTGATTCATAATAAGTCATATTGTTTGATTTTTTGGGCACTTGCTTATAGGCAAATAATAATTTAAGTATTCCTTTGCAACAATGGAATAATTTTAGTTTTATTTTCATATTGAACTTTAAAATGGCTATTTCAAGAATACCTTTATTGTGACTATAGTGTTTTGTTTATTTGGATGAAAATAAATGAAGTATATATATCAGATTCTTTGTATTTAACCCAATATAAATATATTTTATACTTTTTCTCATTAAAGAAAGGTAGAGAAAAATTATATTCTTACCGTAAAATCTGGCATATCATGCATACCATCGTATAACACGCACTTATACTTTCAAGTAGCAATTTTTAATTTCTATGTTTATTTGCTGTATAATGTGCACCCCCTTTTTCATGAAGAAACCTGAGATGTATGTGAGCCATGCTCTTAAAGTTTGAAAGTCATTTATTCTAAGCTTTAGTAAAAAATAGTATACATCTAGAAGTGCAACCTTTTAAGTTCATGAGGAACGCCATTTCTTTTAAATGAACAACATTTTTCAATTTATGTAGAAATCTAATTTTTTTCCTATGCTCACGTTTTTTTAAAGCTTTTATTTTTATACCTGGCATGTAACATGCACACGTAAAATTCAATCTTATTTTTTGTGTTAAAAGTGTACATCATACGCCAGATTTTACAATGCATATTACCACAACAATGACAATGTTCAAGATAACTTGTTAAGTTGGTGACCCTGATTTTGCATGAGTCGTATGCGCCAGATTGACAACCATGTGTTTATAACATGTAATTTCGACAATATGGTTGCAATAATATGTAAGTACCAAAAATTAATACGGCTTGGGTACAAAAACTCCTATTTGCAGGTATGTTGTACACAAGTGGGAAAAACATAAGAAATCTTGGTACTTATGTATTATCGCAACCAACTGGCGACATATATGAAATGAAACACCTGTTTGCCAATTCAGCACATACAACTCACAGGAAATTGGAGGATACTTGCATATTATCGCCAATTCTAAATAACTCGCTGAGTTGGCCACCCTGATTTCCTATGTGTGGTACATGCTGAATTGGCAACCAAGGGCTTAATTTCATATAATGTCACCAATAGGTTGCAATAAGACACAAGTACCAATGGGGGTTGCCAACTAGGCAAGTTATTATTAGATTTGTGTGGCATTTGTTGTGATAATACCTAAGTGCTGAAATCAGTAGTCTGACACACATGAAGACCCAAAAATTTAAAATATAGTTTTAAAAAACACGCTTTTATCGAACTAAAATCTCAATATAAGAATAAAATGATTAACGAGAGAATTAATGTCATTGTGGTAAAAGCGTGGGGGCCTTTGTACTACATTTTTACACTAACTCTGCATTTTGGAATAGAACTAGTAAGAAATTATAACAATATTGAGCACCCCACACTTTTATACGCAGTTATTATTTTTCCGGTTTCAATTTCTTTATTTCTTTCTGCTTCTTTTCTTGGCATTTCTAAATACCTTGTGTTCTATTTCTTTAAATCCTGGCACTCATATTTTTCTAATTTGTTTTCTATAAAAAATTACTTACATTTTTGCTTTTTAATGTAATTCCTTTTTTGTCAGGAATAAGCCATTCTTTTAAATTATTTTCATTTTGAGTTCGTAGTGGGAGACTGTCATCATTGATTGAAAACTATCGGATGGCAAAATTTTAGTTGCAGCGATTTCAAAACCACTTCTAAAAGATATTTAATGTGTAGTGTACTGATAACAAATTAGTTCCTGTATATATATATATATTGTTCCAATGTGTGATATTTTTTGAACTGTTGTTTTGTCCTTCATGTGTAATATTTATAAAATTGTATTTTTTAAACCTTTTATCTTGTTTCTAAATTATGAATGCTTTATTTTTAATTTGCATTAATTTCATTTCTGCTTGTTAGCATTAATCTTCATTTTTAATATTTCCACTCATAATTTATTTTAAATTTTGCACATAGTTCAGAATTTTTCTCTTTTTTTATATGTATATGTTTTTGTGGATAAAAATTAATCTATGAATTTCATACATTTTGCACTTTCTGCCAAAGACCATTGGTTTCACACTGTAGACTTTATCGTCATGTTCTAAATACTCATATGGGCGTAGCATAACACTACATGTGTTATGCTAAATTTTGTAGATAGCCATTTAGAAAACTATATAATTATGAACAACATTTGTAAAAATTTTACTCTAATGAGGAAAATTTCAAAATTCCTCTCAGAACCAGCTATTTATAAATTCTTCAGTAAATAATTTAGATGACTCACATATCCTAACATGTAATTTATTTGAAACAACACTGTTTGAAAGGCATTTTCACTCACATTTCATAACTCAAAGACATGATTTGATAAAAAAAAAAAAAAGCTGTTTATTTATGTACTTTTATACACTAGAACCTATATTTAAAATGATAATTCAATGTATATTATATTAAACAGCTGTTCTGTACAAATAAGGATGGAGTTGACTATAATATAGATTAGATACTGTTTATAAAAAAAATCAATATATATAAAAAAATAAGTTATTGAAGAAAACATGTTTCAAAAATTTCACTTATATTCTTGTTAATTTTTGTAATGTATATATGTATGTGTACAATTTCCAGAATAAATATTTCAACAATATGATTTTGGTTTGTTTTATTTTTCTTGTTAACAGTGAATAATTGAAAAAAGGTATTGAAAATAAAATTCTGTACACCAAGTAAAATTGCTAAATTATGATTCTATTGGTCCTTATGATGTTATTTTTTCTTCTGAATGGGTGCTGAAAACTTCTCTAAAAGCTCTTTCCATTAGGTTAAAAACTAAATGTGTGTTTTGTTAATGCAAAAATGTACTGTTAGAGTTGTTTTTACATTCTTCTAAGGACTAAAATTTTTAAGTATTTTAATTTAAAAAAACATTAACTTAAAAACTATTATATTTGTTTTCTTTGGTGATAGGAAAGTGTAAAATCAGTTGCTTTAACAAAAAACGAGCTTAGTTTGTAATATAGCAATGCATTTTCTTTATTTCCATGTGGATAGGTTTCTATTTAAACAAAACAATTGATATAAAGAGTACTTACACACCTGAGCCTAATGAGTGTTACTTTAGTCAAAAGGTTTTTTTCTTCAGGTTACATAATATGTAAAAAAGCTATTTCTTTCTGGCATTGTTTTGAAATTTTTACTTAGAAAAATCTGTTATTTATCATAATGTTTCCTAGATATTTCTAATAACTTATTATTGAAGGGCTGAATTTTTTTAAATAAAGTTAATTTTCTGCTTGTATATGATTTTAAGGAAACAATATAATGCTTCTAGAGAAACATAAATATAAATAATGAATCAAATTGCTTCTGGAACTAGTTCAAAATGCATACACATTTGTTAAACGATAACATCGAATTTATTTTTGCAGTTTTCAAAGATTTATATTTGCCGTATAAGTTCGAAGACATGCAGTTTGTGATCAAATAATAGTTGCATTTTTTTTTTTTCGAAAAGTAATATTTTTGTTGATACTTGCGTATTGTCGCCACCGTATTGGCGACATTATATAAAACGAAGTACATGGTTGCTAATTCAGCGCGTAGGACACATGCGAAATCGTTACTGCCAATTTGGCGAGTTATCTTTAACTTAGGCACTTTCGCGAGAATATGCGAGTACCTTTTTGTTACACACAATAAATGTAAAATGAATTTTGATTTCGAAGTTAAGTGTAAAAATTTCATGAAATGAAAATAAAATAATACGTAAGATGTAGAAAGTGAAAATTTACAACTCGGGTATCACATTTTTAAATCCCTTAAGATTTGGGTTAATAAATATTTTTCTGTTAAAAATTCCTATTAGATACAACAGTACCGAAAATAAATGCTATACATACTCATTTTATTGTTTTAAACTCATATTTGATACATTAACAGATTCAAATACGAGTGCATTATATACTCATATCGATCTTTCATTCTCAAAAATTTGATCCCGTAACAGGTTCAAAAATGAGAATGTACTTGTGTCTCAATATGAGATTATGCGATTCTCAAATCTGAGTAAGCGTGCATCGGAGCTATTTTGAGAATGTGAAGTACTCAAAAGTGAGCTGTTTGCTCTCAGTTTTGAAAATCGTTTCTCGCAGTGTATATCTTTGTGAGGTCCAACTCTAGAAGCCATCACGTCTCCAGCCTTTTTTATATTGTTAAATTTAGCATTTCAAAAGATTCTAACCCAAAAACCCGGTTTCGCTTGCGCTTGACGCTAAATCCACTTCGCACATACCAGCAAGTCTTATTAGACTTCACAAAGGTTAAACTTGCGATCCTTACGCTCAATTGTCAAAGTCTGAGGGCTCACCAAACAGATTTCGACGTTATTTCACAAAATTGTACGTTACTCATGTTGGCAGAGACGTGGTTAGATATATGTAAAATATATGCTCTTCTATTTTTTGCAAAATGATTATCTATAATTTTACATAATTCAATTTTATTATTAGAAATTTATGAAAAAATATTGTCAGGGAATTAGGGTTATTTTAAACATCAGTTTTTCATATTTGCTTAGATCCTTAACATTTTCCCCTAATTTCTTCTTTGACAATGACTATTCACAAATCACAGGGAGGTACTTATGATGCTATTGTCTTTGAATACGATCGCAAACATCCTAGAGAATTAGTTTACTTAGCTTTAACAAGAGTAACGAGGATTCGAGGTTTATTTTTGGTTACTCAAGAAAATATTAGTTGCAGCTGAAAATTTTGGATTGGTAGAACAGGAACACCTCTAAATGCTTCAGAAACAGATAAACATCATAAAAGATCAACAAATCATCGAGAGGATCTAACGCTAGAGTTGAAAAGGTTACAAAACAATACATTACAAACGGTCACCAAAACTTTTCTAGAATTCATCTCCAACAAGAAAGGATTATCGATATTTTCATTCAATTGTCAAAGTTTGCTTGTGCATGAAGCTGACCTAAAAAATGATGCTATCGTAAAAAAGTCAAATGTTCTGCTTTTGTCGGAAATTCGTATGAAAAACGAAGAACCACTTGATATATATTCTGAATTTCAACTTTGTTGTTAGTTATCAAAGACCCGAAGTTCCAGCAGCAGACATACCTATTTATCACAATACTCAAGATACGGCACACTTCATTACTTCACATATAGACATACATACTAAATTCACTAGAAGCATTAGTGTTAATGTTTCTGATATAGGTGAAATATTCGTTGCGATTCCGAGAATGTGCAATACATATTAATGGTTGCCGTTTATATTTCGCCTGAAAAATCTATGAGACAGATACAACAATTTTTATTCGAAAATTTGATGATTTATACAAAAAAAAGGTTCTGAAATACTCGATAAAAGATTTGACGAAAAATATGATAATGTACCGATGATTTTAAGTGGCGACTTCAATATTAACTTTGCAGATGATAAAACTCTACCACTAATTGAATTTCAAAATGAAACACTTAATTTAAATATGTCCAATGATCGAAAACTCTGTACTACAAAATATGAAACGACGATCGATGTGGTTTTTACGCGATACTTAGATAAATTTGAATAAAGCATTTCACTTTCTTACTTTAGTTACCATACGCTTATTGTATTTTTTTTAGAAAAAAATGTAATGATTGAAAGTACAAAAAGTCTAAGTATTGTTGAAATCAATGATGCAAAAAATTAAAATAATGTTAAAAATCAAGTACATTGAAATTTAAGTAAATACAAATACTATCCATAAATAATATGATTGTATATTAATTATTTCATTTGAATTGTATTTATATTTTGTCATGATCTTTTGTACAGCCCGTAATATATTTAAAAAAAAAAAACCCATATAAACATGCATTTAGTTGTTGCTCGGAGTGTCAATAGATGTGAAAACCAGATTGATGTTGATAATTTTAATTCAAACATTATGAAATTTCAAATTTTACTCTAAAAGTTCTAAGTTTTCACTTCTATCGGCAGTCTCTATAACTGCCAATTTTTTTTTTAAATGGAAATATGAATTTTTTTTGTGAATTTTAGATTTGTTTAGTTACATTTCAAGAAAAATACGCTAAAATTAAGAAGATAAAAAGATATTATTATTACTAAAGTATGGGAAAAAATTAACAAACGGGGCCCATTCTGCGTGAGTGAATATTAACGTCACGCTGTTCAGCTACACGAGGGTTTTGGCGACGGACCACGTAATTTTGAACCATGGTCAAGGGACACGGACGACATCTGAGCTGGCACCCCCCTCTCCTAACTACCACACCAACGGGAGGACGTTTGAGCTCTCGACAGATTTAACGTGCAGGGCCCATTCTGCATCAAAAGTTTATAAACTAATTTTCAATTCTGATGTGTTGCTATGTTATTCATTTTTGAAATGACCTTCAGGAAAAGAGATATTTTAATTTTTACAAAAACTAGAGCACTTTATCTCAGTTATTATATAAAATTGAAATTTAAAAAAAGCGATTATATTCACATAAGGGACTGTAAATTTTGTAATAAAACAGTGATTGATAAATCTGAAGGTTAAAACACTTCTACTTTTTTTACAGAACATACACAAAAAATTTCAGTTAATTATTTTCAAATCTTTATTAGCAATCGCGCGCGCGCGCTCTCCCCGTTTGAGCATTTTCAAAAAACATTTCCAGTAAAACCAAGGTCATCTGAATTAGGTGAATCGTCAAGGTGGCTTTGGTAAAAAGCTTTTTAAAGTATGCCAAATTGCTTAAAGTAATGGCATCTGCTTTTATTAAAACACTAGTAGTTTTTGTTCTAGTGAACAGAACATAATAAACTTGGTATTTTTATAAAGCTAATAAGATGGTCTAAGAAATAAAATCAAAAAATAATTTGTCAGTTTTCGCAAAATTCACAATTTTAGGGTAGTAGGATACCTTAAATGTATTCGTATACTTAATTTGTAATTAATTACTCAATAAACATTTTGCTGTACATATTTTATTTAACATTAAAAATTACTATCGTAAACTATTTAACAAAGTGCGTTATAGATAAGTATTATTATTTTAAGCTTATTTTGTTAGTGTGCCGTCAAATTTTGAAATTGTTAAAATGTATCGCTACAAAAAAGATTGAGAATCACTGCATTAGACCAAGGCTCAAAATTACGAGGTCCGTCACCAAAAGCCCTCGTGTTGCTGCATAGCGCGAACGCGTTAAAAATGTAACTCTCTCTCTTTAGTGATAATTTACTACCTTTTTCATGAAATGTGTGAGTAATTACACTGATATTTTCAATACTAACGCATGGTAATGAATGATTTCATATATAGCTTAATTTTATTTCCTTAACAATAATTTGCTTACGAATTAGCACTTTATCAAGAAATTTTTGAACATTATTTTAGATCGGTTGAAAACTCTTTGTTGTGCTTTTAACTTTTACTCTGAAAAGATGAAACTGATGGTATTCTAACTTACTGGAAAATTCTAAGGGATCATTCCATCTGAGAATCCCAGTAGCTGAGTGGTAGTGTATCGCTTTTTCACGCCACAGGTTCAAACCTCGGTCTGGGGAAGGTCGACTCAGCTTTTCATCCCTTCAATGGGTCGATAAATGAGTACCAAGCTTGCATAGGAACTAAACACCAGGGTTTTCGCGTCAGACTGACCACTTGACCGAAACATCTGATCATGCACCTCAGTACACAAGGTTACGAAAACTGAGATGGGCGCAGTAGGCCTTGGCCCTCTTGGATTGTGCTACTGAGTTTAATTTAGTTCATTCCATTCTGAATAACCATCTACCTCGGAGTTGACGTATTGGTTGAATAAACATAAAATAAACCCTTCCGTGTAAAATGTCAAGGGATCATCTCTTAAAATTCTGAAGGGAATGTCGGGAGGAAAACGTTTATTTCTTTATCTATTTTCCTGATTCGGATTGCTTACAAAGTGGGCAGAACCACAGCTTTGTTTGAACACAAGCCTCGAAGAAACCACTGACACAAATCTAAGAACGCTTTGTGGGGTGACAAGAAGGGGAAATTCTATACGGGCTTGTCAAGAATGACCATTCCGAAGGACAGTATCAAAGAATGCTTTTCTTCAGAACTGTAAGGGGAGAGTAGAGATTGCCCAAAGTGTGATTTCCTAAAGCTCTATATTAATTTTTAAAAATTGTTTTGAAGATTTGATTTTTGCGATGCCCAAAGGTACTGTCTCATTTTTAAGAGAAATGAAGCCTGGAAAGAAATTGCTTGCCAATTTTATTCTTATTTTGATGTAATGGAGCTTATGAAACCAGCTGCAATTTGTTAGTGTCACTTTTTTTTTCAAGGACTGAAATGTGTGTGTGTGTGGTACATTTTATTACATATGATTATATGAGAGACCTTTATTATAAGTTACTCATTTGTATTTCAAAACTTTAAATATAAACTTTTATCAAAAAACTTTGTAACATTTCAATGTTTAAGACATGGGGGGAAAAGACTTTAATAGATTGCAACTAGTTTCAAAAGAGGGTTTTGACAAGTACATGATGTTTAGAAAGCAATTGAGCAAGAGCTTCTTGGTTGAATTTTGAACCAAGCCCGTCTTTTAAGAGACTTTTCCTTCCGAATGAAATGTCGTAAAGGTTAATGAAGATTAGGTTGTGCAAGGTAACCTGGGAATAATGCATGCTTAACAAACATATTTATAACATATGAAGTTTTTAAGTAAAATATGTAATCAGTATATATGTATTTATAGATACGCACACAGTTGCATATATACAGAGTGTTGCCGAACTTAACCGACAAATTCAGAGTGGTGATCGTAGGCAGCATGAGGACGACAAATCAACTTAGAACATGGGGTCGCAAAATACGTTTAGTCGGAGTAATTCGCAAAAACGGTTATGAAAGGTGTGATGTCGAGTAGAATGAAAAGAGGCAATAAGAGGTAAATACATTTATTAGACATGAAGCATGTTTACAATACGAACAAGGCATCACAGCTCGAAGTCAGAAATGCAACGACAAGGGATTGTTTCAGAAATTTTTCGAAGTTGCTACCGCGTAGGTCATAGTACAGCCAACGCTGATGGACGAAGGATTGTCGGGTGTGTTCAAACAATTCCGGTTGTTGGCGAAGTCAACTGAAGTGACGATGATCCGTACCATGAGATCCTCCACTGCATCCACCGTCGTCTCATATACAAGAGATTTCATGTGGCCCCAAAAGAAGAAATCCAAGGAATTGAGGTTCGGGGAGAGTGGAAGCCAAGCAACAGGTCCTCCGTGTCCAATCCACTCCCCCCCCCCCAATAGAACGGACGACGTTGCGCAACGCAATCGGAAAATGTGTTGGTGCACCATCATGCATGAACCACACATTCTGGAGCCTAGTGGCCGGTACACCCACCCTGCAGCAACTCCTGGAAGCTCTGTAGGAAAACAAGATATTTTGCACCACTGAAACGTTCGATCAGTATATGTATATCCTCGCGTTTGTGTGATCACTTTCCTAGTCTGGCTTATCGTCCTCCTGACTGCTACTATTATCGTGATTTTCCCCAACTAAACGTGGTTTGCGACCACATGTTCTATGTTGATTTGTCATATATCTATGCTTTCTACTATTACTCCTCAGAATGTGTCGGTCAAATTTGACAACACTCTGTTTTTCGTTTTTTTTTTTTTTTTTAAAGAATTCTATAACAGTGACAGAATAGAGCAAACGCTATCAACTTGTTCACTAGGCTTGATAAATTGGGCATTAGCGCAGCACTCTGAAGCAACTTGAAGGCTATTTGAGATACACCTCATAATTTTGAGCTCCGGTCAAGTGTCGAGATAATACCTCACT
>BMAO01028398.1:95354-128599 GCA_019973975.1 Trichonephila clavata
AACTAGGAAACTGCATTTCATGAAAGGTTTCTGTAATATACTCCTGGGTATAAAAAGCTGCACTTTGAGCAATAATCCTATATGTTTAATTAGAACATTAATTTTTATTTTATATTAAAATATTTTTTGTATCTTTTATTGTTTTTAAAGAGCCGCAGCTGAGTTGTGATTTGAATTTTGATTTTAGCAAAGGTCTATCATGTGAAACTCTGCACGTGCTAATTATAACGTGAAACGGGTGGTATTGTGTACAAGTTAGGATAATACTAGTTAGCGACCCAATTTATGTGCCACAGTGGTTGTCAAGCTTTTTAAACTCACGTAATCCTTAGAACTATAAGGTATTTTCAGGACGCTCCATTCCACACACACACAAATACTATAAGAATGCAATAAAAAATGATATTTTGAAGTAGATCAACATGTTATAGGTACTTCATGTAAAGACAATTTTTAAAAAAAGTACTATATTTTTCATCAAATTTTACTGTTATTTTTCAATATAATTTATAATCACTAGTAATATTAATTTGTGATCTAAGTAATACTTACTCATGTGTTATATTCAGTAACTAGAATATGTGCTTGTTATACAAACTGTTAAAGTCTAAATCTATTGAAATCATCTGCAATCACATTTCATATTCTCTCTCACAGTGTTTCATTTTTTTTCTTATATTTTGTTCTTTTTTTTCCCGCAGATACATTCAAAAATGTTTTTCCATTTAAATGCATAGTTTTGAAGGGCATTAAAATGTTTAAACTGTGAAACAAATCCCATGTATTTTGCATGAATTTACATCCTAAAATTTAGGAGCTGTTCTTGCGTAAACTTAGATTTTAATGGAGAATCTGATGATCTATTAAAAGTTACTTCTCTTTCATTATAGGTATTATTTCCGCAAACGGAAAAAAGGTGCATTTTCCATTAGAAAACTATTTAGCTTTACAGGACATTGTGCTAACGAGTATAAAATCATTTCATTGAACTCCGGAATAGTAAGCAATAGAATATAATGTTAATAAATTCCAATTAATTATGCTAATCAATATTTAAATTTCATTCTAGATAAGGGCTTTGAAGATTTGACTTTCTTCTTAAATCCTAAAAATGATTTTACTTTTTAAAAGGATAGGGATACTAAGGATTTAAATAGATAAATATTTTTTTGCTAATAAAATTGAAATTTTGCTGATATTTCTAACTAAGCAGTAATAATCAAACAAAAAAGAAATTCATATTTTATTGAATTTTACTGTTTGAGGTAAAAACTACAGTATAATGACAAAAAAAAAAAACCTTTGTATGAGAAATAAAAATCCAGTTAGTTTTTATTTTTTACAAATTTAGAGAAATGCATGATTGGTCTGTTAAGTATATTAATTAAAATTTTTTTTCTCATTTTGCATTCTATCCACAAAATTATCATATTAATCATATTTTTATTGGATCTAGTCTATAACTAAATCTAAATCTAATGTTAGAATTTTTTGAAGATTGACTATGATCTCTGAAAAGATCTAAATCGTATTGATTAAAACGTTTATTTTTGTTTTGTAAAGAGAAAAGTGATTTCTAAAACATTCTTTTTTCACATTCAAAATTTCACTGTTAGTATAATTTTCAGCATTAGTAGTATTAATATATTTTTAAAATCCAATTCTGAGTTTTTGATATTTGTATGATATTTTTAAATATGCAATAACACTTTTTAGAAAATTGTGGGTTATGGAACACATAAATTTAAATATCTTTCCATAGAAAGTATGCAAATTTTGTTTTAGTTTTACATCGATATTCAGACTAAATAAATTGTAATTTTGTCTTTAATTGCAGTTGAAGTTGGTTGAATTACTGAAATATTGTTAAGATCAGCCAATTCTTTATTTAAGTCATTTGAAAATCTAAACAAAAATACCCAGAACTCGCAAAAGCGAATCATTTAGACACTCTCTTTGGGGGATGGGAGAGAAAAAACGGACATGGCTATGGTTTTTTATTTTATTATGTGCCAGCTGCAAAGGTCGTTGTTTGTCGGAAGGAGAATGCATACAGTGAGCGGATGGACCGGTCAGCTAAAGATCTTTATCAGAGAAAGAAAAGGGGTCCTATTAAAAATTTCACAGCGAGCAGCTTTTGCTTGAACAATAGAGAAGGGTCGTTTTATCCAAGGGGTCAAATTCTGCATAATACAACACAGTACTGGTTTGAGATGTTGGGAGGTTTCTTCCGCCAAAGGGGAAGGAAAGTGTTCATAGAGGCAACTAATTGCTTAACCCCTCTCCAACGGCTTTTCATAGTATTTTTAGCATTGACAACATGAATCCTTATCTGACAGAATGTAGCTGGATTTATAGTTTGTAAAATGCCTTACTTCGAAAGAGAGACAGGCAAAAATGAGAAAATATAAAACAGTAGGGTGTGGAAATGGCAAGGTCAAAATCAACGGTCAAGCAGTTTTAAAGAGAGCTCATCGATTGTGTGGGACAGAAAGACAAGCAAAACTGTTCTTTTTTTTACTCGTGTAAAAGGGATATTTACCATACAAGGGATTACTTTCTTCTTTTGTAATAACTATCAAAATTCAAATATCAGAATATTGAATAAACTTAAAGCATAATATAAGAGATTAAATCACGAAGGATTTTCATTTTGAATTCAAGCAAAATAATTAAAATTAAGAAAGAGCTCAAACAATTAAATTTTTCTTTTGTATGAAAATCATTAACTTTTCCTTTTGACACCACTTAAACAAATGAATATTGCTGTTGCATTTTTTAATAACAGCAATAATATTTTCTACCCATTTTTTGATGCACTCCTCAATAAAGTTATTTTCAAATAAACAAAAATTTCTAATTAAATTTATATTTTATTTAGATCAAAAACATCGTAAATTTAAAAAAAAACTTATTTGTAGCAAATCTAATGTCTACATACAGTAGAGCATATAAACATTTTTCAAGGGGGGAAGGGTCCATTGTAGAAAGTTCCCCAACTTGTATCATACCTCAAGACAAAACCAATTAATTCTTCTGATTTTGTTAACAAAAATAGTAAAAAATAAATTACTGAATTAATAGCTAGCATTAATTAATAAAATAAATTGTAATTACAAGTACTTAATTAAATTTTGCATTATATACATATAGGATTATCATCAACTGAAAAAAACTCAAGCGCTTTGGAGGGGTCACCCCCCCCCCCTTGTGTGCGCCATTGTGTACATATCTTTTCACTTTTTAGCAAAATTTTTGAAATTTATGGGAAAGGGAATACATAAACGATACATTTAAAAAAATAAAATTAAAGTATAAATTTGATTTTTTTTACGTGAAAATCTAATTTTTTTTCTGTCGAAAGGAGTAATTGAATTCTTTCTGAATATTTATACGATGTTGAAAAGAAAATATATAATACTTTTAAACTCGTTTTATAATTCAGTCTAAGAATTAGTGGCATGCACATACCTCTTTTGGGGGGGGGGGGTAAAAAAACACGTAGACCTAAGCGCGAAGGCATAAGCTAGATGGCGAAAATTAAAAACTTGTTGGTCTAAGGAGGGGTATTGAACTCTCAAACCCTCCCCTGTGTGTGTGTGTGTGTACGCCACTGCTAAGAATTAATTGTATAGTGAATACATTCTCTTATATTTGAAGTTAATGGGAATCCTAATAAGTTGGATTCAGATACACAAAAAATTGCTATACTTACACTATAAATCTATTTAACAAAATGAATGGATTTGTGTTTGATATATATATAAAAACAAACCATTGAATTGCACTTTAATTAAAATATTCTTTACAATCTGGATTGAAATTAAAGTTTTGTCTGAAATTATAAAGTCAAGATATCTATCTTCATTAATTAATATATTTCCTTTTTATTATAATCTTCATTTGAAAATGTTGAAGTAATGAAATTCAATAACATTTGCATTTAATTTTCTTGTTGATAATAAGTGTTCCAAAGTGGTAGTAAAAATTTTCTTTCTTTCTTTCTTGTAGTAAACTCTGACGGCAAGTTTTCCTCATTCTGAAGCACAATTATTCCTACATAAAAAATGCAATAATGAAGTAAATTTGACAATATCAATTAAATGACAATTACTGGATAGATATTGCAAATTTAAATTTTTATACAGCTTTCGCAGCCAGCAATACTCATAAAAATGAATTATTTTCAAACTATACATAGTTTATTAACTAAAAAATGAAATAAATTTTTTAAAATGTATTTAAATAATAAAAACTACAAAGACCCATTAATTTTAAAAATAAAATTTGAGAAAACATTTAGAACACGAACGTATATTTTTTTGCGGCAGTTTCTGAAGAAAAAAAAAATGAATATAGAATTTTTTAGAAATATTCCCAAATTTTATATTGGAAAGATAGCTGCATTTTTAAGAATAACATTAAAGCTACTTTTGTATTTGTATAAATACATTTTGAAAAAACGAATGCAAAGAATGATAGCATTTAATTTTGACTCTTATTTCTTTATTGTGAATGTGGTGTGGCAGTTAGGGAAGGATGTACCATCTTCCGTCATCCTCTTCCTCTTAAAAATGTGTAGAAATAGCATTTCCAATAATTAAATATCAAACAACAAATTTTAAATTAAAACAAATGTAAAAAATTGTTAATAACATTATTCAAGAAAGTAAGAGAGATATATATATTTACATCGCACTATAAAGCTGCCCGAACGCTATTGGTGAAGGTCCTCATTATTTTGAACTATGGTCACGTTTTGAGGAAGACACCTCACCCAACCACACCACACCAACGAGAGGAATTGGACCCCTCGACATATTTAACGTGCATCGGCCTCCTTTGCACGGCGGGTCTTCAGCGGTACCAGCCTCAAACTCATGATACGCCAGCTACGAGCGGGTGACCTTGACCATTAAGCTACCACGGTCTAGTGGTCAAGCTGCTCATAAAAACTGGCAGTGCATACATAATTCGATTCAAGGGAATTATAGAAAAAATAACAATTGTGAGAAGTTGAAAAGTTTTAATATTTTATCTAAAAAGTTTCAAAATTAAAAAAAAAAGAAGAAAAATTTGTAAATTATTTTTTATTGAAATAAATTTTGCAATCAAAATAAGCTTTTCGTTTTTTAAAAATTTTATTAGCATACCTGTGTAAATCAAATATTAATTTTTAACATTAAAATAATGAGTAGTCAAAAATAGTTTTTGAAGATATTAGAAATACTAACATAAAATATATATGTATATAGCATTTATAAAAAGTTTAATCGTTAAAATTTTCAAAATAACATTATATGAAAATCACAGTATAAGTAGAAAATAGTTTTATTGAAAAAAATAAAATGTAAAAACTTAAAAAAAAAATATATATATATAAATAGATTTATAGAAAGTAAACATAGTATGTAATAATAAATAAAGATAAGAGAGAAAAATTTTTAAAAATTAAGTTTATTTATATATTTAATACTATTTTAATAAATTTCAATAATATTTATTTCATGTTTAAATATAACGAGATCTCCTTACTTTTAAAAAAATACCAATTGTTTCAAAAGAAAATTAGAAATTTTATTTAAAAAAAAAGAATTATATGTGTAATGGAACTGTTTTTGAGCGCTTAATATAAAAACAAATTTCTTATATCTTAATCTTTTCAAATAAAATCAAAATATTGTTCAAAAACTAGTTGAAAATTTCTACCCTGAAATACAAATATTAAAAATTCATTTTTTTAATGTATTCTATTTAAAAGTTGTAATTGTATTTCGAACTCTTTTTTGTGGTGGAAGCCCACAATTTCTAACTCTTTTACTCTAACTTAGTGACGCAGTCAGACGTAAGAAGATCCAACAGACGGGCAACCACATTTGAATGATACTCGCGCTGCTTGGCGTTTTTGGCGTATTCTGAAGCTTGAAAAAGCCCTTGTTTCTGAAGACATCCATATATTCAATGCAATCTAATAATTAAATGTGTATAACTAATTATAAAAATACATAAAGTCGTATAATTACTTAAAAATGCATAATTTCTTTAAATAAATAATAAAGTTAATCAAAGTTCTAATAAAGTTAATCAAAATTCATCTATAACTATATTTAAAATCTTTAAAAAAGGCAACAATGCCGAAACTATAGCAGAAATTTCTTATAAAAAGCATTTAATGAAATGTTTATTTTTACAGAACAATAATAAATGTTGAAAAATATAGGTACAATTTTTTAATTGCTCCTAGTTTAAAACTATTTAAAGTGGTAACAAAATGTATTACAGAAATAAAAATATGATAAACACAATTTATAAAGTAGATAAGAGAGGGATTTCACAAACAAAATAGAAATGTGAAAAGTTATTCAATATGTAGTAAGATTGTTTAATTTTGAGAAAGGGAACTTTGAATGTAATTAAGATATAAATTTAGTTGAAAAATTGTAGATTTCTTTTGTGATATTGTGGCGTTTGTCAAACAGTTTTGAGTTTTTTTTAGCAGCAGAAAGTTGTAGCGATGCAATTAAAGATTTTATGCTTTTACAGAAATTATTCAATTTTTTTTTCTGTGTCAACCCATCGCTGGCGAATTTTAAATAAAAATCTGGAAAGGAATAAACATGCAATATCTGTGAAAAAAGTTTCCGATACACGATGGTCAGCAAGAGCAGATGCCGTACGAACTATAAGACTTGGTTATACACACATAGAAGAGGCCCGGGCTGAAATCCGTAATACAAATGAGGAGAAGATCACAATACTCTGGAGGCAACTTCTCTTTTGAAATAGATGGGGAAACATGAAACTTCCCTAATGACCGTGATTTGGGATACCATACTCCAGAGGGTGAGTGCTACTAGCAAAGCATTACAATCAATTGTGTGTGAGCTATTAAAAGGAACTAATCTACTGATATCTTTAGAAAATTATATACAAAATTTCAGGAATGAATTTGGAAAGGTAGAACAAGAAGCAACTGCTTTATCAGGGCTCTCATTTGAAAAGGAAGTAGGACAAGCTTGCAGGCAGCGAAAGAGAAAAATTATTTTCGGTGAATCTATAAAGAAGGTCATGAATTTGAAAATAGGGAAAATTTCTTGGTCAACTCTTTCTATGTCATATGTGATAGAACAAGCGCAGAACTATTCCGAAGAGCTGGAATATATGAAAATGTTATAGAACACTTTTTTTGTATTATTTGACGAGATGTTACCTGAAATTAAGAAGAAATCTGCACAAAAATTAAAGGATATTTACAAAGACGATATTGAAACGTTTAATTTTGACGATGAATTGTATCAGTTTTTGCTATTTTTAAAAGAAAACAAAGATACAATGAACACTCCAATAGAAATTTATTGAGTTGCAAAAGAAATGGTCTCGACTTTCCCTAATGTAGAAATACTTTTAAAAATATTTTTAACTATACCGATATCAAATGCATCAGGTGAGAGATCTTTTTCGGCTTTAAAGCACGTTAAAAATTATTTAAGAAGTAGTATGGGAGAAGACAAACTGAACAGCATGGCCATATTATATATAGAACAAGATGTTTTGGACCAAATGGATACTGCAAAAATAATCGATGAATTTGCCCAAGATAAATCAAGACGTAAAGTTGTATTGCAAAATTTTAAGCTTTTAAGTAAGATTTTTTTTAATTCTTTAAAATAAAGTTTAATTTTTTTTTAGCCGTTAATTTTTTTTAGCAATACATTTTGAGAATTTAAGGTCAGCAAATTTTTTCACTATTTAAGATTTTTGACTCTTCAGCCCAGGGGGCCCCAAACCTTTTACCGCCAGGGGCCTCCAACTAGCTTAATCCGCCTCTGCTCAAGCCACGAAGGTACTGTACTGGTGCGCTTATCCGGAAGGAAAGAACCCGCGACCTTTGGTTCCGTAAGCATGTAACATACCACTAGACCAAAATGATCACTTCAGTCTGGAGGCTGTTACTGGCTTTTCGATAATATCGCTACACACTCTCTCGCCAGTGAGTCGGTGGATAGGTGAAAGAACGATATAGTTGTTATGACAAGCGTGTGAGTTGTTGATTGGAGGAGTTGAGTCACGTGAGTTTGACGAGTTTTTTGGTTGCTCTTTTTTGCGGGTAGTTGGCACCACGACAGTTCAGAAGGTTACGCTGTTTCTTAGTTCTGCCAGGGTCACCAATAAAATGGCGCACTCATCCGGAATTACATAACCTGGTACCTTTTGTTCCGTAAGCACGTAACATACCACTATACCAAAATGATCGCTTCAATCCGGAGGCTGTTACTGGCTTATATAGATAATACCGCTACAATACTATACATTTACCATCATCCATAATTTCTACGGGATTCCCTTTGGCAAAGCAGTCAGTGTGATTAACTACTATACCGGATGGGTAGCTTTATCTGT
This sequence comes from Trichonephila clavata, assembly GCA_019973975.1. Lineage (NCBI taxonomy): Eukaryota > Metazoa > Arthropoda > Arachnida > Araneae > Nephilidae > Trichonephila > Trichonephila clavata. The sequence goes on from BMAO01028398.1 coordinate 103,755, forward strand.
CGGAAATATCATTGTTATCAATCAAATCACTATAATTTTGTTTTTAATTTATGTAGAAATTTGAAATTTTATTCCCGCTTATTTTGTCTAAACATTGATGTAAGGATAGTTAATATTTGGGGTAATATGGTAAAAAAAGGTAATATAATATGAAATCATCTCAAAACTTCTTTATATTAATAACAACTAACTAGCCACAAGTCTCCAATTTATACAGTGTCATCACTGTACGGAACTGAACTGAAACAACTAAACTCTTACCGTTTAGCATGTAAACATTGCAAATTTCCCGCCGTCTGTGAAAGCGCGGAAAGTACAAGAGCGTTGATGCAATTTTTTAAATATATTTTTTATTCTATTTTAATGTGATTATGAGGAAAAGTTAATTTTATAAATATATAATATAAATGAATTACAAAAACCATGGAAGAAGTAGATTCTGACTCTCAACAAAAACTAAGATCAACCGCGAAAACTTCTAGTGTGGATCGTTCCGAAAGCTGTCAAGAACTTGATTCACTTGAGAATGATAAATTATATATCCAAAATTCTCATCGGAAGAAAGCAGGCAAGAAAAGATTTAAAAGAATCAAAAAAGTATTTTCGGAGTCTGATGAGGAGTCATGTACTGTGCGTAATAATTGTGTAAAATCAGATAATGCATTAAAACTTTTCCCTATATTCACATTATCAAATTCTCGATTGGGACATAAACAGTCCTTAAAAAGAGAGCCTAATTTTTCAGATCCTGAAAAAATATGTCAACAAACAAAATTGAATAAGAAAAGAAAAACTAAAATTGGCAAAGCAGTTTCATTTCAAGAAGCGTCTGTTTCTGATATAACGATAAATTCAGATTCAAATAGATATTCTGAAGTTTTTGATTCTGAAGCTATTAAACCGTTAAATGCAGAAATTTTAAATGATGTAATATTAGATATTGATGGACATTTAAAACAAGATGCAAATCCTGTAAATGATATAAAAATAATGAAAAAGAAATTAACATCTGAAGAATATGATATATTACTCAGTGCCGATTCCGAAGAGAATACAATCAAGCCTACTAGGAAGAAGAGGAAGAAAAATATCAAGAATAAAGTATTTGACTCTACTAAGTTTAAATTTGATGATAAAGCAATTTCTGAAGATGTTATTACAGAAGTTGAATTTAATTTAAAGCTTACAAAGAATAATTCACATGAAGAAATTATTGAAATGAAATCTGAAAGAGATCAGAAGCTTTTTCCTATATTCAATAAAATTAAGAAAAATGACATTGAAGAGCTGACTGAATGCCAATCAACTGAAGAAAATTCTGACACAATATTAAAGTTTATACCGACTTCAGAATCAAACTGTTCATCAATTGAGCTAGTCAGTTCAGTAACAGAAAATTCATTACCCATTGTGGAAAAATATATAGAACAATCAGTGCCTAATACTCTTGCATCGGGTCCTTCTACACCATTGGAATCTTCACAGAAAACTAGTTCGTCATCTGATCCAATCATTTTACTTCAAGAAAATTTGCTTTCTTCAGAGAAGGATTTAGAAAAGGTAGTCCCACAAAAATGTATACTGGATTGTCCATTATCTTTAAAACCTCCATCATATGGGCAATCACCAGAGATGGAATCCACATCAAATGGAAAAGTCAATTTAACAGAAGATGCATCTCAATCTTCCGATACAGTATTAAGAAGTATTTCTAATACTTCGAAGCAAATTTCTTCCCCAACAAAATCAATACAGTCATTGAAACTGAAAAATTGCTCTTCTTCCGAAGTAATAGATTTTGCAAAAGGAAATTCTTTACCTTTACAACAGCTAGTGTCAGAAGAACTTGTAATGAATTCTACTTCACCACTAAAAGTTATTTCTCCTGTATCTCTATCAAATGTGACTGATTGCTCATTAAGTGAGCAAATGAATTTAGTTGAAGAAAATGCATTTCCGTCTATACATAATGATTCAAAAGGATTAAATTCTGATATTCATGTACTGGATTCTCTCGTATCATCAAAATCTGTGCAGAAAGATTGTTCTTTAATTGAACCAATCAATTGCCCAAAAGAAGATTTATCATTGTTTTCACAGAATGATTCAAAAAGGTTAATTTTAGAAGAATCTGAAAAGGCATTGTTTGCTTCAGAAAAATGTACATCAACTGCATTGAACGTTTTAGAAGAATCTGAAAAGAAATGGTTTGTTTCAGAAAAATCTACTCTTACTGCATCTGACAGAACCCAAAGGAAACGAAAAGCAAAAACAAATAGAGCATCTGCTGAAACCTCAACCAATACGAGAGTTACACGTTCTCAAAGCATAAAAGATAATTGTAGTTTAAATCAAATACCCACCCCATTGTCAACAGTTAGTCCTACGATAAAGCCTGACACTACAGAATTGACTATAAATAAAACTAAGAAGAAAATGAAAGAGAAGAAATCGAAACCAGATGTTTTAAGATTATTGGGTCAAAGTAAGGGGCATTTTAAGAGCAAAAATAAACTTAATTCAAGAAAAAGGAATCCAACTAAGGTTTTTCCTATTTTTTTTAAAACTGAGACACCTACAAAGAAAAATAAAAGTATGCAAATAAATACATCTGTACAAAAACTTCCTGTGAGTAAAAGAAATAATGATTATTTAAAGGATCCTGGTGAAAATAAAGTGAAAAAAGCTCGAAGTGCTAATACATTTAAAATTCAGTCTAAAAGTGTTAAAGATACAAAGAAAAGGAAAAAAACTACCAAAACTTCAGGAGACAAAGAATCTTCGAATATAACAGAAATGTCCCCAGCATCTGATGATTCTATTACAGAAATTAAAGTTATTGATAGTTTAAAAAATAGATCTATTGTAAATAATAATCCAGTAGGTGCTCATAACTCAAAGGAAGTAAATAAAGCTGAAAATTTTAAGAAAGAAAGTGTAGCAGTTGTAAATAAACACAAAAGCAATTTTGTTGTATTTAAAAAGGTAGAAACATTATTTCCATTCCCATCATACAGTCGTAGTCACTCTAAATGGGAACCAGACTATCTCATTTCCAACTATCAAGTAGCAGAAGATGATTTATCAGATGAAGTAAATATTCCTGAATGGAATAAAATAGCTGGTTTAACTGAAATAAAAAAGATTGATAATTTAAATATGAAAAATCTCACTAAGAATATATCTCACAGTGATTCAGAAATGCAGCTTGTTGATGAAATCGATGATGCCTTGTGGACAGATATATCTAATGATTACAATCTTAAAGAAGGAATTAGTGAATCCACAATTAGTGATTTAAATTCTTGGCTTTTACAGTGGAAATCGAGATTTACTAAAAGAAATAAAATTAAACACAATGAGAGTGATGACAGTTGTGATAGTTTTTCTGCTGACAGTAATGATTCTTTTTCAGATGATTTGGTGAATAGTGTTATCATTGTGGGACCTCCTGGTTGTGGTAAAACAAGTTTGGTATTTTCTTTAGCTAATGATCATGGATTCAAAGTTTTGGAAGTGAATGCTTCTTCTTGTCGAAGTGGACGCAACGTTAACCATCAACTCAAAGAAGCCCTTGAATCTTATCATGTTGAGAATGCAAAAACTGGTAATATGAATTTGGATAAAAATGAACCCAGTGAAAATACTTATGATGCAATTAAAAGCAAAGAAAGGAAAAATTGTAATAAAAAAAGTATAACTGACTTTTTACAAAGGGATAATAATGATGAAAATAAAAATATTAAAAACCAGCCCAATGTCAAAAATTACTTTCAGGTAAAATCAGCATCTTCAGCTGAACCACCTAAAACTCAAAAGAACAAAAAATCTTATGAAAAATTTGATAACCCTTTAACTGCACTTACTGATACAAATCTAAAAGGTGCTTCATGTTCTATATCTATGCAAACAATAATTTTGTTTGATGATATTGATGTTGTGTTTCAAGAAGATGAAGGATTGTGGAGTACGATTCGAAATTTCTTAAGAATATCTAAAAAACCGGTAATATTTACTGTCAGCCGAAATTTAGCTATTGTAAAAGCAAATTTAGATACAGATATCAAAGTTTTGAATTTAAAGCCTATGGTTCAAGATTTAGCAGTTGAAAAGCTAAATTATCAATATGAAAAAAATAATAGAAAAAATACTAATATGAATATGCAATTATTAGTAAATAATTGCAATGATGTAAGGAGAAGTTTATTGCACGGCCAGTTTTGGTCTCAACCATATACTCTTGTTGAATCAAATAAAGAACTGTTGAATGCAAATACCTTTTTATTAGGTTCGTTAAATTTTACTGCTGTTGATTTCATTTCATTCCTTTTTGAGAATTATACAATGGATTTTTTAAATATTCTATCTGATTATCATAGAATGGGGTATGATGTACTCCACAGCAATTTTTTCACAATATTAAATGTTATATTTGAATCTGAAATCACAAGATCTTGGCAGGCAGTTGTCAAAAAATATAAAGATCCTGAATTAGGTACTAAGTCAGAATCAGATAATAGCGATCAAACAGATTTATGGAAAGAAGCTTGCAAAGTATTTGAATCTAAGAAATCTACTTTTCAAAAAGGCAGCTCTTCTAATGATTTGTTTGAATTTTCACATATTTTAGAGGATTTTTCATTCATTGATATGCTTAAAGGAGGCTTTAACAAAAATGTGAAGTGGATGTCTTTACCTGAAAGAATTAAAAAATGGACCCTTGGGTTACCAGTGTGTAGTGAGGATAATAACTTATATTATGATGACATTATTTTGGAGATATCTTCTTTAATACAAGTATTAGGACTTCAAATTGCCCAAAATAAATATTCCTGCAAAAATGACTCAAAACAGAATAAAAAAGAAACTTTGGTTCTTGAACATCCCATTATGAACTTTGATACTGTAAATGAGTGTAAAGTTGAAATGCAGATGCAAAGTATAGCCCCAGCATTTTCAGCAAGTTATCTATTAAACAAAACTGCTTTTAATTTAGATTACTTAAGTACTTTAAAAACAATATGTCACGAAGAATCTCTTAAACAAGCTAAAAGTGGTAAAAGAAGTAATCGATTTCTTCATTATTTTGACTCTATATCCTTATTTATTGATAAACATCAAATTAAACAACTTTTGGATTAAAATAGTTATTGAACTATTATAATTCACACACATAAATTAAATTTTGCCGAAAATTTTGTGACATTTGTTATTAATCTGCACAATTACTTAAGTAATTTTTTATTTTTATTATCATTTCTAAAATGAATGGAATTGTGATTTTAAAGATTTAAAAAAAAAATGAAATTTTATAGAATTAATAGTAGCAGGATTAAAAATTCAATATTAATATACATCAACAATTATTTGATCATTTAAATTATCTTAGATTATAATTGACTGATTTTTTTAATGTCATGTCATATTTGTTTTAATGTATCAGGTGCAGTGACATACGAAAGGGGGTTAACCACATCTCATAGACTAACTAATTTTTACCTTAAAGATTGTGCCATGGTGCTTTTGTCTACATATTTTTTAAAATATAACCTCTCCCTTCATAAAAGTAGTCTATATGTGTTACTGACCAGATATATTTATTTTATTTATGCATGTGTATGTAAATAAGTTGTTCTCTTTGTATATGTTGCCATAAAATTTTATTATATATAATTTTTTTTTTCATTTTAAAAATTACAAAATTTATAAATATTTTCAATTATACTACTTTGGAATATTAATTTTAGAATGTTTGGTGTAAAGTTGAAAATTGCATGTTGATACTTTAAAAAAAAGCAATTTATCACTTACATTCATAAAATAATTTTATTGAATTGTACATGATTTCTTCTATTTTGAATTATAGAAACAACACTTTTACAGGTTAAATTTTTATGTTAGACAGGCAATGATAAATTTTAACTACAATGGAATATTTTTATGAATTGAAATTATTTGCTTGAAGTTTAACATGAAAGCAAATTATGATCTTTTCTATTATTTTAAACATTGTGAATGTGTGTTAGAATGTTGATTTTCTATTGATTTAAACATTGTGATTGTGTGTTTTGATAATTATGTAAATATTAATTTAACTATAAATTATTATTTTAGTATTAAATGGAATTAGGAAATATTTTAATATATTTTTAGAGAGAGATTATATATACTATAAAATTTGTTTTCAAAAATTTAATGTATTTTGTATAAAATAATGAATAGTTTACATCGTATTATCTCTAATACATGTCTGTTTAATATTATTTAAACATGATAGAGAAAATTCTTATTTTGTTTTGATTTTAAATCAATAGCTTAACCCTTTCGCAGCAGGTGTGTCATATATGCACAAGTCTCAAACCCCCTTATTGGATGGTAGGCTGTTCAATGCATTTTTCTGTGGGAACGATTAATCCTGTAGAACAGTGGTTTTTAAACTGTGATCCGCAGAACCCTGGGGTCCACAAAAAATTTTCATTAATGTTAAGAATTCCCTATTTTACAGACCTGATGGGAAAGTTGAAAGATGTGCCATCTGTGACTAAATCACTAAACTGCCTCCAATGAAAAAGCCCAACAATGTATTTAGATCAAAAATATAGTTTTGATGGTGAGATAGCAATATCATTTGCAATCGATAAATTGGAAAGCTGTTCTGAAAGCAATATTGTGTTTCTTATTGATTCTCAAGCTGTCAGTTTGTCTCTAATAAACTCGAGATATAATAAAAACACTAGTTCATTCCTGTAGAATGAAGTTAATCGAACTTAGGAAGTCTAGAGAAAGTATTGTCCTCCAGTGGATTCCCAGCTTCTGTATCATATCTGGAAATGAGAAAGCAGATATAGGCTTGCTAAAGGTGGGATCTCTTTTGTCCTAACCTGACTCTCCTTTGCCTCTGCGTAACAGGAAAAGAATAATTTCCAGTAAACTGAAAATTAATAGAGCCTCCCTGTATGGTGATGCAACTGCAGATAAAAAGTGGAATATTTTGCTTAATAAAAGTGGTAGTCACCAGTTCCCTGCCTCAATCTGTTGGAGTTGCATGCTTTCTTTTTCTTACTGGACATGATTATTTGCAGAGGCATTTACATTTCATTGGAATAAAGGATTCGGCTTGTTGCCCTCTGTGCCACCAAAGTGAAATGGATGGTGACTACCTCAGACTCTGCCCTATTGTTTTAAAGATTTTTGTAGGCAACTCTACGAAGGTAAATTTTAATTCTTTTCATGCTTCATTATTTTTTGGGGATGCTTGTCGACTAATGGCAGAGTTGCCAAAGATGGGCATTGGATAAAAAATATTGATTCAGTTTTGCAGGCCAATACAATAACGATTGCACCCAGGGAAAGGTGCTCAAAATCTTGGGGGTCCGCGATTTCAGGCAAGATTTATAAAGGGGGGCTGTGGCAACCAAAAGTTTAAAAACCAATGCTGTAGAACAAGTATGAAACGCGATTCATCAGTGCATCATCTGGCTGCTGGTGACATTTGGAGTGGATGCATATGTGACACATCAGTCTGTAAAATGTTTTTTGTTGATCAATAAGTTGTTGCAAAAAGGTTAAGGACTGAAAAACTTTTTAGATGCATAAATATTTAGAAGTAAAATATTTTAACTAGCATAATAACAAAATGTGCTCTGGATTATTAAATTAAGAGTAATCATGTTTCATGCTTAATATAAATGTAATATTTATAATTAAATACTAATTTTAATAAGTTAATTTATTAGAATGTAGATGTTATTTAGATTCATGATAAAAAAAATTTTTAAACACAGGAGAGAAAGAAATTTTGCAATAAAATGGCTCTTTTTGTTTTGACAACATAGATTTCAGAGAAAGGGAAGGTGCATTTCCACAACTTTAAAAAAAAAAAAAAGGTGTTTTTCATCATGCCTGAATAAAACTTTGTTATAAACAAGTCCCATACATGCTTTTAAAGTTTTGTTGCTAGTATACAAAATAAGTGTGGTGAAATTTTATTCTTCTGAGCTCTTTGTAATCATATTTATTGAAAATATAATGTTTGTGGTAAAATATGTTGAGGGAAGCATTTAATTTTTATAATGAATTTTTATTTTTAATAATTAGAAAAATATTAAGGACCAACCTTTTTGGATTTAATATTTAAAAAATTGTACCATTTATTCAAATTGCTTGTAAATAAAAGTCGTATCCAGAAACACTAAGAACTGTTCTACCTCAACCGCAGCAGTAGTATCAGAGTTCAACCCTTGAGCACACATGTCTGGTTGATAGTCAGTCCAGTGATGCCATTACAGCCAGATTGTGTTGTTTTTACAACTGTTAGTGGACGTTCAAAATATTTCCGCCAACTGTCAAGTGTGTTCTTTAATCCATTTTTTGAACACAAGGAATGTTAAGCCAGTTGAAATTCATCATGAACTTGTAGAGGTTGGTGAAAATGTGATGGAATGGTGAGAAAGTGGATTATACAATTCAATGATGAGCCCATCAGTGTTCAATGTGAAGCACAGAGTGGGTGGCCTTCTGTTGCCAATAAGGGTTTAGTTGAAAAAGTGAATGAGAAAATTCGTGAAAACGTATGGTTCACAATAAGATTGCTTTATGATGAATTTCCACAAAGAGTTCAACTATGGCCTTATCACTGGCAGCATCTTTCTTTAAAGAGGATATAGACAAGCTGGGTCGATATGAAAAAAAATCTGTACAATAGTGGTAACTATGTAGAAAAATAGTTTCCAACATGCTCTTTCATGTAAAAATAAATTTTATTTTGAAGGAAAAAAAATTTATATGGGTGTTGCTGAAACGGTACTTAGTTTCCAGACGCGACTTGTATGTTTTTATTTTATTCTTCCTCTACAGTTCTTGCAAGTGTCTGAAACACTTTTTGTTGTAATTATAATTAAAAAAAAATAGTAAAGAATTTAGTGTTAAATATACACAATACATGGGGTTTCTACTAGACTTACATAATGGAAGGGTCAGAATTTTAATTATGCTCAAGAAATGAAGATGGTCTTGGACGGGTACCTTATTCTGAGTGAGTGTTTATTAGTGTTGATCTAGAAAGCAACACAAGAGCAATTGGTGATGAACCTTGCAATTTTGGACTTTGGTCAAGTGTTGAGGATGGACCCCCCCCCCCCCCCCCCATCCTTCTCTCCAAACTACCACACCAGTGAGAATATATTGAGCCTCAACAGATTTAATGTGCATCAGCTCTTCAACATGATAGATCTTCAGGGCTTGAACCTGTAACTCAACAATGCAAGCCATAAGTATGTGCCCATTACTGCTTAACGACCACAGCCACTTTGTTATACAGAGGGCTTACCTAAAATTTAAAATTGTAGTTTGAAATAACAGGTGATATATATATTAAAATATTCAGTAATCATAATAAATATTTTATGTATTTGTCTAAAATTTGTTTATTTACGTTGGAGAAAACTTAACAGTCTTTTTTGAACATATTTCAAATTTTTTTTTTCTTTTATAAAAAAAATATTGCATTACAGCTACTAGTGACAATTGCATGAACATGAAAACTGCTTTAATCTTTTTGTAACTAATGGGCTTGGTAACTATAAGCAAATGGGTAAAGTAACGTCTTTCTAGAATGAACACTGGACTTACACTTCAGTAGAATGAACTGTTGATACCATTTTTAATTTTTATATACATATTTGAAATTGATCATACAAAAATTATGTGATGTTGACATTTGTTATTTGTGTAATTTTTCCATGGAAAAAATAAACTTTATTTTGTATGTATTTGTATATTTTTTTCAGATAACAATTAGTCTCAAATAGCCCTTTTAAAACCATTACTCATATGAAATGTTAATTATCAAACAAGGGGAGGGCACGACTTAGGAAATTCATTTGGGGATGAGACTGTGTAATAGTAATACTCTTTTAGGATGTTCAGCCCTCTATGTAATTGCGCCAAGTGGACTGTCGATTCAGAAAAAATAGCCTTCGAAATTCATACTTAGGTTTTATAAAATTAAGTTACTATCAGCTTCAGCGATACGGTAGCATAGGTAGTAACCTATCTGTGTACCACACAATCATTTTTTTCCCAATTAAATAAATTTACTTAAAAAAAGCATTAAATTATATTTTATATAGTTAATTTGTATTTTAAAAAGTAAAATAATTACTAAAATTATATATTTTATTATACTAATTATTTTATAATTATATAAAATATTTATAATAAGCCTTTATTTAATTGTAAAAATAATTCAATGAATTGGGGGGAGAAAGTTGATTGGATGACTCAAACCCTATCCAACTGTGTGGCAAGGTATGTTACCACCTACGCTACTGCATCACTGATGTTAATTGGGCCGCAACATGAAGATAATTGGGGGGGGGGGTACAGTAAGTCCAAAGCAACATTGGATTAAAATATTAAAGCTCATCTTTTTGGCTTTTATTTTAATTTTATACTAAACTTTCTATCAAGCACACACAAAAAATTTTATTCATTTTTTTTATTGGATATTTCATTTCATCCATGACCAAACTCTTTGTTTGCATCCTATTGTCAAAAAAAGGATATTGATAGATTTGATTGGTAAGAATTTCCTGTTCAAACTTTAGTGCATTATACCTAAATAATTGAATTTCTTTGAGCAGAAAGCCATGAGTGGGACAGTCAGAAAAGGCCACATGCGGCCCGCAAGTTGAGTATCACTGCCCTGAAGGAATGCTACCATTAAACAAAATGAATTTCCTTAATTTTGCCCTTCCCTTGTAAGTAAATGTGATTTTAATTTACTTCATGGAATATTATAGTACTTTTGTGTAAGTTTATGAAAATGTGTATTAGAAAATCTCATTAAATGATTTAATTTTTTTATTAAATCGCTATAGATATTTTTTACAATAAAATACAAAATAAAGCTAGATTACATTTTCTCACAAAAATATATAAAATATAAAGAAAAAAGCTGGCTGGGTGGCATAGTTAGCATTGTATGCCAAAGTTTGCGGGTTCGACCCCAGTTCAAGTGGGTACATTATCAAGATGCAAAAAATCAACAGTGTCCATTTCGTATGATTATGCAACATGTTAAAGTTTCCTAGAGTGCCTGTTTGGCTTGGGTGCTTCTGACAAAATTAAATTCCTAGTACAATTTTGCATTGTCAGAGCTCAGGTGATTTTCCAGTGTGAAGGAAACTGAATGTTAACATTACATTGTGACAGTTGGTCTCCACCTATATGGTGCCACACTAATAAGTGATACCAACTCCCATGGAATTTTCCAGGTCTGCAATGGTTAACTACCAATCTGCATTCCCCATTTGAAAGAAAAAGTTATTTTGTTATACTTATGCATGGTTTCAAATTAAGTACTTCAATGCATTTAATTTTTAATCAATGTTTTAAAATTCTCAAAAATGAACAACATTTCTAACATTAAAAAATTCATTTATGAACTTTGGAAAGCAAGTACATATTTAACCCAAACAAAATCAAATTGAAGTTTTTGGTGAATATCAGATTTGAGAAGAAGATTCAAAGTTAACATTTTTATAACAAGACACAGTAATTAAAATCAGAAAGTGTTAATATATTATTATTTTCTCTTTTTTTAATAATATAAAATATAGAGTAGAATTTTGAACAACATATGATACACATTCAGATTCACTATACAAATTTTTAATAACTGTAAATAAGTTATATTTTTTGTATTTTACTTGTAACAAAAAAAAATCCAATATGCAAGTAAACATATATTAAATTTTATAATGCTTCAAATATTTTGTTTTGGTGAAACAAATTCAAGTCATTTCATTTTCCCAACTTAGTGATATATAATCAACTCCACCATCAGCATCCCATGAAGCTAAAGCTACTGTTTTTTTAACTTGGTGTCCCAGTCTTCCATATACAATCAGATCATAACCTTGAAATCTCTGTCCATGAGTCAAACAGACTATAATAAATAATGCATGATATTTCAAAGGATCACCTAGAACAAGAGCAATCATATTTGAAACAAAACTTTTTAAATAATAAAATTCATACTATTAAAAGTTATAGAAGGAAAAAAAACTTACATCTAAATTAATCAAGATACTTATTTGTGAGGAAGTTTATAACAATTTATGTATAAAAAATAATCAATAAAAAAAAACATTCTTAATAAACAATAAAATTTTCCCCATATTTTTATGAAAATATTTATTAGCAAATTTACTATCCACTAGAAGTGTAGTGTGAAAAAAAAAGATTTATTAAGAAAAAAGTTGTTAATTTGTTTTAATCAATCTAACAATTATATATAAGAATCTGACATTCTAATCAATGGCTAAACTTAAAATAATATGAACTTTTTTCAGTCTTTGATATGTTAAGACATAAGGAAGAAAAAGAAATTAATAAAGGGGAATAAAAAATTTCTTTGCTTAAGACAAAAAGAGTTACTCTCAAAATTTTAATCCCAATTGACATAAGAGAGGAATGGTATTTCTTTTTTTAAGATAACATTTCCATTAATACATATCTCAATTGACATTTTCTATTTAATACACACAGTATTTATACTAAATACATTTCCAATGTTTAATATGTATTTCAAGAAGTGATAAAGACTTAACAGTTTTCTCTCTTTCTTATAAAACAATAATTAAAGTTTGATAATTTAAGAACTAGCCAGTTTAAAGGGAGATTATGTACTCTAATATGAAAACACCACTAAAAGATATACACAAAGTGAAAGTTTCATTTCATTATTTCAAATAAATTTTAATTAGGGAAAAAAGAAATGAAAGTGTTAACTTATTCCTTTGCTCACAAGGAATTACAACAAAAATTTCTAAATTTTAAAGGTCTTAATAAAGGCACGCTATAACAGAGTCAAAAAGCAAGATTACATTTCTCCAACTTTGCTTTACTTTGTTCTTTATGCTTTGAATAAAAGAAATGTGTCTGCATCATTTTCTATATATTTAGCACAATGCATTGTTACTAAGATATGGAACTAATTGTATTAAAAAACAATTATAAATTCTCTTAAAATATAAATTATTATTTTATAGATTATTATAATGCCTAAGTAGTAGTCAATTTAGCATTTCCATTGTGATTGCTATTATTGGATACATTCTCATAAAATATAACATTATGAAGGCTTAGCATTTTTGTGCCAATAATGCTTTTATGAAAGCTAATATATAGTGATGTGATGCTAGAAATTATACTATTTCATGAAGCAGTGATGAAATTTCTCCAAGATAAGATAAATTCGATGAATGTACTTGCAATCGATAAAACAATAAAAATATTACATTTCATATATTAATTAAAATAGATTTTTGTTTCTTTAACTTAAAAATTTAAGAATATTTGCGATTATGTAAATTTTTGAACAGATAAATTAGCTTTGGTATAATCTTTTTTTCTTAATTTAAACTGTTGAAGAATCTCATGAAAAATTCAATTTGACAATTTTATGCAAAACTCATTTTTTATGAAAAAAATGGCAATACACAAATGTATTTGATATACTTCCAATATTTGGTTTTGTTTTCTTTCAATGCTACTTATTTTTCATATTTTGTTTCCTTTCAATTCTTTTCTGTTTTCATTAGGATTCTTATATGTTTTTGGAGTTGCCTTAATTTTATAATGTCAATAAATGTATCGATATGTTAAAATTATTACGTCAAAGAAAAAATTTGTACTTATAACTATATATATGAAAAGATAACACATCATATGCAGTTTAATTAAATAAAATAAGAATGTACTAAAAGATGAAAAGTAACCTTCATAAACAAGAAAATCTCCACCAAATTTGACACCAGCAGTAATGTAGTAGTTCTTTTCCCAAAGGTCTTTGTAAACTGCATAACGTAACTTTTCCTTTTCAGATGAAGGGAAATTCAAATTGACTGATGTTGTCTCTTGTTTGCACAAACTTTCTACAAGTTTTTTAAAAATAAATAGATAAAATTTGAATTATAGTTAATATAAAAGAAATAAGACAATTACTTAATACCTATTTAGATCTATTATAATGCAATTTGAATAAAAAAGAAAGTTCAATTTCAAAATTTTAAGATATTAGTAATTTATGATAATATTTATTAAAACTTTATAAAGCCACAGTGGAAAAAACGTCATTAGATACTTTTAAAGAAACAAGTAATATCACTGTAATTGAAAAATAATCCTCAAATAATGATCTTTTGATGAAGAATCAGCAATAAAATACAATTTAATGCTATTATCAATTTAAGGATACACTAATTCTGTCGGGTATTGGAACTTCTCATATTTGTTTTGTTTATTTTATTTTTACAGTTTAAAATAAAATGCTTTATACTGGGTATTTTTTTTAAAATTTTGGGATTGATTAATTACATTTTATTTATCTGTCACATTGAAATTATATTCAAAAACAAAACCACATTTTAGAAAACAAAATACATCAAATAAGTAATAAAAACTTCATTTAAAAGTTTGAAAATCAAATTTTGATGTTCAGATTCCTATTCCTAGAAATGCAAAATTTAGTTTCATTTTTATAAAAGAAATACATCAAATGCAGCACCAATTTAAGCTCGTTTCGGGCCCTACGTGCAGATGATTTACAGACCCACTTGGCATTGGTGGATCGAAATTCATAACCAGTTGGATATTATACTTAGCCCGGGTGCCCAATGGATAAACCGGCACTGATCAAATGATAAAATTAGCATTTGTGATGGATCCATATATTAGAAACTGCTATTTTCTTTAAAACTAATTTCAAGTAAAAGGATCTATTTAATGTCTGTATTTGACAGTACCTCTTGTGTGGCTAAAAATTAACAGGTAATAGAAATAGAGGCAATTTATACATTAGAATAACTATGAATTTTTCAGGATATACTTTCCCTACAGAAACAATTTCTTTAGTGCCTTTCAAATATCTTTAAAAGTTGTCAAATTTGATTTCCATAATACATTTTTTGTTCCACAGTGAAAAATTAATTTTGTATCATAATAATGGCAATCAGTTTCATTTATGACAGTAAATCTGTCAACATTTCTTTCAGTATCAACATAACTTAGTAGGCTTATTAACCAATATCTATCAACAAAAATTATGAAGGCAAAAATAAAACAAACTTATTCTGATATTCTAAATAAGAAATAAAGGTATTTTTGTGTTAGCATCACCACAGCAAAATTTGCACCATGCAAACTGTGCAATGATACCAGAACAATAAAACGATTTACCAAGTTTTATTTAAATAAAAATCAATTGGTCAGAT
Organism: Trichonephila clavata; assembly: GCA_019973975.1. Lineage (NCBI taxonomy): Eukaryota > Metazoa > Arthropoda > Arachnida > Araneae > Nephilidae > Trichonephila > Trichonephila clavata. Next base: position 119,033 of record BMAO01028398.1, read on the forward strand.
TTTGGTGGAAAATGGCAGGATTCACATGGCTTAAATTTTACAGCAGTGGCTCTAATACGTAAATACCAAAATATCATGCAGCATTAAATATTAATCAAAATACAATTTTACTTTGTTTAATTTCATATTAATTACAATGTTCAGGTAAATTACCTATAAATTTCTAATTAATATAATTTTCTAACCTATAAATAAGCATTTTTTACCTATAAATTTCTAATGAATATAATATTCTGTTTTATTTTTTACAATAAAATCAAAGGTTAAAGCTTATGTACCTAAACAGAATTCTGTACAAGTATTATTAAATTTAGTTATAATAGTTCAAGCATATATTTAGAGGAAAAGTATTGAAAGGTTACACATCATTATTCTCTTATCAAATTAAAATATAAAAAAAATAATATGAAGCTTACCTGTGAAAAATTGTACCATGCAAAATTCTTTGTTAACATCAGTTACTTTGGCAAGTTCTGCTGCAATTATTGCATCTTTATCAATGTTTATAAGATCTGAACCACAGGTTTTTGATCCAGTTTCCACAGAGTCTTTTGAAGCCAATCCTTCACTTTTATCAATGTTTATAAAGCCAGAATCTTGAGCTTGTGAACTACTTTCACTGTCACATTTTTCATTTCCTAATAAGTTTTTCGAGGCCAATCTTTCAAGACTTTCCCTACATTCTACAGATGAGTTAGAATTATCTTTCCCAGAGCTGTTTTCTTCAGGAAAAGATGTTTTAAGTTCAGATGAATTTTCTGTTGAAACATTAGACACTTCTGATAATTTGGGGGTCTTTTTGCTTTTTTCAAGGTTTTGTAAGTATTTTCTTTTCTTCCCTTCATAAATCTGGTCAGCCTTTTCTAGTATTTGCTGTTTTCGATTTTCTTTTAGTACTGAAACCTAAAATATAAGTTCATATAAGAAAACAATTAAAATAATAATAATGTTTCTTTTTTCTGTATAAAATTTAAGATTATTATATGAAATTTAAGAATAATCATGGTATTCAAAATACTAGTTCTTTTATAACTTAAAAAAAAAAATCATAACTTCATACAATTTTTTTTTATTTTTATGATTCCTCCTTTGAAGCTATATTGTAATGATGTTTGTATATGAAATATACTTTTATTGTTGATATAATTATCAAAGTTTGAAATGGGTCCTATTCAGGGTTTCTACTAATCATCTTGGGGGAAATATTCTAAGCGGTTTTTAAACTGTGGTATTAGTTTAAAATAGAAGAGGTTTTTTTTTTATGTAGTACCTAAATTAAAATCAGTTTTGAATTTCATTCATTTTCATAAAAATATGATCATTTGAAATTAGCATCTCATAATTCAGACACCAATTCTTGACAATTTACACATTTCCTAAAATTTGGCTCATTAAGATATCTCACAAAACATAAAATTTAATCATCTGTGGTTGGGCAAAACATCAAGCATATGAAGAAAAAGGGTTTTTTTTTTTCTATTTCATTAAACAAACTCCACAATCCCATTAGAATTTATTTCAACTAAAATAGTAAACAAAAAATAATTAGCCTTGTGTGACAGTTTTATAAACATACTTTTAAGTTCAATCTTGCATGCAGTACATGCATATGTGGGTAAGTTTTCTAATTAAATATTAGCACACGAGTATACAATAAAAACATCAATATCAAATAAAATAAAGTCACAAACTCTTAGAAAATACTGTCTTTTTTCCTTTTTTGAAGGGAATAAGAAAATGCTTTTAAATACAAAAATGTAAAGTAAGAAACAAATATTTTACCTGTTCAGCACATATTTGGTCTCTTTTCAAATAAAATGATTCAATCAAATTAGAATCAGTTATTTTATCAGGAATTGAAATTAACTGAGCAATACCTGTAATAAACAAAACAAAAAATACCATACACTGAAAGATTGATATTTTGAAACAAAATTTTATGTATCATTCCTAATATACTATGAATTTTTTTAATCATAATTTATTGCTCTTGCCTTCACAAATAAAGTTTAAATAAAGGCACAAAGTTCAATGTTATTTTTTGTTACCACACTTTGTAAGAATAATAATTTGATTCTGTTCCCTTTATTGATTCCATTTTTTTTTTTTTTTTTTTTTTTGTCTATTGAGGATTAGTCCCTAGTGCTATTTCTGTAAAATGCAAAAGCAAACTACCATTTTCCAGTTTAGTACTGAATGAAATACTCAGAAACAGTTCAGAGAAAGACTGATCATTTGCACAGTTTCCTTAAGAGTATCATTCCTAACCATTGCTATAGCTATTATATTGATTTAACTAAGTATATGGCAATTTCCAGGTTATGATGGTTAACATTTACTATTTAGTTGCCATCAAATAATTTAACCATTTTCTGTCTGAATTGCTCAATTATTCTATTTACCCCAAGCTAATATTTATTATTACATTACTTTTTGAAAGTCTTTGTAATTAACTAGATGGATTCTGAACTATTTTAATATATCTTTATGAGTTTAATACTTTAATATAAACCCTGGAACTACACAATTTATACAAGCCATGTTGAAAAACCTCAACTTTTCAGTCTGAATTGACAAATTTTCCCCTTCACTATTACTATATAAATAATAACAAAGCAAAAAGTTTAATAAAATAACACTCATAGGCAATATCAGCACAGGAGAAGCAGGTCAGCAGAATATTATCAAGGATATTTAATAATTACTAGAAATTTTCATATTAATATATTTTAAACTAAACTCAGTGATACAAAAGCCCATAGAGGGCCAAAGCCTTCTGTGCCCCTCTCAAGTTTTCCTGACCTTGGGCACTGAGGTACATGAGCTGATGTTTCAGTCTGGTGGCAAGTCTGATGCAAAACTCCCAGTATTTTGTTCCTAAACAAGCTTAGTACTCATTTATCAACCTACTGAAGGGATAAAAAGCCAATTTCGCTTTGAGCAGCCCGGGAGTTTGAATCCCAGACCTGCAGTGTAGAAATGTGATGTGCTACTACTCAGGCACTAGGCTTCGATTCATATATTTTATATTAATTCAAAGCTCATCTTGTAAAGTAAGTAATTTTCAAAAAAAAATTATAATTTTTAATTCAGCAATAATGATGTATTTCATAAAAAACTATCTCTCACTTTTTTATCGACTTAAAATTTTAACCTGGGAAAATATTAAAAATGGTAACCTTAATTATATAGTTTCAACATTTAAACTTTGTATTAAAAATAAAATTAACAGATGCCAGTTACAAACATTAGCCATTTGCCCAAATTTACCAGGTATAAGTATCGAAATGATACTGTTTGGTTATGACACAAAATCTTTCTCAAAACTTAACATATTTATCATCAAAATAGCTGACAAAAATATCAGTGTACATATCATATTGCATATATTACATACTTTTCTTCATTTGTTTCATTTCTGATAACTGTTTTTAACTACTTTGAAAAGGAAAGCAACATCTTTATATTTATACCCAGTCAGAAAATTAATATAAAAATAAATTTTATTTCATTTGTTTACACAGCTTTTCCACTTACTGTATTTACTTGAATCTAAGCCATACTATTTTCCCAGTGTTATTGTTACTGAAAATCAGGTGGAGTTTAGAATGGAAAGCAAAACATTCATTACATGAAGAAAATTGAGTTTCCACCCCTTTCAAAAGGAAAAATGTAGCTGTCCATTCTGGCCACTTGCATCGACGACTTTTCCCATTCTGCAGTTGACCTCTAGTATTCGGTTTACCCTAAACATTGTCTGCTTGTATTTGGGAAATTTTTTTGTGTATATGCTTTTTTTTAATCACCTACACATCAAAGTTAATCGTGATAGCTTCAAAATGAGTTCACTATGATGCAAGTATGAAAAGGGAGGCAATTTTAAATGTAGAATAAAAAAAGAGCATCGGCCACTGAAAATTTGACATGTATGAAACAAATGTACATTAGTGGCATAAATAAAATGATATAATTTTTGCTTGTAAATGTTCAACAGTCTTTGATAATTTTTTTACATTCTTCTATATAACATTCCTTATAAAAATTGTTGCATAACAAATGCATTGAATGCCATGGAATATGACATCATGTGGGAAAATGACACCAGCACCAATTCCAAAGTCAGCTGTGACACTTTGATGATGAATCCTTTTCGAAACATGATACTCATAGTTAGAGTAATTATAGGTTCCTGTATGTATATTTGAAAGATTTGAATACTGGTAAAATAAATTGTTACTTTCTTATAATTTCTTTCTTAAAAAATTTAAGAAATTACTTAAGTAATGGATATTGGTGAGCTTTAAACATAATTTTTATTTTTCTCAAAAACATGTAGAGAATTGAGGGTGCAACTTAGAATCAATGATAAAATTTTTTCACAAAAACATGTTGAGAATCAGGGGTGTGGCTTACATTCAAGTAAATATGGTATGTATTTCAATACCTGTCTTGAAATATTTCCAACAAAACTTATCACTTCCTGATGACAAATTTAAAAATAAAATAATGTATATTGTTTAGAAATTTAATTTTTTAACAAATGTCTGACAAAATAATCATTATTTAATCCATTTTGAAAATATTTGTTCATACATTTTTTCAAATCACCAATATTTATTTACCTTTTTCTACCAGCAGTTTTGTTTCTTCGGGCATTAATTGTAATGGTAGCCATTTGGTTTCAATTTGAAATGGTTTAATTGGATAACTGCCAACCAACGATCCGACAATACGATATTTTTTACGAAGGGTACAAGCATCTGAAAGATTAAGAATTCACATAAAAGATTTTTTTTTAAAATTCTTAATAATATATTAAACTTTAAAAAAAATATTTTGAAAAATTTCTTACTTTCTAATTTCTGTGATAGATACAAGAAAAACACTTTAAAAGTAACAATGTAAAGTAATCAATTGCATTTTACTTATTAATTTAAAAAATTGATTTATGGATTCCTTGACATATTGTTTCACAGAAAATATCACTAAAATTTATTTCAGTTATAATAATAAAGAGCTTTTAAATAATCAAAATTAATTTAAAAAGGGAAATATACTATGTTTCACTCTTTTTCATTTGTTTTAATTTTCAGGTTCAAGTGTAGTATGGGGGTGGGGGGGCCCTTTGGATTTGAATATTTTTCTTTGGATTTGGTAATTTTTATGCAGATACTATGGTGAGATAACGAATTCATTCTGGCTTCTGGACATTTATCGCTAAGTGAAGTAGCTTGGCGATCGATTTTGGTCGCCAAAAGAAATTGACATCGCCAAGGCCCCTCCCCCCATACTACACTTTAACCTAATTTTCAATATAAGTAAAAGGTACAATAAAAAGAGAAACTTCTCCAAAAAGTTTAATCTAACTCAATGTAAAATATTTAAAGTAATTCAATAAAAGGGATATTAGAATAGAGTTTATTTTGTATTTGTAACAAAGCCCTGTGTATAGCAACTAAATTGTAAAAAAAAAGCTCTTTTTTTGTGTGCAAATTCTCAGTAAAAAAAGTTGAAAACCACCTGCTTTCATAACGAACATTTAAAGTTACTTAAATCAACCCATATCAAGCTCTCAACAAAATTTCTAAGATATCATTGCCTGAAAAATTCATTCTCTCCCATTTTATATAAATTTAATTAGAAAGCAAATTGACAAGCACTTTTCCGTTGAAAAGCCTTAACAAAATATTCTTAACATAATTATAAACTGTTCCCAAAGAGAAAAAACATTGTATCTCCTTTTGGTATGAATTTGAATTTGACGATAACCCTACATGCCAACCGGAGATGGGCTTTAAATCTTAGTATCCTCGAAAAATTGTTTAATTTGATTTCTCCTTCAGATTCACAGCAATATATTCCAGTATTCATATAAAAACTCACCTTCTGCATTCCAAACAAACGCTTTATCATTGCAAAAATACAAATTAATCATGATTACAAAAAATCAACTCCAATTGAATTCACACCATATCTCCTGAAGATGATAATAAATTTATTTAGATAAAAAATATAATGATAGTTTTAAGAAACTAAAACAAGAACTAAAAATAGTTTTAAGATTACTATTGTTTGTAAATAGGCAATTTGAAGCAGGGAACGCTACTCCCTGCTTGATTGATTGAATGATGAAGAGGGGGGTGGCCGTTTATGATATGGCGATTTTTCTTTGGATTTGGCGATTTTTATATAGATATTATGGTGAGGTTATGAATTCATTCTGGCTCCGGGCATCTATTGCTAAGGAAAGTAGCTTGGCGATCAATTTTAGTCACCAAAACAAATTAACACTGCCAAAGACAATTATCGCAAAATTAACATACGTACTACACTTTGACCGATGAAGGGATAGCAAATTTTTCTTACCTTTTTGTATCCATAAAGGATAGAAAACATTAAATGCTATATTTTTGCAATGGCAACTGAAAAAAAATATGATATATTTTTTTTTTATTTAAGTCATAACTAAAGCAATGCGAAGGATATAAGTGACGGAGCTGAAAAGTTTGAACCTCACTCAAGTGACAGACCTGACCAAGATACCTGAGTAGGCCCCACTGTACAAGCACAAAAACGGACGGAAATTTGAAGTGTGTTATAGAATTTGAGTTCTATTAAGTAGCTCGAAGGCTTTCAATAACTTTGAAAATTCTTAACTCCTTGTTGAAAGAAATTCTTGTCAATGCGCTTCATAACTGTAATTCACAATAAAGTGACTAGATTGCTATCTGATTTGGCACCCTACTCCTCACATTCCGGTAACACCAACCAACATGAACATTTGAGCCTTGATAGTTTTAATGTGAGGTGCATCAACTTCTGTACATGACGAATGTATAATAGAATCTGAGCTGTAATGTGCAGCTCGACTAAAACATCACCTGGGAGGAACTCCCTCCCATGACTCAAATTCATTCTTATACTGAATTGAACATCAACCAAAAGGGTAACAAAATGTTAAGCGAAATGAAATTTTGAAAGCAAATAATGAATCTTTTATCGCATATGTGCTAATTTTCTCATTTTTGAAATATTACACAGTTTTAAAAGATAATTAGTTTTCTAATTGTTTCTCATCTTTAAATTTTCAGAAAAATACTTTTAATTTTTTACTGAGTTTATATAGATGTGAAGTGAAGTCAAAAAAGTTGCATCTAAGGCTTTCGGCAACTAAAGCTAGTTCTTAGAGTGTGGCGTGTTTAACAAAACAAAATGGGTAAGGAATAATCTTTTTCAATCGTATGAAAATAAGTAAAATTCATTTATTTAAAGTGAATCATATTATTTTAGACCAAATAAATTATTACTTTTCTATAATATGTCTGTGTAGAATAAAGTATTAATGATTCGTTGAAGTTTGTTTTTATTTTCAATTTACTAAGTAGCCATTGTAACTTAACAATATTCTGCCCATTGTTGAATTGCTTTATCTGTAACAGGTATTTCCCGTGATCATTGGCATAAACGAAGGAAGACTGGAGGAAAAAGAAAGCCCCTTAGAAAGAAGAGGAAGTTCGAACTCGGCCGTCCTGCTGCTAACACTAAAGTATTAAGATTATTTAGATTTTAATTTATGTTGTCCTTGAACTTATGTTCTGGGGTGTTATTAATTGTCCAATGTATGATAGTAGGCATCTATAAGATGTTCTGTAGTAGTTGGTGAATTTTAATTTACACGTGATAGTTTTTGTAATGTTTCCCAGTGTAAATGACTTATGCAATGAACTATACCTATAAGTTTTTTGCTTTTAATGTAGTTTTCATTGATATCGCTATAGTTTATTAATGTTTTCCTTTTAAATCTATTTAGATTGGACCACAGAGAATTCATACTGTAAGAACTAGAGGTGGTAATAAGAAATACCGGGCTCTAAGGCTTGACCATGGCAATTTCTCATGGGCTTCTGAACGTAAGTGATTTTTCAGTACTTGTTAACACAATTAAGTTTGTAGAAATGTCCGATGTTATGTTACGCAATTCTTGAAAGTTGATGGCTCTTTTAAAGTTACACTGCAAAAGGATGAAAAGTTTTTACTAACAGCTTTCTAAGCAAATGGGGAAAATAAAAGTCATAGTTACTCTGATTGCAGCTGTGACAAAATCTTTGTTGGATAAAATTGAAAATTGTATTTTTAAGTTGCATACACTGTTTTGCATATTCGTCAGACTGTGAAAGGATGAGTTAAATTTAACAGATAACCTTTGTGGTATGTGGTGAATATAAGTCATAGTTACTCTGATCACTGTCATTTAGAATACACCAATGTTCAATTTAAATTAAGAAACTTAAACAAATAATGAATTTCTTTTTCATGCGGAAAACCCCTCAGGGGGCTCACCTTTAGGTGAGTACGTGTGTCACAATCCCGAGGTGCCCTAGTGATCTTTTCCTGTTATGCAATACTTGAAAGTTGATGGCTCTTTTAAAATTACACTGCAAAAGGATGAAAAGTTTTTACTAACAGCTTTCTAAGCAAATGGGGAAAATAAGTCATAGTTACTCTGATTGCAGCTGTGACAAAATCTTTGTTGGATAAAATTGAAAATTGTATTTTTAAGTTGCATACACTGTTTTGCATATTCGTCAGACTGTGAAAGGATGAGTTAAATTTAACAGATAACCTTTGTGGTATGTGTTGAATATAAGTCATAGTTACTCTGATCACTGTCATTTAGAATACACCAATGTTCAATTTAAATTAAGAAACTTAAACAAATAATGAATTTCTTTTCCATGCGGAAAACCCCTCAGGGGCTCACCTTTAGGTGAGTACGTGTGTCATAATCCCGAGGTGCCCTAGTGATCTTTTCCTGTTATGCAATTCTTGAAAGTTGATGGTCTTTTAAAATTATACTGCAAAAGGATGAAAAGTTTTTACTAACAGCTTTCTAAGCAAATGGGGAAAATAAGAGTCATAGTTACTCTGATTGCAGCTGTGAGAAATAGAAACTGAAGATAAAATTCTGTGAGTTATTAGAAGTGTTTGATTTAACATTGAGCAATTCTTAACATCATTTTATGACAGACTGCAAAAGGATGAGAAATTTTTTCTGACAGCTTTCTGAGCATATGGTGAAAATAAAAGTCATAGTTACTCTGATTGCAGCTGTAAGAAATAGAAACTGAAGATAAAATTCTGTGAGTTATTAGAAGTGTTTGATTTAACATTGAGCAATTCTTAACATCATTTTATGACAGACTGCAAAAGGATGAGAAATTTTTTCTGACAGCTTTCTGAGCATATGGTGAAAATAAAAGTCATAGTTACTCTGATTGCAGCTGTGACAAAATCTTTGTTGGATAAAATTGAAAATTGTATTTTTAAGTAGCATACACTGTTTTGCATATTCGTCAGACTGTGAAAGGATGAGTTAAATTTAACAGATAACCTTTGTGGTATGTGGTGAATATAAGTCATAGTTACTCTGATCACTGTCATTTAGAATACACCAATGTTCAATTTAAATTAAGAAACTTAAACAAATAATGAATTTCTTTTCCATGTGGAAAACCCCTCAGGGGGGCTCACCTTTAGGTGAGTACGTGTGTCACAATCCGAGGTGCC